>VZRS01014565.1:10777-53654 GCA_013398055.1 Ifrita kowaldi
GGTGGGGAGCCACTCCTGAAAAAAAAAAAAAAAAAAAATCCTATGTGTTTTTGTTGGTAGAATATCACATAAGTCAGTGTTGAGAGCTGTGGATTCTTTTCTCGTTTCCTGGCCCCAGCATATCCTTTGCTGTATCCTGCTGTCCCTCTGCTTGCCTTCATGTTAAACTTGGACTATGCACGTTGGAGGATGTGTGTCTCACAGTCCTGCCCTTTCCTGTCCCTGTCCCTTGCCACTCATTTTGTTCCTCTCCGTAGGCAGTTGAAAACACTTCGAAAAATATTATACGTTGACTCTCTTGAGCCCATACCACAAATATATATGTATATATGTATAGATATAGTTTAAATTCTGTTGGAAGGAAATAGCATTGTGTGAACCTTTTTCAAAGAATTATGCAGATGCTCCCACTCTCCAAAGTAAACTTCCTCCTCTGCTTATCTTTTTTTAAACCTGGAATGAAAAACAGCATGTCTTCTTAACATCTGGAAAGGGGAGCCCTTCATGCCTACTTTATATTCTTTTATCCAGCATTGTTCTTCGTTCATCCTTCTGTTCTGGCACTGCTTTTCGTAATTTTTTGTCTTCTAAGCTGGAGGGAATGTCATGTGCTTTGGCTTTGTTGTGGACAAGGAAAATTAGGGATTTGCTCGCCCTTCTCTTCCAGCTCATCAGTGTGTTCTGATTCTGGGTTGGTTTTTATTTTCTTCAGCTACAGCAAAGCCCTCAGCTTTTGCCTCGAATGGGTGGTGTGTTCCTGGAGCTGGTGATTCGTGCATCCCTTGACTTTAAATTGTTCACAGCTCTGCTGAGCATTTGTGAATGAGCGTGGAGGAAAATCAATATGTGAAAAAGCCAGAGTAGGAGAGGGAAAATAGCTCTTCCAGCACCTTTTCCTGGTCACACCATTGCCTGATTTAGTTTTTGTGTCTGTGAACTCTTTAGTGTTTAAATTTAGAAATGGATTGTTTTGGAACAAGTCACTTTTAAGATCGTTTCCAGGAGATTTGTGTGTAATTTAATCCCATTCAGGTTTGCTGCTCTCTGATCTGCTTGTTCTGCAAGACTTCAGGTTCTCTATATCCCTGTACCTTTCCCACTATTTTCTACAAATCTGTTGGGGTTTTTTTTCCAGTCAGAGCTGCAGCAGCATTTATGAATCCTTTTATACCTTTTCTATTCCCTGTTTTATTTATTCACAGGGTGGTGTTTTTTATAACCTGGAGGTTTAAAAATTGTAACTTCGGTGTCTCTGAAGGATCTCATTAGTGATTATTATTCAAATATTCTAGAAATTGAATATGTGTACTTTAAAAATTAGCCTGAATAATACATTTAGTATTTCTGCTGTATGTTCTCTTATATTTACTATTAATTTCCAACACTGCTTAGTTTAATATTTTAGGGTGTCTTTGTACTTAGAACTTATCAATGACTGAAGTTGCTGACGAAGAACCAAAAAAAATTTGTATCAGAATCTGACAGTCCAACATAACATCTCAACCACTTGAGTTTAAGTTGAGACAGGAAAGAATTAAGATTTTTCCATACTTCCATCTAGTGTGCATGAGGGAAATTGCACCCATGGCTAAAATCCCAGCCATTCTCCTGGCAGTTCCAGTTGGGCAAGGATCATCTCATCCACTGGTCTTTGTTAAGCAGTTATTGCTGATGAACTGACAGGTTTGAGATCCAAGTATTTATGTGGTGGTACCTTTGTGATGTCCATAAAATGGTGACATGTGAAGTTTGAGAAAAATCACCTTTCACCATGTGGTGTTTGTGCTCTCCTTCACTGTGTTCTGCTCTATTTACTTGTCACTCCGTGCTAGGATTTCAGCTGCTTGATTTATGAATTATTGCTATTGAAATAAAATTAAAGTGGCTGTTCAGTTATTTAAGAGCCAATTAAATCTGATTTTATTCTGCTGTAACATTTCCAGTGAAAGGGCATAAAACACAGTCTGTGGGGGAAAGTTAGATCTAAAAATGGTTAGTGTTTATTTTTTATAATCTGTCCTTTCGACAGCTTGACTTGGCAAATAAAATCCTTTGCAATCTCATAGCACTGACTGCAGATGTTAGAAGCTGCTCTGTATAAGAAAATAAAACAGGTTTGGTGCTTTCAGTGATCCTGTATAAACCTTTAGCTGTGGCTGCTGGTTGGAGAATGTATCCAGCCAGGAGAAAGGAATTCGCAGAGCTTTTGGAGAATATAATTTATTTACCAGCCTTTGGTGACTTTGAAAGGTAGAAACAAAGGGTCTTTTGGGAAGAACATTTCTCAAATCATGGGCTGTGCTGTCCTGAGGGATCGGTGTTAGAATTAGTTGAGTTTCCAGTATCAGATTGTGCTAATTACTGTGAGGTCCCCGCTCACAGGGGACGCTCAGGACGAGATACTTTGAGAAGTGCAGCCCAAGAACCTCGTCCATGCACGGACAGAGATGGGTCATTTGTGTTGTATTGGAGAGCCAAATTCACTCTTAAAAATCTGGTGGGGCATGGACACTCCAAAAAACTAAAGTCACCAGAAAATATCCTGCCAGGACTTGTAGTCCTGAATTTCAATAGCAATAACTACAGCAAGTGGAGAAGGAGCAGGTACTTTTCATTACGTGTGGCAATTAAAATGTGTCTCTTGATAGTGGTGTTTCTTATTAGGGGAAATGACAGTGCCAATCCCAGTTTTATTCTGACAATTTCACACCGTACATGATGTCTTCTGTGTGCAAGAAGGGTGCTGGCTGAGCCTGTTTTGAGATGAAGAGCCTGGTTTGCCTTATTTTTTTATTAAAAATAAATCATATTGATGCGGATGTAATTTTATTTGTGACTAGACAAGCCTGCACTAGCCAGCTCTCAGGTTTGTGGCGTCTGTCTCCAACAAGATCATAGATACAGAGAAAATGATTTATTTTAGTATCCAGTGCTTAGATAAAACTCTGGTTTTGTGCAGATGGCACTGAAAGGATAACACATAGCTCGGACAAATTTGTATAAAGCACCATGTATTTCTACCAGAATCCAAATCTTCAGTATATCAGTAATATTGAGGGTTATATTTTTGTACTAACCTGGGGTTTTTTGGTGTGTGGAATTAATTGCTGAGTGTAGAGGTTGGTGGGGTTGCTGTACTCTGGTCTGGCTGCTCTGTGCATCTTGGAGGGTCCTTCCAGCTGCCCAGCCTGGCACTCTGAAGAGTTGTTGGGAATTGTCTGGTTGATACTGGAGAATATCAACCAATATCTTTGGGGTTTTGGGATGGAAAACATTCAGGAGTGTGAGGGTGCTCAGCTTTTTGGAGAGGGTTGGAGATGGCACAGGTGTTTGGGAGGGACCTGCTCCTCCCTCAAAGGCTTTTATAGAACACTTTAGTAGAGCACAATCAAAATCTGGTAGCGGCACTAATTCTAAATAAGTGTTTGCTAAACAACGTTAATGGATTTAAAATGTTTTTAGGAATAGTTATTAGTCCTTCAGTCTCGTATGGTGAAGGGAGTTTTGTCTCGATGGGGGGCTGCCATTTGAATGCTTCCTGGCAGGAGGCCTATTTTGATCATGCAAATTAGGTTGGAAAAAGTAGGCTAAGCCATTAAAAAGTAGGAGAGATCGTGAAATTTTAAATTTTTAAGGTGACTGTTTTTCTAATTATTAACATTTTTGTTATCATCGTTCGCGTATGTCACTTCATTTCCCTTAATTCTCGTGTCCTCATCCCTTAACTCTGACAGCCTCAGTGCTCGTTGCTCTTGCATCCACTGCTCCAAATGGAAGCCTTTGTCCATTGGCTATTTTATTCCCAGCAAGGTGCTTGGAAATACTGCCACGTGGTGTGTTTTGCTGTATAATTAGAAATGCAGATACAGGCTTTTTTTCTTGCACCGTGGTTAATTTTTTCCTATTCCGTTAACATTAATAGGGACTGAAGGTTAAACTTACGTAAACTCCGGGTATTTGCAGGGTTCTTGCTGGCAGGGGAATTCATTCTGGGAAGTGGGAAGGGGGCACATGGGTGAGGATTGGAGGCAGCATCCAGAGAAGGCTGGATCTGGGGTGGGAGGACACTGGGGTTTTCACCAGCATCTCATCAGGGTTTCATCTTCCCCACCAGTTTCTGGGCAGGAGGACGGAGTGACACAGCACTGATGGAACACAAGGTCCCTCTGGGGGTGTGGGGAAGAGCCCCCTGTTCCCCCCATGAGCCACATGGATCCTGCATCCTGCAGGAACACTGCAAGCCCATCCCTCACATCCTGCTCCTCTGGGCAAACGGGTGCGTCGGCAAAATAACTGCCTTGGTGCCCATAGGCTTGCAGGCTTCATTTAATCCTATTAATTTTTAATAGAAATTAATATTAAGCCAGCATACTTTGAACATGGCTTTGCCTGTGCCCAGAAAGACCCTCAGCTCATGTTTGCTTTGGAGTGTTGGATCCTGCAGGAACAAGACCCTCCTGGAGCAATATGGGGCTTTAGAGCTGAGGGATACTGTCACTTTCAGCAAGTCCAGTAGCAGTGCTCTGTTCCACCTCAGTGATCACAAATGTTGGTTGGATTTCAAATGTCTGTCTCTAAAAGGGGTGTTGGGTGTGCCATGCATGGATAAACGGAGAGGAACTGGGGATTTCCGGCTAAAAGTGTGCAGCAAATGTATTTGTGTCAATTATCACTGCGCTGACCCAACCCCAGTCTGATGGAAAATGCCAGCATTTGATTATTAATTTCACGAGGAGTTCAGTAAATATTAATTTATGCAATTTAGGGGTGATGTTGTGCAAAAAAAAGCCTGTTTTTAATTGCCATTTTCAGCTTTGCTACAGCTGATGTTCTGCAGCCTCCAGAACAGTAAACTCGAAACAGGAAGGTCGACTCTTGGAGCTGATGGTATCTTTGTCCTTAGGAGAGGTTCTGGGAAAGTAAGCTGCATTCCTTAGCTCTTGCAACCATTTTTAATTGTTTTTTCTCACAACCTTAGCCTGATCTTATCACCTAAGTAATTGTTGCATCATATTTGCTTTATTCTCCCTACTGGGAAGTCAGATAATTGCTTTATACCTTTTAATGGAAAGTGTTTGGGAAGCCTGTTACCTCCGGGACATAGATCAGGAGTGCAGCAACTATTGCAACAGTTGCATTTATTCCATTTTTCTGAAGCTGGATGGGAATCCAGCAGGAGAAGGCCTGGATGGCTGGCACCTTCTCTGGAATTGAGTAGCAGCCATAAAGTTACTTGATGTTTTAAACCCCATCATAAAAGTAAAGCTGCCAGCTCTGCTGTGCCTCGTGTTTGGGTATATCTCATCTGCGGGAATATTCAGCCAGACTTCTCCTTATGAAGTAGTATTGTAGGGTATTAATTATTCATAGTCAGTTTAATTCTTCTTTCTTGCATATTTAATTGTAATAGCATGCTGTATGTCACAGTGATTTCCCAGAAGAACTGTACACTAAAGGCAAACCATTCAGGTATATAGTCTTAAATACGTCCATGCTAATCTTTGTTGTTTAATTTTGGAGCAGAATGGGATACTATCAGATGTTTCTTGCAGGGAAACAATTATGCAAAATCATGATTTCCCTTAATCTTTTCAGCTGAAATTTTCGAGCTGAAATAGCTGGTTTGATTTCCACTGATGACGTTTACGTTGTCTTACTTATTTTATGAGGAAAAAATGCTTAATGGGAGGGAGGACGTGACTTTTGTTTTCTTGTCTGAAGCGGGGGAGCCTTTATCAAAGACTTTGGAAGTGTCAATCGATTCCTTGCAGAAGATGAAGGAAGGGAATAAGATTTTTATTGAGTTTTTTCCAGTGATCAGAATAGCAATGCCAAATGCTTGTGTGATTAAGATTTTTTTAAACATTTTTTTTTTAACGACTGGGATGGGCTCTTAGTGCTTGATGTGAGAAAATATTGGAGGCACAGGAACTGCAAATGCATTCACAATTTGATTTGCATTACCCTCCTTCCAGAGCTGTTTCACGCTTGTAAGACACTTGGTGAAGCCGAATCCCTCGTGTTTGGAGAGCGGGATTGTTCTCGGAGATTTACCGTAGGAGTTTAAACTTCTGAAAAATCTGTTTACAATGTGTCTGAACTGGAGGATAGAGGACACAGTAGAGACTGTTATCTGTTTACTGCTCAGATAAGGAGGTGGAATAGATTGCTGGCCTGTTTCTGAACTCTGCTTAATGAATGGTTGCTAGGCAAATTGCATCTCAATCAGCTTAATCCTCAAGATGTCATTTACAGGTCTGCTCTTTGTGAGGGCCAGAACCGTGTGCTTTCAAACTGCACAGGCCAGAAATTGCTAGCAAAGCAGCTTAGAATAGCTTGTTCAAAAATTCAGTGTACATGTGCTGCTGAGCTGCCCAATTTAAAGTGCCTGTTGTCGCAGGGCCGTCACTGCCTGGCCATGCGCGAGATGAGGCGTGCGTGCGGTGATAGACAGGAGGCAGCAGCATCCTTAGCACCGTTTCTGGATCAGCACAGCCCACACCACCACGTTTTGGCACTGGATTAACGTGAAAGAAAGCGTTTCTAAATGGGGACCGCACTGCTGACGTGATGAAAGGTATTTCTGCTTTGGCTGAGTTTGCTCAGAGCCGGGTGTGATGTTGGGGTGCGTACGTGGGACACGGTTAACAGGTGGAAATGGGCGGTGGTGTCACCTGGCACGGGACAGGGAGCTGGGGCTGGGCTTGGTGAGAGAGCTGTAGTCAGGAGAGGGTACAGGCTGGCTGTGTGAAAGCTCCATCCTGCCTCTGGAACGTTGGACTTTCTCCCGCGGCATCAGGCGAGAGCCAATTAATCGCATATGCTGGCATGTGGGATGCCCACATACATTAGGCTCATGGTTTAGTCCAAGGGAAAAAGTTTCCTAATATAGTTAAGCTTTAACAGTCCCTTTGTAAAGAAAGATAACAAGATACTTGTTTTTATTGGTTTCCCATGACAGCGATTAATCTTGTTGCGGGCAGAGCATTGTTCTTTGCATGGCTACACCTTCCTTTCCTTTGAAATACATCCTCTGGGTGCTGTGTGTGTCGTGACACCAAGGGCTCTCTAAAGGCAGACTGGAAAAGGCTGGACTTGTTGAACACAAAAGGCATTTTAGAACTGTTCATGGTCACCGTGTGCTGATATGAAATGTCCTTCACATGACACGGTTATTAAAAATACAGGTGTGAGCCTAGTGAGTGAACTTTGCAGTGCTTGCATAGTTGGGATGTGTGCAGCTTTTGTGTTATTCAAAAATACTGGTTTTTTTAGGAAAAGATGGCATTAAAACGTTGAGAGCCTCTCCAAATAAAACATAAATAAAATATTCCACCTCAGTCACAGCAAAATGACAGTGGTGCTTGCATCTCTATGCTGTGGATGGGAAGAGGGCTGTCGAACAGAAGACTTTGTGATCAGAGAGTGCTTTTCATGCAAATGAAG
This sequence comes from Ifrita kowaldi, assembly GCA_013398055.1. Taxonomy (NCBI): domain Eukaryota; kingdom Metazoa; phylum Chordata; class Aves; order Passeriformes; family Cinclosomatidae; genus Ifrita; species Ifrita kowaldi. Next base: position 18,224 of record VZRS01014565.1, read on the forward strand.
ATTTTATTACATGCTGCTGAATCAGGGGCTTGTGTAGCGAGAACAGCACAGAAGTGATAAGATCACTTTGTCATAGCTTGAAATTTTGCCCAGCGTGTCTTTCAGATTGCTGAAATGGGCAAGAAACGCTCCTGTTAAGGGCACAGCAGTAACTGATACAATATTTGGGGGGCAGGGCTGTTGTTTTGTGGTAGCGTCTGTCTGCAGGGTTCTGCCACATGTCCACAGCCCTGACTGCAAAGCAAGGAGGAACTGCAACCTGTAGGTCACTCCGTGTAGCAGCAAAGTCCTAAAAGCTCCTGTTCCTGGTGAGATCCTGATGGGATTGGTGAATGGGTACGGAATCTCCTCTCTGCTGCAAGCCAGGAGCTGTTAGCATTGATCAGAGCAGAGTTGTCCATCCTTTTGGCTGGGATAGCCTGTGTTGCCCATTCCCAGGTCACGCAGGGCCTCTCTGCACATGCCATAGGGCTGTGTTTTGCTGCAGAAGGCACCCATCCAGGACTGCCTCTGTTGGGTTTTCCTTTTGCATTTGTTAGCTAATATCATCTTCCCGACGTCCTTTCTTTCGTGGTTAGAACCGGTTTGGTTTAATGAGGGCTGTTGTTGCCAACAGGGGAGTGGATATGTGTGGTGGAACAGGCATCTAAATCTTCCCCTGCAGATGGGGAGCGTTCAGCATCCTGACATGACCTTGGTGGAAGTTCTCTGGCGTGTTACTTTCCCTCTTTATTTATCTCCTTTGCCGTGTAGCAGCTTTGCTTCCAGGGAAGTGTCTGAACTATTGGAAATCTGTCCTCTCTTCTCTTCCCCTCTCCAGAGACATTGTCAGCGTAACACCCAAACTACTTACATTGACGCCTGAATATTCTGCTTTTGCACAATCAGGAGGCATTCAGTGAAAGTAGCAAGAGGAGAAGAAGTTTAAGATTTAGGACTGACATTTTTAGACACTTTTCAATCCATAATTTTGCACCGTCTTGGTGAGGAAGGTCGGAGACTTCCTTCACATGGGATGCCCCTGTGTGTATGTGTTGAGCATCTGAGTGTACAGCACAGGGGAAAAACATTCTTAACAGCCATCAGATTGCAGTGTGGGGCTGTTCATATTTCAGATTCTTATCTGAAGAATCTAGGAACAAAATCCAACCCTGCACGTTCCTGGAGAGTTTTAGAGCAGTAGGATGGAACCTTTTGCCTGTTTTTCTCATGCAAATTACAGTAAGGATTATTCAGTGTTTAAAATCTGGTTTATACTGGCTTCTGAATTTCATTTAAAATAAACATCTGGAGAGCTTTTTGATCTCCTGTGCAAGACTGTTGTCTGCCTGCCTCGTTAAAATGACTTCTGCTTAATTTTTAGTGAAAGGCAAAGACCTAGATGGTTTCAGCCCAGAGGCAATCTAAATGGTTCCCCTTCTGCAGTTAGAAATTTCCATGAGCAGATACTTAAAATCTGTTCTCTTAGGGAATGTGGCAGCAATAGGTATCTGTTTTTTCCACGCTGCAATTTGGGATCTGCAAAGCTGCTACCTGTAGTGCCATTTGTACTTCTGCAGAGCCTCGTTCTCCTGGTGCTAAGCATGTGCTGGAGCAGATGCTCCCTTTAAGTGTTTCAGTCTTGTCCCTTTGCAGCTTGCAGTCCAAAGCCCTCCTTGGGAAGATGGCCACGTGTGCTGCTATCCCACAGTCAGAGCACTGGAACAGGGAGTAATCAGTGATTTATTCAAGTAGCCGATACATTTGGAGTCTGTTTTCTGTGATTTGACAGGAGCTCACTGCTCTGCTCTTCACTGGAGACTGGAAACCTGTGCCCGTGGCGAGGGCTGGGTATGTGCCTCCGGTGGCTTTCTGCCTTTGAAACAGGTTCCTGTTGCTCTTTGCAGAGCCTGGAGCAGTGATCTGTGCAGGCAGTGTCTGCAGAGCTGGAGTGACTTTACCTCTTTGTTTTTTCTCCAAATTCATATCTGTATGGGATCAGCTGGTCCCACATCGTGTGTGAAGTAGTTAAATGCTACCCTGCATCTATAAGATGTGATTTTTTTTCCCCCCCTTCCTTTCTAGTCTCTTTGATCAAATCAAATAAAAACGCAGCGCTTTCATTTCTAGTTTTATAGTTTCAAAGACAATCTCTTGACGTGCTCGAGCAGTCTGGACCCGAGTCCCTTTTTTCCTTAGTCCAAAGGCTCGCTGTGTCTTGCGCCTTTCTCTGTATCAGCAGTTGCAATCTACATTAGCTTTTATCTGCATCAAAAGACAAATGGAAGAGAGCAGGACCCTGCAGGAATGGGAAACAGACGTATATGTGCAATGGAAATATGTAATCCTTACGTTCAGTCTGCCACATGGAGCACAGACCAGTTTCTATAGTGGAAATCTCTAGCCTATATTCCCAGAAATGGGAGTTAAGATTTTAGGCTTTGAAGGTTGGTTAATCCCCTCCAGTGGTTAATACCAACGTAAAATATTCTGGGATGTCAAACTTTTCCTCCTAAATGCTTCTTTTTCCCTTCTTTTTTTTTTTTTTTTTGCATATGTCAACTATACAAAGCAACGCTCAATTTGAGAAATTAGCATTCAAACACTCTGTAAGCACTTTATTTTCGTCTGCTTTGTGAGCAGCTGAACACATGTCCAGGCTGAAATACTCGGGCTGCTGCTGCTTCCCGGCACGCGCGTGCCAGGCATGGGAGAATTTGGAACTTTGTCCCAAAGAAGCGCTCCCGACCCCCCCCCAAACTGCAAAACCACATCTGCACAAATCTCCTGCTCGACTGCATCCCAGGGGGAAAGGATCCCAGTTAAGCCAGACTGAATCATACCCAGGGAGATGAGCGCTCTGGTCGCTGTCATCCCGATCAAAATCCCAGCCGAGTCTGATGGCATTCGGAATGTCGCGGTGCGCGTTCCCTTCTCGGAGTGGTGGTGCTTAAAGCAAAGTGTGTTACTGCTCTGCATTAAGGAGTCAGATTCAGCTGTTCAAAGCAAGTTGATAAATTGCTTTTCATTAAGTGTCTGAGCGCCAAGGGGTTCGGTGTGTGTTCCAAGGAAAAAATACATTAATTACAGCTTCTGTAGAGCATTTATCAATCACGTAGTTATAAACACTACTAATGCAGTTAATTGAAGGTAGAAAAATTTACCTTTTTAGATTTGTTGACTGTAGCAATTCCGTGGCTGGAAAGATAAATTGGAAATTAAAACCAGGGGATACTTTTAGTGGGAGCTGCACAGTGGAGGGTCAGGGCTGTTGGAGATGGGTTACCAGGAGCTCGCCTTCGTGCAGGCAGCTTTGTGCTCTGTCTGCTGTCGAGGTTACAAGCTGCAGCAGCAGTGTTTGTTCTCTTCTCCCACACAGCCACGCTGAGTTTGCCATGCAAAGGGATCTCCCTGCCTGTGGTACAGTTTCAGCTCTCTCTGTGTCTTGCCCGTACAATTTATTTATTACTCCGTGTGTGTTGGGGTTTTTTTTAAAAAGAAAAAGGCAAGTGCAGAGGAGGAAAGTAGCACGAAAGCAAACAAAAACATCCTGCTCACCTGTAGTCAGCAAAACTTTTGTGGAAAAAGAAATCTCTCGTGAGTATAAACTTTGGGTAAAGGTGGTGTGTTGGCAGCTGCTGAAGGAGTCAGGTGAGATGGTGCTGAAATGTTTTATTAGATCTTCAGACAAAAACCTAGGGTGCTTGTGGTGTGCAGAGGCTTTGAAGGCACCTTGCACACTCGTGTTGCTTTCCCTGTGGCTGTTTTGAACTGCCAGCTGTGCAAGTGGCTGTTTTTCATGCTTCTCAGGAAAGCACTGAGAATAGCAGACTTTTTACAGTAGCTCACAACTAAGGTATTTCTTGTCCTTTCTTCTACTTCTGCTGTTACGAGGCGGCTTTTGAGTTTCCTGGGAGATTGATAAGGACGTTAGGTGTGTGTCAGGACAAGCCAGCAGGACACCAGCACCTCATTTTGAAGGTTGACAGGAAAACACCATCCCAAGTGTCTTGTCCAGGTCTTTGGTATTCACCTGATGGCTTCTATTTTCTGCTGGTGGGTGTTTTGTACGTGTGTTGCAGCTTCTGTTTGAGGTTCTTAAAATGCTTTTCATCCTTGCAGCTGGCTGCACGGTATCTCCAGCTACAGGAGGAGGTCTTATTTTGCCCTTACAAATGATAAAATGTGTATCCAAGAGCTGATGTGTTCGTGGTCCAGCAGGAAGCTCCGTTGCTGTGCGCAATCAGACAGAGATCTCCAGTTTTGGATCTTAAAAATGTATTTTTCACCGCCGGCTTTGTAAATGGGCTGTTAAAATTTCACCACGTGTAGGACCATAATTCAGTGTCCAGAGAGATAAATACTAAACCAAACTGTCAGTGTGATTGTACAGGTCAAAATGGTTCACGTGCATGACCAATGCAAACCAAAATCCATCCTCCCCATGAGTCTGTGTTCACACACACCTGGTCCAAAAGTGAGTCACTTCCTATTTTTATTCCTTTATATACAAGTTAGATTTTTATTTTGTATGGAGTATAATGCATTCTGACTCATCTTATTTGCAAATATTCCTTATTTTCAAGTGAATCTATTTTTAAAACAGGACTCAAAACATATTTTTCAATAGCTAACAAATGTCTGCTCTGTTGTTTGTCTGTTGAATAGAGGTAGAATTTGTTCAAAGTTAGCTCTGAATTTTTTTTTTTTTTTAAATCATCAGCTTGTAATAAACAGGAGAAGATAGCTGCTTTCCTACCCAGGAACTGTCGTAATCTGTAACTTCTAACGATATTTTAGAAGGGAAAACTGTCTTCCTTCTGTCATGTGCAGCCACAAGGATTTCTGTAAGTCATGATTAAGACTTTAATTCAGGGCTTTTACAGAGTAAGTGTGGAGTGAGAGAAGATAATGGTGATCTTTGTGATGCAGCCACAGGAGAGGGAACTGTTTCATGTTTCTTTTCCCCTTTGCCTAGGCAGCTGTTTGCTGTACCTAAGAAAAACTTCCTTTTCAGATCTGGGAAAGCAAGAAAGCCGAGAGGGAGGAATTCTGCCCACAAGTGGCATGAGGAAGCTCACAATTCTTGCATGTCCTGTGTGGTAAAGTAAAGCCCAGAATTACAACCTCGTGCTTCTCCCACACATGGAACACGTAGGAAAGCTGCACATAACCCTGTTCCTGCTGAGGATGTTGAGGTTATAACTGCAGGCTGTCCCCTATGGGAAAGGGGTCAGTGTGTATTTTGGTTTCTTATCACTTGAAGGCAGAAGGAAGTTGCATAAAGGATGGAGAATGTCTGTTGGTGGGAATGCATGGTACCTCCACTGGGGTATGTGTGAGCGGCATCCTGTAGTTTGGTAGAGGCTGGGCTGTTCTGGGTTTCCTTTGGATGGAAGTCATCTCAACTAACCCTAATTTTCCCTCGTGTTCACATGAGAACAGGCACACTCGTGTCTGTAAGTCTTGTTCCATATTTTAGAGCTGCTGTGATGTTAAGAGATGCTGCTGCTCGAGCATGTAGGAAGAAGTTGGGTTTAGTTTGCCCTTGAGGATAATGGGTGCTTTGGAGGAAGGAATGTTTGTTTGTGCCCAACAGTATCTTGTTGAGGAAAATGGGATCTTTTGTGAATGTTACAGTGGTGGGTAGGCAGTCTGTTTTGCATTTTGAAAATAAAAACGTAAGCCTGTTATCCTGGGCAAGTTATTTTATGACAGTGCTGTGTTTACCTGGCCTGTGCTCTTAGCTGCTGTGGTTCAACTGCAGCATCCTTTGCTCCCTCCCCAAATATCCACAGAGCCATATGCACCCTGGAACATAGCTCAGATACATGCCAGGCTGTCTTCATCCCTGTTTCCCACCAGTACAGCATGAAAAATTTGAAGTTGGAAGTTACCATATAAAACGAGAGAGAAAATTAACTAAAGGTCAGAGTGCTTTAGTGTAGGGAAAATGGAGAGGAGGCAGATACAAAGTTATTCAAATTGCTTTTGACTTCAGGCAGGTCGATTTTCTTACTTCTTGCATATGTTCCCATGGTAAAAGTAGTATCTCATCTGTCTCACAACTGACCACTAGTATTTGTGTTTCAAGCACAGCCAGAAATCCTCCTTTGAAGCTTTGGCCAGGCCCTACAATCGTCCTGACTTGTCTTTTCTACATCTTTCCTTCACCTTAGGAGTGGCCTGCAATACCTGGCAAGACCTACTTTACGCCTGTGTTGTCTGTCAGCTCCTGCCACGTTGCAGAATACAGAGTTAAATCTAAAAATACTCTTTAAAAGAGGTGAGGGCTTTGAGCAAAGTAAAGTAAGCCACTGATTTGGGTCATGAAAGGGAATTGATGTCACTGGTTCTTCGTTGCAGCTTTCTTGAGCTAAGAAGTTCTGAGCTGTGAAGATGCAGAGGAGCAGGGGTGAGCAAGTGGTGCTCAGGACAGGGAAAGGTGATCTGTGTCCATTTGTCCCCAGGAGACTGCCCAGACCGTGACCTTGCAAGCCTGATGTGAGAAGTCAAGATGGTGTTAAATGCTCTGCAGTTTCATTTGTCTTCACAGTCTTCAGTGGTAGAAAACTGTCACCCACTGCTGTCCTTTAAACAAAGAGTGACCGTGGCATCAGCTGATTAAATGCTTCATCCAAAATTATGTCAGGAACCTGTGGTGAGCCGGATACTTCCCTCCATCTCTCCTGTCATAGACTAGTCCATCATCAGGAGACCACTGTTCTGACATAAATATGGTCAAAACACCCGAAGCCAACTGTAAGAGGAGTGGTGTGCAGTTTTTGCCTGTGTCAGAGTGGTTATGTGGGTTCAGTAATGTTTGTTAAGTGCTTTGATATGCTTTGGTGAAGGACAGAGTGTTAATAATTAAAATTGTAAAGAAGTTCTGAAGTAGCATGGGGTTTGACGACCGCTTTCTGGTCTGTTAGTTAACAAAAATGCAAAATATAAATGGACGAATCAGCAGGAATTGAGTTGAACACTCCCTTCCCCCAGCCACCTGCATGGGCTGAGCACAGAAAGCAGCTAATTGTCTGCTCTGCTGCAGAGATGAAAGAAGCTGGTCCTACAACAGGAAAGGCTATTGAACTGCATGAAGGTGGTAAATTATCAGCACTGAAAACCTTTTGAGTCGGTATCTTTACGTGCTCAAAAAGTACATTATTTGTACTGGTATTGACAGCGTTTGGGGGCTGATAAAACCGGCGTCTGGTGACGTGAATCTTATGTTTCAGTGCTTGTAATTAAGAGATCAATAAAGCTGAAACTTGTTTTTTGAAACTCTGTGCCATCGCCCTGTTTGGGTGTAGTTGAAGGGTGTGTTTGGTGAGGACGGGCCCTCATAATGGCTTTATCTTGGCCCAGCTAACGAGCTGTTTGCAGAACTGCTCTGATTTGCAGTGGGCAGACTGTAAAGCAGCCTCGTGTTTGTCCATTTTCCTGCTAGCAGTTCCATTTGCAGAGTGCAGGCAGGAGCAGGCTTCTTGCCAGCAACAGCTTCATTCAGATTAGGGCTTTAGTTCAATTATGTCCAATTAACTTTTATTGCAGATAGCAGTGATAATTACTTGCAAGTCAATTTTTTGGCTGTGGTTATCCCAGGGCTAAAGTCTGAGCTTGATGGATTTTAATAACTGAAGTGACGTATAGCTTTTCCTCTTTTTTTTCTTCTTCAGGCCTCAATTAGATGAAAGGTCAGAAGCTATGTAAAAATCCATCTTACAATTAAAGCCAACTGTTCTACTCCTCAGCAGATGCGTAGCACTGTGTTTTAAAATAATCTCTTGGGACAGACCTAAAAAAAGGCTTTTTAAACTCTTAAGATCATAACCTTGAGCTGGTTGCTGCTTTATCCGAGGAGTGAATTTGATGGAGCTGATGTCACACGTGGCAATACCTGAAGCCGAGAGCTGCCTCCTTGGCTTTTTTTAGTGCACTGCATCCTGTTCCAAATTGCTCACCTAAAAGCCTTCAGTGGTAGCCCTTGGGCATGAGGAGTGTGATATGAACAATATTCCATTTAAGTGCTGTTATCCCAAAGCTGCTTCCTTTTCTTCCCTGTTGGGTGTGTCCATCCCAGCTCGGAGAGAGGAGCAGAGCTGTGCTGTGGCAGCATTTAAATTCTCTCTCCCTTCCCCACCAAACTAATTTTGTTGCCTGAGTAACATTATAAATGGAGGTCAGCCTAAAAGGTGACGTGGTTTACAAGCAAAATCACAGTTAATTAAATGGCAAGAAGCAAAAATTGATTTGGATTGAAACTGTTGCAGGGCTCCACAAAAGGTCCACCTGAATGCAGAAAGCCAGAGGTCCTGTGCTGGCAGGTGCTGACAGTGCACTCCCCGTGCTACAAAAGGCGACTTTCTATTGTTCCGTTTCCTATTTATTTATCCCCAACTACACTCGATGCTGTTGTGATTTATTGCCATTTCAGAGGGCAACTTCTCTGCCCACTGTTTTTGCAGTTTTCCATTTATAAGGCATTAAGAGGATGTGATACCAGCCGGTGATGAATACGGTGCTAGTTTGGTAATTTTCTTCCAGGAAACGCTGAGATTTATCTCTGGCTCTTCAGCAGTCCCGGGAAAGGGCCATTCTGGTAAGTGCCCAAGAATAAAGGGGAGTTTGAGAGCTGGAAAAAGGCAGGAAGCCTGCAGGATGGGTCTAGACACTGTCAAGCAAAGCATGACTGCCTGGAAGGCGTTATAGTGAATGCTGAGGTTGGCAGGAGGGTTCAGTGTCTGCCATTGACATGAACAAGTCTTTGAAACCCTTACATTTTACGTTACTTTGGGAGAGGGAGAAGGAATTATACTCCTTGGTGTTGAGCAGCCTGCCGGGGGGTAAATGAGACACTGAGTTTTCCTCGGAGCATGAAAATTGGCCCGGATTCAATTATGTTTCCTGGCAAGCTCTTGCAGACATTGGTACCAAAGAAACTTCACAACCCCGGTTAGTTTTTGTTGTTGCCTGCAGCATTTACGCGTTCTGAACTTGGCACGTGCCGCGTGCGCTCGGGGGGTTGCCGCAGAATCCCGCCGGTGGCTCTGGTGGAACTTCACGGTGGATATGGAGCTTCATGGAACTACCTTGTGACTAAAGAGCAGGGGAGAAGCAAAGCACAGCAGCCACAAGCCTTTAACAACCCTCACACACAAGCTTACAGGACCCCCCCCCCCAGGGTGCTGGAAACTTGGAATAGTTTGGAGCTTTTTCTTTTGTGTGTGGGTGGATGCTCCCCGCTTCCTCCTGGCCTCGGGGTTTGCGAACGAGCCTGCAGTTAATCGTGGAATTTCAAACATGCGTGTTTACTTTCAGGAACCTAACTTTAGACTTCACCAGCTTGCTTTCCTTTAAACCAGCTCGGTTTCCTATGTTTCAGCGGCCAGGGGTGGTTTGTGGGGAGTAGTTTCCTTTGTGTTCTCACCCTGTAAAGCCTCTCGGGAGCTTCAGAGGATGATGTATCTAAAAACTTGGCAATAACTGTATATGTGGTCCATTTATGTGATGATAAAGCTGTGTTAGAAATCTCCCAGTAGTTGCTTTACACCTAGGTTTTGCTCTAGGTTGTGAAAGTACCCCCTGGTCTGAGAAGCACAGAGGCAATAAATATTAAATGTCGAATATAATTCAGAAAATCATACATTTTTAAGTCAAGAAAGGCAGTATTGTGGTAAGTGCTACTGGAACTGATTCCTAGCTCTCCAGGGCTGTCCCTGGGCAGTGGGTGGATGTGAGTTCTTCCATCCTGGTGAGCCTTGTGGTGATGGGGGACAGTGTGCTGCCCGGACCAAAAAACATCCTGATGTGCAGGTAAGGCTGAACGTAATAGTCGTTGTGAGGATGTGCCAATTACCCCCCAAATCCCAAGCACTGCAAATCCTTCTTAAGCTTAACATGCTTTGATTTAATTATTAATAAATCTTAGGAGGAAAAAAAAATCTGTTCACATGTCTAAACCTGCTATTTCGTGGAGCATCCTGCAGTACGTGTGCTGTTAAGATTATATCCCGCAGCCAGATTAGATTAAAATCACTTCAAAGAGGAGTATTTATTTATTTATTCCAATCTAATGATTGTTTTCCTCTAGAAAAATGCTTTATCTTTTTTTATATATATCTTTTCAAGACAGAGCTCGTTGTGCTGCGTTTGGCAGTGTACCGAATCTGTTTAAAATGCAATTTAAAAACTCAGGTTTTCCACGGTTCACAGCCCTCCATGGCTGGGTGCCACAGCCTACTGGTCAGATCACTCTCCAGTTTGCAGCTGACTGGTTTAGATGACAGTGTTGCTGACCCTGGTACAGTACAAAACCCTCTCCATTCCAGTTCCCCCAGTAGCACACCATTCATCCTTGGAGGGGCTGGAGCTTTGCAGGTGCTGGTGCCCACACCAGTCGCCACCGTGGAGCCAAAACTGCTGGTGAGAAGTCCTGATGTGCCAAGTTCAGTTTATCTCCTGCTCTGGACTAATTAGAAGGAATAAACCTAAGCAGGAGGGGCTGATGAGCCCGGCTGCCAATCCTGAGACAGCCAGTAGTGCTCACCTCAAATTCAGTTCATTTTAACTGGTGATGAGTTGGAGTTGTCCATGCCAGCTCATGCTGAGGAAGAGTCAGGTCAGAAAGTGGTAGTCAGGTGCTGAGTATCTCAAAGGGAATAAATATTAATTAATTTCTAACTAGAAAAAATGGATGGGGTGCTTGTCAAGATATTTCAGATACTTTTGTTTTCAAATACTGAGATCTTGATTTTGAAAACCTGTATTGATTTCATAGAAAATAAAAACTGAAGCAGGATTTTAATTATAATAAAAAATTCAGCGGTGGAGTTATGGTCAGCACTTCTATACAGGTCTGAATTTCTTTTTCTAGCGCTCAGCAGTGACCTAGATGTCATCAATTTGGTTACTGCAAATCAAGCTAAAAGAGCGATTTTAGGCTTCCACTTCAAATTATTTTTCTAAGTCCAGTATTTCCTTTAAAATTACTGTTGCCACCCCAGTCTTTTATGAACCTTTGGCATTACCTAAAACAATTATCTGCCTGCAGGAACAACTTGCCTTTATAGTTCTCTCTGAAACATTGCTCTCCATATTGGAGCTAAAGCTTCTGTAAATATATGTTTTGACCTTCAAGGAAGCACTGCTGTCATGTAGCAGGAGCCTGGCTATTCCGAGGTGAATGCTGTGACCACTCCTAATCACTTGTTCTCTCTCCTAATGTGCCATTATCCTGTTTATTGCTGTGTGCACCTCGCTGGGGCACTTCAGCAAGAGGCTTTCTGAGAGCGTCACAGTTCAGGCTCTAATGAGCGTTAATGATGGAGCAGGTGAGCAAACCCTCCCCACATCTTGCTGCCAGAAATGCTGCTCCCTCAGTCAGGGCACGGCTGTGCTCTTTCAGGGCTGCACACAAACTTGCCATCAATTAAGTAATGTTTTAGACACCGACCTCCTTCGGGCCTGCAGGGACGGGAGGTGAACCCTGGGCTGGCGTCAAATGTTATTGGAGTAAAAGGTGGATGCTCAGGTGAATATGGGAATAGTGTGATCTGTTTTTCTGTCTACAGTGAAGGCTCTTAATTTTGTTTGTCTGCTTTTCACTGAGAAATAGGTCTTGTTTGTGCCAGCCTTCTGAAGTTGATGAAATGAGGAAAAAAGGAAAACACAATTATTTTTTTTTTTTCTTGCTGACTGTGGGTGTTTCTGTTGCTTACTCAGGTAAAGCTCTGACAACTCACAGTGGTTTTTTTCTTCTGATTAAAAGGAGCTGGATTCTTGTTTTGTCTTTTTGGTCTTGCTGGGCATGATTTGGGACAAGGAACTGCTGCCCATGGGCTGTTTGCAAAGTTTCACTGAATGTTGTGTACCCACAGTCAAGACTGAATCTCGTCTATAAAGGTCAAGCAACTTTTTAGTTCCTCAGGCAGTTCCTTGATGTTGTGGATGTGACAGGTCTTGGGTCATCATTTCTGAAAGACTCTGAGAATTCCATCTCCTTCAGAGAATGAGAAGAAAATCCAGGTTTAGGTTTATTTTACAAGGTTTTACATATCTCGGACTTCTAGCAATGCTGATTGTTGCTGTCTCCTAGGAATGAAATGGAGAATGATACGAACGTGCTCTGGTGGTGGTTGTGCTGTCAGGCCTGCACCTTGGTGAGGTGGTGTGTGTGTTTCTCACGGCACCAGGTCCGTGTTACTCTGCGTGGGAAGGGTGAATGGGCAACAGCCTGCAGTTGTCAGGCTGACATTCAGTGCCCAAAACTATTTTTGTTAGTCACAGTGGCACCCAGCAGGCCCACTCAGCCACACTCGGTCAGCTTTGGAGAGCACTCGCTCAGTGAAGATGCGGAAGCTCTCATAAATTAATATTTGTATGAGATTTCTTGGCCGTTGGTTTAATCAACCTTTGCGTGTTGAGCTGAGGAGATGCATAAACATGGAGCTAATGAACTGTACACAGTGAGTAATTGCTGTGCTGCAGGAAAGCTTCGAGTCCACACTGTTCACTCCGTTGGTGCCAGTGTTCCATGGGCAGTGTGACCTGTGCTGGTGGTCTGAGGTGAGGTTTCACATTCAAGTCTTCTAAAGGTCTCTGCAGAAATCTGCTGTCGGAGGTTTCTGGAGCATGAAGGCGGCGGTGCTGACGGTGTCACATCGCTGTCATCGCATTGTTTGTGCCATCTCAGCAGTGAGATTCTTTTCAGAAGTGGCCTCTGAGAGGTTTTGGCGGATGTGGCTTCTCATGTCTGGGCTCGAGCTTTCTCCTTCCCACCCTTTTGATCTTTGAATGCCTCCCCATTTGTTTTAATTGGGGTTTGTGAAACAATGACTGAAACTAAATCAGCTTACAAGTCTTGAATCCTTCAATTCTTTCTGTGTTTTGGAGGTCATATAACAAGTCCCAAAGCTTTTCTAGCTGCTCCTTAGGTGTTTTGCTCTGTATAGCAGCACTGATGCTTGTGGACATCTGGACAAGGAGAAAAAAATCTACTGATTTCTCCAGCTTGGCTCTGTCATCCTGTTTCCCAGAACTTTCTAAAGTGCTGCAGCTAGGAGGATTTGAGCAAGGGCTTGGACCAGATGGCCTCTAGAGATCTTGTTCCAACTTAAATCTCTGTAATTCTAGTAACATTGGACACTTTGAGCCCCAGTTAGCCTTGTTGCTGGGATCCCTCTTTGCACAGCAGTGGTGGGATTTGAGGGGAGTTATGTAGTGTTTAAATACAAAGAGCTTTAGTGCTCCATTTCAAGGTTTGATTTCCAAAATGCTGTACCAAACAGAAGAGGATGGTGGCACCTCTGCAGCCCCTTTGTGCACATCTTGCTGTTGTCTGCCCCAGAGCAGCTCGGGTTAGCGAGTCTCTGCTGAAATGAAGGAAGTTGTAGCCATTCATCTTTCAGCCTAATGGACCACAGAAATTACAAGCTGTAGCATGCAGCTTAATCTTGCCACAAGGCAGAGTGCTGCATACTTTGCCGTCAATTTATGCATGCCATGCCTTTCTGTTAAATGCAAAAAGAGCAGTTGACAGAGTTTCTCCAGAGAAGTTGCCGTGGTGGATACCAGCGCATTTCAACGCAGTGAAATGAGCAATAGTGGTTTCTTTACCATTCATAACAACCACCTTTGAAATGTGAGGACAGAGTTATGGATTATTTCTGTGGGTGAAGCAGCAGAGGAGAACGAGGCAGCTATTTTGGTTTTAACCCTGCAGATGACCCAGTTCTTGAAGTATTTCCGTTGCCGTTAGGAGATGCAGTCAGGACTGGAGCAGCGGTTGTGCATCTGTGCTTGGTCAGGCCTTCACCCAGGGATGGCTCTGTGCCGCTTTCTTTTCTCTGTTCCTCCTTGTATTATAACTTTGAATTGTCTCTCTGTTGTTGCAGTGTGCAGAGGAGTGAATGCCCCATGTTGTGTTAGTGCCTGTCTGCCATGCTGGCCTGTCTGCCAGGACCAGGCGACCTCTCCTTTCAGCTTCTTTCTTACACGCAGATGAACACTGGACTTCAGAAATGTGAGTGATGTTTTGTCTGCAGGATGTGGTTAACTGTTAAATCTGGCTCTGGTACCGCTGTGACATAAACATTTAGGATACAGTGGAAAAACTGTTTAATGTAGAGTCTTTCTTTTGTTATGCCTTCAAGGCATCTGTCAGTAATGGCTCTGAGAAATGGCTGTGGAGGTTCACGTGTGTGCAGCAAGCTCTCCTCTGTTCCTGGCTCTGCAAAGGTTAATTTTAACCACAGCAGGATGCAGCGAGTGAGGTTCCTGTGAGATTCGTGCCTCTCTGCTGAAAAGGTTTTGTACTAAAAGTGTGCCAGCTGATTTGCTTCTCAGCACAACTTTTTCCTCAGTCTTTTTCGCTTCCCTTCGTGCAATTACTCGTAGACACCAATAAAAGTTGGATCAGTCTAATGCAAACCTTTTGAGGTCAGCAGCTCTTGCTCTGCATACCTGGGGCTTATACTGCAAATATTAGTGAGCTAGCCCAAATTACTAAAGTTCAAAGTTTCCGTCTTCTTTCTGATGTCTCTTTGGTGCCTCTGAAAATATGTCTGCAGAGTGCTCTGATAATTCTTTTTTGATAACTTCAGTCATTTTTTTCATAGTTGCACTGGTATTTTTAAGAACAACTTGTGCTTGGGAATGTAAGTTTACTGACTAGAGATTTTTTTAACTCTTACTCTGTCTCTCCTCTTTATCACTGAAGTAGCACATAGATTGTTCAGCTGAAATTTCAGAAATGCCAAGGTTTCTATGTAGGGTCTGTGTACTTGGTTCTTAGGGCTGTGACCTGTCCGTGGTGTTTGAAATGTGCACTGGGAGATCTCAGTTTGCTGATGCACTCGTTGCTTTTTAAACCCAAGTGATTTACAGTCCACTTGTAGATAAATTGTTCGTATAGTGAGGCTTGTGATGCTATAGAAAATAAATAGGGAAGGTACTTTTGCAGTTAAGGGTGACGTGCTTGGGTCCTGGTCCTGCCAGAAGTGGCTGGCACAGTTCACGTACACACCTGAGCTCCCCCACAGCACTTCTGCTGACTCCATGGGCTTGGTAATTGTAATGACACTCAGCAACAATAAAAATCTTCACTCACCAGAGGGCTGGTGATGGCATCAAACTGGGCATCCCCTCCTTTCTCTTTCCCATTTCCAGTGTGAGCGTTGCTGACAGCCTGTGGGGTGAGGACATGCCCAGGTCCCTGCATTGCGTGAGGTTTCTTTGTCAGAGCTTAGTTCTGAAAGCAAAATGTTGAGGTTCATGTGAGGGCAGCTGTGCATAAATCAGGTATTTGCTAATTACAGCTTTACAAGGCAACATGCTGCTATGTTGGGCAGTTTTCCTCACCTGATGGTACCTGATGCTGTTTCTTGGAGATCTGCTGCTCCATGTGCTTAAAGCATTGCTGTCTCCTGCTCAGTGAAGAGCTTTGGGAACTGCATTTCAAAGAATTTAGGACATAAAGTAGCTGGCAGGCACGGGCTGGCAGTGGTAATGCTCAGCTGTTGGGTTTGTTCTGATTTATATGGAAGATGAGGCTGCTGGTACAGACCTCGCTCAGCCTCGCTGCAGATGTGGGCACAATTAATTGGTGCATTTCTCTCGTGCTGGAGATGCATGAGTAGCCCAGCCCCTGGCCAGGGCAGAGCTGAGTTAATGAGCATTTTTTAATGAACAGTGACTTGTGACTTTCGATGGGGGGTGGAAGCAGGCTGTAATAATAGTGCTGTTGCTTTTATAAAAGGCACAGAACTCCACAGGATTGCTTTTCTTCAGATTTAAAGTGTTTGTATTAATAATTTTTAAGTGTAGTTTTCTGGATCAGGTTTTTTATTAGTGCTTAAAATCCACATTAGCTCAATTACCTTTTTTTTCCATATTCACTCTCTAATAAGGGGCTTGTTCTTGAAAGTGGTCTGTACAGTAGGAGTTGGGTAGATTAATGTGCACATATTTTTTCCTTTAGAAACTGATGACTACAGGACTTCCAATTTCAGTATTTTTTGTTGGAATTCCAGCCTGAGTTCAGGCTAACCCTGTAATTCATCCTTCTCCACACAGGGGATTTCTCACTGGCTCAGATGTTCTCTCCTTCCTCCCAGTGACTCCAGTATAAACCTGACTGGTCAATTGGGATATTTGAGGCAAGATTGTTCAGGCTGTGTCTGCAGCTGCTGTTGGTCATAGCAGCAGTGCCAGACCTTCTGGGGGGAAAAAGGGTCATTTTTTGGTGACAATGGTGCAAAATCAAGTGAAAGATGCTTCTTAAGAAGTATTTTGTTGCGGGGGGGGGGACATAGGAGAAGAGGAGATTGGACTGAACAGGGGATCATCAGCTAAACTGAGTCTTTTTGGGAGGGCTCTTTCTTTAAAGCCTTTAGAGAAACTGCTGAAATGGAGGTTTTTATGCAGAAGGTGGACACAGTTGGTTCTGGCTTGTCCCTGTGCAGGAGCTCTTATTAGGGTAGCAGTCCTGAAGGCCTGTTTGTGTTTTGTTTAATGATAATGAAAATTTAACCATAGGCAGCTTTTAAAAGCAGTGGGTTTTAAAGTCTTAATGTGAAATGCACTTAAAAGATGTTCCATTAGTGCTGAGGTGAGGCAGGGAAATCTGTCTCATTCCATGACAAAAATAGCTCCAGTGGTGAGACCAGGAGTGTGACCAGAGGACTCGGTTGCCACGGGATTAGCAGGAGTTGTGAACTTGCAGCTCACCAATTTATTGGGGTAATTGCTCATATGCACAGCTTTGCCTTATAATAAACATGAAATAATTACTTTTCAATAAAAGTGTTCTGCCTTGCATTCACCATTAGGGAGCTTCCTGGAGCTCATCCCATTGTTTTCTTAATGAAGCTTCTTCCTTTGCCTCATCATTTTATTATGGCCTGATATAGAATTCTTGCTCTTGCACACAGATGATGATATTCCAACACCAGCATTTTCTTTCAGACTATTCTAGCAGGTTTTCCATTCACTTAGTTACCAGATCTAATTGTTCTTTATTGGTTTGTAGGATATTTGTATGGGATATTCAGATTCTCGCTCACCCCGTAACGCCTTTCTCCTAATATTTTACTGCCTTAATTATTACAGTCATGGAGTCTTGCCTATGGAACTACTAGCAAAGCACATTGGGGCACTCAGAAATACATCACCTTCAAGCCTGAGTAACATGGCTGAGTTAGCCTGTAGTAAAAGGAACATCATCATACCTGTACATAAACCAGGTGCTGTTTGGAATGGTGGTTGAGTTCAGAAGATCCCATCCACGTGGTTTAAAAGATGGTTTGCCTTTGGTAGGATGCCAAACTTGATGCTAGGGTGTCACTGAAGTTTGACTGAGGGGTTATTTTTTCTCATTAGAGGAAGGAGTTCTTCCAGGTTTGGGTTAGAGGTGTGTCTGACTGATGGCTGCAGCCTGTTGAAACATCCGTGTTTTAGCTGCTTCCTGAAAATTCTGTGTAACAGAACATCAGATGATTGGAAAAGGGAATATTCAGTGTGTTTGTTTAGTGTTTATATTTACCACCTAATTTGCTGATTTGCCTGTAGAAATGTAAACCAGGCTGGGAAATTTTGATGGCAAAGGTGTCTTAAAGTATCTACTTAATTTTTCATGTGAAAATAGAATGTGACAATGTCTGCAAGCATGACATAAACCGTAACACAGACTGATATGGGCTCCTTTGTCCTTTGGTTTTTCTCTGGTTCATGGGGGGTTGCCAGGGTCATGTCTTGGGGAAGAAACAGACCTTAATGAGCGTGGGCAATGCTAAAAATAAAGGTTGGGAGTTCATGAAGGCCTTGGCTTTTGAGGCAGGGTAACACTGGCAAATGCCATTCGGAGGCTCTCCTCTCCGTTAGGAGCACAGCAGCTCGCTCAAAAGGGCAGCTATAAACCACCTGCCTGCAGATCCAGGTACAGGGATGTGCACAGAGAGGATGTTTGGGTTAATATTTCCTTTGATTAAGAGAAAGGGATGATATGTGCCAGTGTCTGGACAGCACAGGGAGTACAAATATAACCGGCACCGTGGTACGAGCTGTGCTGGAGATGTAAGACAAACTGCTCGTAAAGCTTCTTATTTCACAAAAGATATTTTTGATACTTCTATAATTAACCTTTCTTTTTAGTATCCATCCTATTTTCCGTTTTCTGACCCTTCCTTTCTGAAAGTGAGAGCTCTTAGAGCAGAGCTGCTCTCCCTCACCTGTGACGACGGGAAGCTGCAGGATGCAAAGAGAGAAGTGGCTGGTACTTATCTTTTGGAGGCAATTTGCTTGAAAGAATCAGAGGTGGCTTTTCAAGAGGAAGGGCTGTTTGCCTGGGAGCAGCGAGCTCTTTGCTGGAGCATTAAATTTCTTTGGGTCAGAGGGCCAGATATGGGGCTGGGGTGTTCTTGGGTGGCTGCCACATTCCCTGTTCTCTCAGCACAGCAGCAAATAGCACAGGGATGCTGAAAACTTCAGGAAAAAGGATGGACTTTCTTTTCCAGTGAACTATTGGCAAGGTGAGGCGGGGGGGAAATCAAGCAAAAGCTAAATTGGATTTTCAAAGCTGCTAGCCATTATTTGAAGATTATAAAATCAGCAGGAGTCCCATAGGAGTTAGGCAGCAGAGCTGTGGTGGGAAACAACCCAACTCTCTGCTTGGAATATGATTATGGCAAGAGACACACAAGCATTTCCCTAGATTTCTGGAGTTCTTTGCAGAAGCAGTTGGAGCTTGTGAGCCAGGTAGGTGTCTGGTAAATCAGAGGAAGTGAAACCACACCTCTGTCTCCAGAAGCCTTTTGTCTGTATCAGGGGAGTAGCATGTTTTTGATCTTGCGAGAGAATCACGTCATTTTGCCATGTGATGTGGGGATGATGTCCTTAGCAAGATGCCTCCCTGAGAAGTCAGCTGAAGAAATAATTGCAGGCCATAAAATAATCAGCCTCCTTCCATTTGCTGAGCTTGGGCTGACAAGAGCTTCCTAATGGACAGAAAGACACTCCAAGTGCTTTCAGATGTCAGCACCTAGGAAAGGAGTGGGGTGTAAATGGAGGCTTGAGCTGAAGCTTTGATATGTACTGGGTTTGCAGGGCAAGGGTTTGGTAGTGGGGGCATGCAGAAGCTGCTTAGAAACTTCCCCCATGTCTGATGGAGCCAGTGCCAGCTGGCCCCAGCACGGACACACCGCTGGAATAACAGATTTAGGAAGGGGGAAAAACCTGCACAACTGCTGTTGGAGAGAGGAGTGAGAACATGCGAGAGGAACAGCTCTGCACTGACCCCCCGGGGCACTGCAGAAGGAGAGGGAGAAGGTGCTGCAGGCACCAGGTGGAGGATTCCCATGCAACCCATCGGGAAAACCGTGGTGAGGCAGCTGTGTCCATCTCCCTGTGCTGTGGAGGTGGAGAAAGTGAGGAGTGAAATTGAACCTGGGAAGAAGGGAGGGGTGGAAGGAAGAGGTTTTAAGATTTGGTTTTATTTCTCATTACCGTACTCTGATTGGATTGGTAATAAATTAAACTAATTTCCCCAAGTCTGTTCTGCCCATGAGAATAGCTGGTGAGTGGTATCTTCCCTTCCTTATTCTGACCCTGTGTTTCTTCTTCCCTACCCAGTTGAGGAAGGGAGTTACAGAGCAGCTTTGGGGGCTCCTGGTGCCCAACCAGGGTCAGCCCACCACAGCGTGGTTCCCACCTCAAGATTACAGGGGTTTCATGTTTAATTCATAACTTTCCAATTTTGAATTCCACGGTAAAAATACGGACGGTGGCTTGAAGATCTATGGGGAGGCAGCTTAAATTAAGAGAATAAAAACCAGCCCACCACTGCAAGCTGTGAGGAATATTTCAGCTGGAGACAATCTGATGTTTATAACACCTTACCTGTTTTTGTCCAACTGCAAAGATACTGTGATGAGAACGTGGTTTTGTTTTGCTCCCCTGGGCACATCTTGCCTTAAGCTGAACTGGGGCTTGTGTTGGTCACCAGGTAATAAAGGGAATGATGTATCTGCCACATGACCCGCTGGTCTGGCAGGATGAAGTTTTCTTGCCTCTTGATTCCTTGGAGGTTTTCTGCCCTTGTTGTGTGACTGTCTTGCCCTGGGGTTGATCCCTTGCTTGCCAGAACTGACAAATTTCCTTTCTCCGCAGGGGACACTACACAGAAAATGAGATCTGCACAGTATCCTACCCCAGCAGAATTGGATGCTTATGCTAAGAAGGTCGCCAACAATCCACTGACTATAAAAATCTTTCCAAACAGCGTCAAGGTTCCCCAGAGGAAACACATACGCCGTACTGTGAACGGACTCGATACTTCGGGCCAGAGGTACAGCCCCTACCCGTCTCAGGCCACCACGAAAACGGGCCTGCTGGCCATAGTCAAATCCCCAGCGAAAGGAATCATCAAGGACTTTGACGGGACGCGCGCGCGCCTGCTGCCGGAGGCGATGATGAACCCCCCCTCCACGCCGTACGTTGCACCAAGCACTTTATCCCACCCCCAGGCGCTCGCTCGCCAGCAGGCTCTCCAGCATGCACAGACTTTGCCGCACCCCCAGAGCATCCCGCAGCACCCTCAGGGTATTCCACAGCCACCCAGCTTACCGCACCCTCAGGGGATCCCGCAGGCGCTGCCGCACCCGCAGAACATGCAGCAGCCGCAGGGCTTGCAGCACCCTCAGACCATGGCACACCAGACCCTGCAGCACGCCCCGAACCCGCTGCTGCAGCCGGGTTTACATGGAGGCAGAAAGATGCCGGACGCAGATGCGCCGCCGAATGTGACCGTGTCTACCTCAACCATTCCCCTCTCTATGGCTGCCACCCTGCAGCAGAACCAGCCACCGGACCTGAGCAGCATTGTGCACCAGATTAACCAGTTCTGCCAGGCCAGAGCTGGCATTAGCACTACCTCAGTGTGTGAGGGACAGATTGCAAACCCCAGCCCTATAAGTCGCAACCTGCTTATCAATGCAAGTACCAGGGTATCTACTCACAATGTCCCTACACCCATGCCTTCCTGTGTAGTAAACCCTGTCGACCATGCTGCTGCTGCTATTCCTCCTGCCTCTGTTAATGTGCCCATGGTCAATATTAACAGGGTGCCACCCACCTACCAGAACGAAATCAAATCGGTTGCGTGGAACCAGCACCAGCTTGCACATCTGCAGCAAATGTGTGGGGATGCTGCTGGGCCTGCTGGACTCGCAGGGAAGCACCCTCAGAGAGAGATTGCAGGGCAGAGTTTCCCTGGCAAAACTTCCAACTACCCTCAAGAACTGTGCATGGGCCAGTCCTTCAGCTTGAAGCCCCCCATCGAGAAGCCTACGCCTTCTCCGCCTGTGAACGGGTTGCAGGGACCTTTGCCATATACCAATGGGCACTATTTCCAGCCCCTCTGGAATAACATTCTGCCCACGCCCAACAGTGACAGCTCTGGGTCCCAGGACCTCGCCATGCCTTTCCACGGGGGACAGCCAGCGGGAGCGCCGCTGGATTGTGCAGGAGGAACTCATTTCAGAGCTGGAGCTGGCCCATCCAGCCAGAATAATGTGATGCAGACCATGGATTACCTAAGTGGGGACTTCCAACAGTCCTGCTTCCGAGACCAGAGCATGGCCGTGCTGGGAAAAGTCCATCGGCCTCCCATGAACCGAGCACCTGAACCAACCGATAGTCGAAATCTTCATATTCAACACCCAGGGTATAGATAGGCTGCAGTCACTTTCACAGACAAAAAGAAATTATAGGTTTTAGTCTTCATTTTAATTAATAAGCAAGGCGTTTTTAACTTGCAAACTTGTGTGATCATTATAGTACCCATTGGAAGAAGACATACTGTATATTTAAAGAGCTTTGCTTACATGTTATCTCTCTCCTTTGTGCATCAAATATTTAACATGCCTTTTGTGTCAAAGAATTTCATTACACTACTTCACGCCACAGCTGTTTCCTCACTGCAGAGTCCCCCTTTGTGCAGCTTTTCTTTACCTTCTGCTGAGCAGCTCCTCGCTGGACTGAGGTTGAGTTGCTGCAGGGTTTCGCAGCCGCATCTGTTCTCCAGCTCCGGCGAGAGCGAGGTAGCGTAGCTGCTTCCATTTCCATCTCAATTTCCTCACAAGATTAAGAGCAACAGAATTTTGTCAGGGAGCAGGGCTTATTTTCAACTCGAAAGCCCATTTCATTAATGCATTAAACATTGACCATTTGCACTGTCTAGAGGCCTGTGTAATTGAAAAAGAGCCTGCATTTGAAAAGAGCCAGCTAGGGGTGTGTATTTAGGCTTTAATGGAGGGAGAAGCTTTTCAGCTGTTTCTTGCCCACGTTTATCATTTAGACTTTGTCCAAAGTCAAAAGTCTCTGGCAGATTTTTCTGACACTTTCTGTTTTCTGGAAAGGGTATGGAGGAGGGGAACGGCGGGTTTGGGAAGAAGGCAGCCACAGGGAGCTGCCTTTCATCGCGTTCCCCCTCCCCACTGCCCTTCCACCAGCCTCAAAGCTCACGTTGTCTGAACCCCTCGCTGCTAGGAGTCTGGCCAGCCTCATGTGGAGGGAATCCAGACCCACTGACAACTCCAAAAAGGGTTCAGCCATTTCTCTGGAAGCTGGAATTACTGTCAGGGTGAGGAGGTGTAGCTCAGCCCATCCCCGGTGCAGCGAGCGCGGTGCCGCTGTGGGATGGGAGGTGGTTGGTCTGAATCAAAGCTCCTCTCACAAGCCACTGTGGGTTTGACAGTCCCCTGTTCCTCTCCATCAAAACCCCCCAGCGGATTTAGTGGAACAATTCTTCTCCCTGGGAATTAGCGAAGCTATTTATAACATCCCTTTTTCCCAGGGTCTCGGTGCCTAACTCCTTCTGTTCCTTCCCCACGTCACTTCCAGCAGCCAGTTGAGTCAGTGACTGTAGGACGCTAACTACTGGGTAACCTCAGCATCGTGTTCTCCTCAGTGTACCAAAACATCCCTTTCCTTTCTAACAGCCGAATCTGTTGTAAGTAGAAAATTCCTCATCTCTGTTAACGAGACTAATACTTGAACATAATGATCACAATCAAGTTTGGAAATTAAAAAAAAAAAAGAAAAGAAAAACCTAAAAAAAAAGAAGAAGAAGAAGAAAAAAAAATTTAAAAAAATAAATGCATTGATTCTTTCTATGTACACTGGCTAAAAAATATTGCTCTACACTGTAACTTTTAAGTGTAATATTTCTGTATGAATGTCGCCTGGTAGTGTGGGTTTGAGTAGCATTGTGTATGGGTGAACCCACTGGCCTCTGCCATCCACTGGCCTCCCTCACAGCCCTTGGAAAAACAAAGCCTTAAGTATTTGCTCCTTGAACTTTCCTTAATGAGCATGGTTTAAAAAAATCTTAAAAGACATCATACAAAATTTAAAAAAAAAAAAAAAGTTAAAAAAAAATAACAAGTTTTGAAGTGACGTCATAGTTGGCTAGAGATTCTTAAAAGTTTTTCGTAAATGGGAAAATTAGAAAACATTTATTTGTATTTTTTTAATTTAGAACGTGTAGTCCTGGGCTGTAACAAATATTTAGGTTTCAAAGCTTAGCAGAGTACATTTCTGACTCCTTGCGTAAGTTAGTACACTTATATCATGTCATTATTTAAATTCTTTTAAGTGTACTATAACCCGTTCTTTAGTGGTAACTCCTTAGCAAAGTTAAGCAATTTGACTAAAGACGGATTAAATTATGTGTTGGCTTGTGTTGCCTTATATTTAAAAAAGGAAAAATTGCCTGATTGTGTTATGCCAAATGATAGCAACATGAAGTCCTAATTTATTGTTTATAATCGTATTCCTGCAGTCTTTGTGAAAACTGGTAAATATACATCTATGAAAGAACGAAAATCCTGAGGCTTTTCATGCAATATTTTTCTGAATCCATTCTGTTGGAGCCAGAGTTCGAGTCTGAAGCTGCTTCTCCTACAGTCACCCCATCGTCCTCCCCGTCCCAAACCCAACCCCAGCGAGGGCTGTGCTCTGACCTCACCCCTCCCTGCCCAGTCAGTCACTGTAAGGTGTTCTGCTACCTGAGTCCGTACCTTTTTACTAAATAAAACCTTGGCCTCTCCTCTGTTCCGTAGCCTGCTCCAAATCTTAACCCAGACTGTTATTAAAAGCTAATTTTTAACTTCTGCTCTTCTCCCGAGAGCCTGAGCAGAGTCCTGTGCCATGGTGGTGGTTGCCTGGGAGGTGTTTTGGTGGTGTTGGCAGCACGCTGTGAGTTTTTGGGGACTGTTCTGCACAGGTACAGCCACGACCTCCGAGGCTTTGCCCCGGTACAGCAGGACCGGGAAGCAAAAATCCTGCTGAGACTCATCCAGGTGGGACATTGCTTGAAAAAATAAGAATCATTTTACTATTAAAATATACTGAAACCTTTCCTTCTGGTCTGGGAGTGAGATTTTTCTTTGAACTGACTCTTTTCGCCTCTGCAGCAGCCCTGTTGTGATGGGATCTCCATCCTTCCCTGCTCATCCCTGAAGAGAAACACTGTCCTGCCTCATTCCCAACTGGAATGGTGGGAGCAAAGGTTGGATACGTGGTGTAGGTGCCCAGGGTGGGGGTCTGGCCGTGGCACTGTCACCAGGGTGAGGAAGGGAAGAGCGGAGGCTCGGTGTGGTAGGAGCTGTGCCCTGCTCTCCTGGAAACATGAAAAAAACCCCTGTGGTTTTTATCTCTGCTCTGTGCAGAATTAAGAGGAGCCAAAAGGCCAGGGATGCTCCCTCTCCCTGGGGCCTCCCAGGACCCCCTTGTGGATGGTCACCAACCTTTGGGACTGTTCCTTTTGCCTTTCTGTCCATCTGTCCATCCGTGGGTCAGTGCCTTCCCCATCTCTGACTCCAGCACAAGGCTCTGCTCCCTGCTGGATCCTGGGTGCCTGCTCTGCTCCTTGAGGAGTGAGTAAAGCTCAGGTGTTTCCTGAGCTCCTCACCCTCCCTCATCAGCACCATCCTCCCCATTCCCATTCCCACCACTTCAGGATCTCAAGGTGGACGTTAGGAAGATCCCAGGAAGGATAAACACGAACACGGTGTGAACCCTTCCACAGGGAATCTGTGTCCCGTGTTTGGAGCAGAAGCTTTGAAGCTGTTCAGCCACAAGCCCAGTTTGTTACAGCCCAAAGTGAACATTTTATAAAAGACACTTGTGAATTTTCTTTAAGCTTTCCATGTCAGATGTCTCCGGGGGCCTCAGCCGCTCCCGTGGAAACCAAACAGAGCTGTTTGCTGCGGATCACTGGGGAGTGAACTGGGAATTGCTGCTGTGTTTCATTAAACCACAAGACTGATGATAAAGGCTGCTGCTTCTGTGCCAATTAGAATTTTATTATTACTTTGTCCACAGGAAAAATAAAAAACAGTCCTGGTCCGTCTGCCCCTTCTGCTGGTTTTATGCAGTGTGATTGTGTGGCCATGGAGCCACAGGATGGGTGCTTGTCCCAGAGGAAATTTGGGGAAGGGTCTCCATGGGTTTCCAGGATAGGAATGTATCGGGCAGAGCCTGGCTGCCTGCTCCGATAAGAGCATTGGGAAAGTCTGGGGAAAAAAAAAAAGAATTTCAGACAGAAAGGTGCTGAAACAAGGATAAAAAAGAGGAGGAGGAGGAGTGGAGGAGGGGGTTTGAGTCCTGCCAAAATTTTAAAGGGAATTTGTAACATTTGCAGTCACCTGGAAGATGGGACCTGACAGGGTTTCCTCCCCTCTCCCAGGATCGTGCATCTCATTTAATCTTTGCTTCCATCTCTCAGAATGACACGACTCAAACCCGATCTCCTCATCTCACTGCAAACCTGAGCATCAAAATCCCTCTTTCCTACTGTTCCCAGTGTTCCCCAAATACTCTGGACATTTGGTTCCCACATGGTTTTCCTGGAATTCGGGTGAAACCAGGCAGCTTAGCCTGGCTGAGCTTAGGCAGGAAGAGCTGTTTGCCCACAGGCACTGCTGCATCCCTCTCCAGCATCCGGAAATTCCGAGAGCGACCGCTCCATCCAGCAGAGCTTCAGGATCCCTCTCCTTTGACTCAAAGCTTCTTTGGTTTCTTCATCCATCCCCCCAACAGGAAAAATTTCTTCTGCAAGGAGTTTTCAGGAGACTTTCTCATCATCTTTGCAGCCAGTTGGACCTGGAGTGAGGATCTGGTGGATGACAATCCAGCAGGGACTTGGTGTGAGCAGCTGCTGCCTCCACCGAGGAATCACCTGCAGCCACAGCTAAGCTGAGGGCTTTGAGTGAAATCCAACCTTTTAAAACTTCTCCTTTAGGGCCAAATAGGTTTTTCTTCCAAAGATTTTGACCCAGGGTAGGCAACACCCAGATGTTCTCTGCAAACTCCAGCAGCTCCGTCATCTCGTGATGTTCGGAAAGGAGCAGCGCTGGGGATGCTGCAAAAACTCAGAGCTGAAAAAGGTCCTGCTGCATGTGGAATTCTGGGGGGTCCAGAGGGTGGAGGAGCCAAAGGAAAGGGGCAAATTTTGGTCGGCTCCTGGAGGAGCACACATTGGACACCCTCCAGCAACAGCCGCCTTTCGGATGCTCTTCAACTTTCGGCAGAGCCAAATTGCAATAAAGTTACTGGAGTGTTTTATCTGCTTAGTTTAAGTTAATTTCAAAGCAATTCGGTACAGGCCGTTGATTGTGCTGGGGTGGCTGCACGCCTGAGAGATGCACTGACAGTGGAGTGAAATTGCACCAAAAAGCTGCTGTGAAACCTTGGCAGCTTTCACTGCCCTCCAACCCCTCACTCCTGGGGGCAAATGGGGAGGGAGGGGGCCCAGCTGGGTCTTTAATAAAGGATGTCTGAAGCAAATTTATCTCACATTTTTCTCCCTGTACAATGATCAATGTCTGGTTTCATTGTCTTGGAGAAGAAGCATCAGGACTGGGCACAAATCAGGGCTCTATGACGTGGTTTTGCCAAAAATCCTCCCTGTCTACAATCCCGAAAAGGTTAAAAAGATTTGGGGGTTATTTAGGGCATCTCCACTGTGCTGGGGGTCTTACACAGGCAAAGAGCCCTCCGGGAGGGGTCTCCCTCGATTTTTGAGGTATTTAATAAGGTTTTCCTCTCTGATTTGAGCATCTTCTGAAGTTCCTTCCAGCGTCCCAGCAGTGTTGGGACAGCGGAGCAGGAAGCGAGCTGGCAGAACAAACCTTTAGAATAAACCCTCAAACCAACAAGTTTCCAGGAAGTTTATTTTTAAACTTGATATTTGAGGCTAAATTTAGTAGCAAAAATCGATTGGTCTCCCTCTCCTCCCTGAGCATTAAGAGCATCTCTTCCTGCTGCTGCTGCTGCTGCTCTGCAACCCAGGCCTTGCTGGGGAACGCTGAAGGTTAAGAGGTGCTCCAAGATCCGGCTGACATTTCCAGACGTGCCCAGGTAAACGGAGCTGGAGAGCGGCACCCAGCAGCACATCCCACAGAAACGGCTGGAAAGGAGCAGGAAAAGGGGGAAAATCAACCCAAGTGGGGAAAGCAGAGCTGGGAGTTGGTCCCTGAGGTGGGGACAGGGACAACTCCAAGCTCCCAGGGTTGTTTTTTCCCCTCTTTGGCTTCCCTGAGCTCACCCAGGAGATGCTTCCTCCAGCACCACTTCCCACTTTTAGTTCATAAATATTATATGGATTTTGATTTGATTTGATTTGATTTCTTTTAAGGCAACTGTTTGCCAACCTCCTGTGTGTGGCCTGATCAGAGGGACAGGGCTGTCCCTGTACCCTGTGTGTGTGTATGGAGGGGGTATGTAGGTATAGATACAGACAAATAAAAATACATGAATAAAATATACACAATAAATATAAAAATAGAAAAGATAAGAATTAAAAAATTAAAATTTATGAACCGCTACTACATATAAATTAAATGTATAATAAATATGAAAGATGAAATATATGTAAATATATAGATACAATTTCTATCTTGTAAAATTTATGTAATATAAAATACTAAAATGTTATATAATGCAATTATTTCATATTGATGTATGCAATTTTTATATAATAATATAAATATAATATACAAAACACTAAATTTAAAAATATTTTAAAGTATTATATATAAAATACATAATTAACTCTAAAATAAAAAGCAGAAAATATGTAAGAATAAAATGTATATTTAATATAATTTATACCAATTTGTTCATGCAATAATTCTATACCGTAATTATTATAATTATTATTCATTAATTTAAATTATAAGGCTGTAAATTTCTATTAACACCTCGTCTGCCCGGTGTCCCCCCTTCCCCTCCCCTCGGTCCCCGCGCGGCGGCGCCACCGAGCCGAGCACCGGGCGGGGAGGGGGACCCGGGACACCGTGACCGGCTGGAACCGGGCACCGGGACGGGCTGGAACTGGGCACCAGGATGGGCTAGCACGGGTCACCAGTACGGCTTGGCACTGGACATCAACACAGGGCTGGTACTGGGCACCAGTACAGGCTGAAACTGGGCACCACAATGGGCTGATACTGGGCACCAGTACGGGCTGATGCTGGGCACACCGGGCACCAGTATGGGCAAGAACTGTCCCTCGTTAGGGGCTGGCATCAGAAATCAGTATAAGGCTGGCACTCGGCACGAGTGTGGGGTGACACTGGGTGCCAGCGTGGACACCAGTACAGGCTGACACTGGACACTGGAATGAGCTGGCATCAGACACCGGTTTGGTGGCCCAGTATGGGCTGGCACTGAACACCAGTATAGGCTGGCACTGGGCACCAGTATGGACCTGCATTTCGCTCCACTGCAGGAATGGCACCGGGCACCAGTACGGGCTGGTGCTGGGCAGTGGTGTGGGCTCGTACTGGGCACCAGTATGGGCAGGAACTGGGCACCAGTACAGGCTGGTGCTGGGCAGTGGTGTGGGCTCATACTGGGCACCAGTGTGGGCAGGAACTGGGCACCAGTACAGGCTGGCACTGGTACCAGCATGGGCAGTGGTATTGCCCAGTTCCCCAGGGCCCCGTGCTGCCACATCGGGCTCGGACCTGCCCAGGGGGACATTCCTGGGGGGGAGGGAAACGAGGTATGGGGACACCCCCGGGAGTGCTGCCCCCCCAGCCCAGCCAGGGCCGCAGGGTGCAGCTAATTAGGGGCTAATTGCATTAGGCCGGAGCAGCACTAATGCAATTGCGGGATTATCCTGCAGAGACAGAGACCCCCCCGCCATTGCCGCCGGGGTGACTGGGGAAGGGGGGGTCAGACACATGGACCTGGGGCCTGCTCCAGCCCGACCCCCCCAGTCTGCCCTGCTGCCCCCCAGCATTGCCCACCCCCGTCTGCTCGGGATCCCGGCCTCCCCCGGGGCGTTAATTAGCCCAGTGCTAATGAGGGGCTGATGGGACGGAGCAGGGGCCTGCAGGGAAACAGCCCCCCGGGGGTGGCGACCCCCCCAGCCCGGCACATCCCCGCTGCTGCCGGTGATTACCGAATTAACCGGCTCCATCTGAGCCCGGCTGCTGGCGGGATGTGGGTCAGGGATTACCCCTCTCCGTGCCCCCCAGCCCAGTCCCGGCTCTCCGTGTCCCCAGCACCCACGGCTGCACCCGGGAGCGTCCCCCGGTCCTGCCATCCCGATCCCGGCAGGCAGAGGAAGGAGGTTCAGGCTGAGGAAGGAGGTGCAGGCGGCCGTAATAAATACAAGAAAAGTTTATTGAAAAGAAAAAGATGTGGGGAGGGGGCAGCAGCCCCAGCCCGGGGTAATAAATAACAACCTGGGGAGCACCAGTTTACAAAATATGGCTGTGGGCAGTGGGGTCCTGCGGGGTCCCCAGCGAGGCTGGTGGGGGCTGCTGGGCACCTCGGGGAGAGGCTTAGGGGGCCCAGCCCCCCGGCACCCCCGGGCACCTGAGAAGGGGCTGCCCCAGGGGGCAGCTGGGGCTGCCGGACAGTCCCGGCCCCAGGAGGGACGTGGGAGCAGCCCCATCCCTGCCCATCCTGAGAGCCACCGCAGCGCCACGGCAGCGTCCCCAAGCCGGGGACACCGGCTGCGGGCAGGGGCTCAGCACCACCTGGGGCCACCCTGGGCGGGCACCCCGGTCACATCCTGTCCCCCTCCGGGGCTCAGGCCAGGATCTTCTGGGGGATCTCCACCGAGGCTTTGATGAAGATGGCGTTATCCCGCACGTAGTTCCGTTTCCTGATGTCCTCGTGGGAGATGAACTTGGGGTAGCCGAAGCCCAGGGTGCTCTCGTCCAGGGAGCTGCGCGAGGCTCCCGGCTTCTGGAAGTTCTTCCAGTTGGGGTCGGGGTGGAAGGTCTCGGTGATGTGCTGGGGCTTGGAGAGCGAGGGGTCGCTCTGGTCCAGCAAGGAGAAGGTGACGCGGTAGGAGAAGGGCCACTCCAGCAGGTTGTCGTACTCGCCGGGCAGCACGCGGATGTAGACGGAGAGGTGGCTGCTCTCCCCGCTGCCGTTGCCGTTGAGGAAAGCCGACACCTGGAGCTTGTAGCCGTACTTGTGGGTGTAGAACGGGGGGCTGAAGAACTCGTAGTTGCTGCGGGCTTTGGCCTCCTGCAGCTTGCGGGCGTAGTCGGCGATTTTCCAGATGAGGGTCCCGTCGCTGCTCACCGACAGCTCCTCCACGTCCCGGCGCAGCTCCAGGATCTCCTGTCGCTGCCGGCTCACCAGGGCACACACCATGCCCAGGTGGGCCTTGGTGCTCTCCTCCAGGTGCCGGCCCATGGCCAGCTTGGGGCACTGCGGGGACAGCGGGACCGTCAGCAGGAGGGTGCCAGGGACAGCGTGGGGACACGGGACAGGAGAGGAGGTGCCGTGGGGATTACACGGAGATGTCATTGGAGCATGGGGGCACTGGAGCAGGATGGCACAGGGATGTCATGGGGACACAGGGGTGGTACAGGACACCTGGTTGGGGTGGCAGGGGGACACTTGGGTGGCAAACACAGGGGTGAGGAGCCACATGGATGGGAATGAGCACAAGGGATGGGACAGATGTCAGGGCAGGGGCGGTGTGGGGATGTTGTGGGGCACAGGCACGACACGGGTAGGGATGGCACCCCATGTCCAAGGATGCCAGGGGCAGGTTGGTCACAGGGACAACACTCACTCGGTGCTTGCAGCCAGCTTCCTTGAAGGGGCACAGCAGCATGGCAGTGTTGCAGCTCTCCTTGAGGTGGGTGGGCACGTCCTCCCGGGCAATGCTGGGTGTCCCACACTGGTTGGGGCACGGCACGGGGTACCGGGGACACTGGTACTGGTGGTTCTGGGGAGGGAGAGAGGCTGTCAGCTGGGGCTGGGAGCCAGCAGGGTGAGGGTCCCCACGGGCTCCATCTCACCTGGATGGTGTCGAAGACAAACTCCTTGGAGCAGTAGGTGCAGGGCTGGGTGCGCTTGGGGCACTCGGCCAGGGCGTGCTGGGACAGCAGGCGCCGCATCATGCGGGCCCCNCACGAGTGTGGGGTGACACTGGGTGCCAGCGTGGACACCAGTACAGGCTGACACTGGACACTGGAATGAGCTGGCATCAGACACCGGTTTGGTGGCCCAGTATGGGCTGGCACTGAACACCAGTATAGGCTGGCACTGGGCACCAGTATGGACCTGCATTTCGCTCCACTGCAGGAATGGCACCGGGCACCAGTACGGGCTGGTGCTGGGCAGTGGTGTGGGCTCGTACTGGGCACCAGTATGGGCAGGAACTGGGCACCAGTACAGGCTGGTGCTGGGCAGTGGTGTGGGCTCATACTGGGCACCAGTGTGGGCAGGAACTGGGCACCAGTACAGGCTGGCACTGGTACCAGCATGGGCAGTGGTATTGCCCAGTTCCCCAGGGCCCCGTGCTGCCACATCGGGCTCGGACCTGCCCAGGGGGACATTCCTGGGGGGGAGGGAAACGAGGTATGGGGACACCCCCGGGAGTGCTGCCCCCCCAGCCCAGCCAGGGCCGCAGGGTGCAGCTAATTAGGGGCTAATTGCATTAGGCCGGAGCAGCACTAATGCAATTGCGGGATTATCCTGCAGAGACAGAGACCCCCCCGCCATTGCCGCCGGGGTGACTGGGGAAGGGGGGGTCAGACACATGGACCTGGGGCCTGCTCCAGCCCGACCCCCCCAGTCTGCCCTGCTGCCCCCCAGCATTGCCCACCCCCGTCTGCTCGGGATCCCGGCCTCCCCCGGGGCGTTAATTAGCCCAGTGCTAATGAGGGGCTGATGGGACGGAGCAGGGGCCTGCAGGGAAACAGCCCCCCGGGGGTGGCGACCCCCCCAGCCCGGCACATCCC
Organism: Ifrita kowaldi; assembly: GCA_013398055.1. Lineage (NCBI taxonomy): Eukaryota > Metazoa > Chordata > Aves > Passeriformes > Cinclosomatidae > Ifrita > Ifrita kowaldi. Next base: position 50,482 of record VZRS01014565.1, read on the forward strand.
CGCTGCTGCCGGTGATTACCGAATTAACCGGCTCCATCTGAGCCCGGCTGCTGGCGGGATGTGGGTCAGGGATTACTCCTCTCCGTGCCCCCCAGCCCAGTCCCGGCTCTCCGTGTCCCCAGCACCCACGGCTGCACCCGGGAGCGTCCCCCGGTCCTGCCATCCCGATCCCGGCAGGCAGAGGAAGGAGGTTCAGGCTGAGGAAGGAGGTGCAGGCGGCCGTAATAAATACAAGAAAAGTTTATTGAAAAGAAAAAGATGTGGGGAGGGGGCAGCAGCCCCAGCCCGGGGTAATAAATAACAACCTGGGGAGCACCAGTTTACAAAATATGGCTGTGGGCAGTGGGGTCCTGCGGGGTCCCCAGCGAGGCTGGTGGGGGCTGCTGGGCACCTCGGGGAGAGGCTTAGGGGGCCCAGCCCCCCGGCACCCCCGGGCACCTGAGAAGGGGCTGCCCCAGGGGGCAGCTGGGGCTGCCGGACAGTCCCGGCCCCAGGAGGGACGTGGGAGCAGCCCCATCCCTGCCCATCCTGAGAGCCACCGCAGCGCCACGGCAGCGTCCCCAAGCCGGGGACACCGGCTGCGGGCAGGGGCTCAGCACCACCTGGGGCCACCCTGGGCGGGCACCCCGGTCACATCCTGTCCCCCTCCGGGGCTCAGGCCAGGATCTTCTGGGGGATCTCCACCGAGGCTTTGATGAAGATGGCGTTATCCCGCACGTAGTTCCGTTTCCTGATGTCCTCGTGGGAGATGAACTTGGGGTAGCCGAAGCCCAGGGTGCTCTCGTCCAGGGAGCTGCGCGAGGCTCCCGGCTTCTGGAAGTTCTTCCAGTTGGGGTCGGGGTGGAAGGTCTCGGTGATGTGCTGGGGCTTGGAGAGCGAGGGGTCGCTCTGGTCCAGCAAGGAGAAGGTGACGCGGTAGGAGAAGGGCCACTCCAGCAGGTTGTCGTACTCGCCGGGCAGCACGCGGATGTAGACGGAGAGGTGGCTGCTCTCCCCGCTGCCGTTGCCGTTGAGGAAAGCCGACACCTGGAGCTTGTAGCCGTACTTGTGGGTGTAGAACGGGGGGCTGAAGAACTCGTAGTTGCTGCGGGCTTTGGCCTCCTGCAGCTTGCGGGCGTAGTCGGCGATTTTCCAGATGAGGGTCCCGTCGCTGCTCACCGACAGCTCCTCCACGTCCCGGCGCAGCTCCAGGATCTCCTGTCGCTGCCGGCTCACCAGGGCACACACCATGCCCAGGTGGGCCTTGGTGCTCTCCTCCAGGTGCCGGCCCATGGCCAGCTTGGGGCACTGCGGGGACAGCGGGACCGTCAGCAGGAGGGTGCCAGGGACAGCGTGGGGACACGGGACAGGAGAGGAGGTGCCGTGGGGATTACACGGAGATGTCATTGGAGCATGGGGGCACTGGAGCAGGATGGCACAGGGATGTCATGGGGACACAGGGGTGGTACAGGACACCTGGTTGGGGTGGCAGGGGGACACTTGGGTGGCAAACACAGGGGTGAGGAGCCACATGGATGGGAATGAGCACAAGGGATGGGACAGATGTCAGGGCAGGGGCGGTGTGGGGATGTTGTGGGGCACAGGCACGACACGGGTAGGGATGGCACCCCATGTCCAAGGATGCCAGGGGCAGGTTGGTCACAGGGACAACACTCACTCGGTGCTTGCAGCCAGCTTCCTTGAAGGGGCACAGCAGCATGGCAGTGTTGCAGCTCTCCTTGAGGTGGGTGGGCACGTCCTCCCGGGCAATGCTGGGTGTCCCACACTGGTTGGGGCACGGCACGGGGTACCGGGGACACTGGTACTGGTGGTTCTGGGGAGGGAGAGAGGCTGTCAGCTGGGGCTGGGAGCCAGCAGGGTGAGGGTCCCCACGGGCTCCATCTCACCTGGATGGTGTCGAAGACAAACTCCTTGGAGCAGTAGGTGCAGGGCTGGGTGCGCTTGGGGCACTCGGCCAGGGCGTGCTGGGACAGCAGGCGCCGCATCATGCGGGCCCCACACTTGTTCTCGCAGTACACACTCTCCTGGGGACACGTGCCCTGGTGGCCCTGGGGACCATGACAGCACCATCACCCTCTGGCTGCCCTCACCAGCCAGCCCTGACAGGGAGGGCGACACAGGGTGCCCCCACAGCCAGAGGGCACAATGACCAGGAGCCCACATGTCCCCGTCCCCCACAAGGCTGTCCTCCCCACGATGTGTCCCCCACAGTGTCCCCCCCAGTGCCCACCTCGAAGGCCTCCCCAGTGAAGTCGCTGGCGCAGAACTCGCACTTGACCCTGCGCTTGGGGCAGCCGTGCTGGACGTGCTCGGGGAGGTCACGGCGGCTCAGTTTGGCGCTGCAGCGGTTGGGGCAGGGGATCACGTTGAAGCCACAGGTGCCGAGATGGGCCTGGGGGGGCACAGGGAAGGTGATGAGAAAGCCACGGGGTAGAACTCTGCCCCCCCTCCTCCTCCCAGGTCCTACCTGGAGGTGCTTGATGAGCCCGCTCCAGCGGCAGCCCTCCTCGCTGTGGATGCAGCGGATGGCCAGGTTCAGCACCTGTGCCTCCAGCTCGGGGTCGGGGTAGATCTGCAGGGGCAGCAGTGGGGTATCAGCATCCTGTGCTGGGCTGTGGGGGCACACAGCCCCCAGCACAGCCTGGCTGGCAGCCTTGGGCACGCTGCCCAGGGCCGGATCCCCCCCGGGCACGCCAACAAGCTCCCTTTGTCGGGAGCGGGTTTCCGCTCCCCGGCCCCGCGGCACAAAGGGCTCTTGCTTCCGCCTGGGCACCCGTGCCAGGCCGGCGTGGCTGTGCCAGGCGCTGTGAGGAGCCTGGGGACGGCCCCTTGGCGAGGATGTCCCCTCGGAGCAGGGTACCCATCCGCGTGCCAGGCTCACCTTGGCGTAGTCCAGGGGCAGCTGGTCCTCCGGGCACTTGAAGACGCCTTCGCTGCAAGACACAAAGGGCTGGGGATCACTCGGGGCTGGCGAGCGGCACGACACCAGTGACACAGCCACGATGTCCCACACGGTCCCTGCCATCCCACCCCAGGACATTGGCGCTGTCCCCGCACTGCTGAGCGCTCGCCCCGTGCCAAATCCAGCCGCCACCCTGGGGGAGCCACGGCTCTAATCCTGCTCCATCTGTCTGAGCTGGGAAATGCCCCCGCCAGACACCCACCCCGGGCAG
>VZRS01014566.1:0-85763 GCA_013398055.1 Ifrita kowaldi
CCAGGCCTGGGGGAGCAGAATCCTTCTTGCATAAGCTCACAGCATCATTTCTGCAGTGGGTTGGGCTGGAAGGGACCTGAAAGCTCATCTCCTTCCACCCCTCTGCCATGGGCAGGGGCACCTTCCACTATCCCAGCTCGCTCCAAGCCCTGTCCAACCTGGCCTTGTACAGTTCCAGGGATGGAGTAGCCCCAGCTTCTCTGGGCAACCTGTGCCAGGACCTCCTTACCCTCAGAATCAAGACTTTCTACCTAATATCTAATTTAAACTCTCTCAGTGTGAAGCCATCTCCTTCTCTCCTATCCTTTATCTCTTCTCCTCCGATAGAATCCCCAATTGGTGTGGGATGTGCAAAAACTCACAGAATATGGAAAACAACTTTGGACACTGCAAGAACATCTTATTAGACAAGAGGTCTGTGCACCTGACATGTCAGGGGGATAAACAGGGTTCTCTCCTGTGACTCTTCAGGTAAAGTGAGAGCTACACCAGCATAGGTGGTAAGTTCTGTCCACCAGGTGATCCAAAAAAACTGTATCTCCTCCAAATGCCAATCAAGGTGAAGAAATACAAGATGATGCAGTCACTGCTTGTGAATCCAGTGTGTTTGATGCCAGCCATGCCAGTGGGAGAAGTGACAGTCCTTGCTGGGCAGGAGGGGCTGTGCCCTGTGCCCAGTTTGGCAGCTGCCTCTCCAGGTGTTTGGCAGAGCAATCTGCTCCCCCCAAACTGCAGGGGCTGAGCTGCTGGGGATTTGGCAGTGGAACCTGGCATGTGAACCTTTTCTCCTGCACAGCCCTGAGATGTGAAGTCACAGTGACAAGGTGACAATCACAGAAACTGTGGGAGATGGATTGTGCATGCTCAGCAGAAGCAGAGGCACCACCTGCCCACATTCCTGACGGTGGCTTTTAGCGGGAGTGTTTCCTGAAGGGACTCAGAGGAAGTTCCACGCTGTGCCAGAGCAGCAGGGTGGTGCTGGTTTCCAGTGAGCAGGGGCTGTGTGGCTGTGTCCCTGTGTGGCTGCGTGCCTGGATGAGTCCAGCAAACCACAGCACCGCAGGGTCCTTACACAAGGCAGGATGACACAAGGCCCTGGGTTGGGAATCCTTCTCAGAGGTGTCAGAAGAGGAAACCAAAGCCTCCTTTTCTCTGGTGCAAGGGAAGAAACAGGAAAAGGAACTTTTGGGTGACCGGTGACTCCAGCCCGGCCTCTGTGCTCTCATCCTGATGCTGCAGGGAGCAGCAGGCAAGATAATAATGAACTGAATGGATGCAAAAACGGAGGATTGAAGTGATGCTACAGGGAAGCTGTGCTGTGGATACTGAGTATTCCACATAGACATAATGCAGAGGAAAGAAGAAAAAGCAAAGCTTTTGGTTCAGCTATTTACTGTATCCCTGTCAATCTCATGAGTCACATGTGAGTTCTCCTGGTGGCTGTGCCATGCTCCCTGAGGTTCCTCACTGCCATCCCTTTAAGGAATGGCTCCTGCTGCAGGTTTTGCAGCTGGGACTGGAGCTGGAANTCCTGCTTGGGAATTTCAGGGTGTCTCAGCCCCACAGTCTGTAGGACAAAACGAAACAAGCACATCAGCTGCTGTAACTTCTCCTGCCACCCTCTCCCCCTGCCCTGCAATGCCCAGTGTGTGCTGCAGCACACTCAGGCTCAGGGAGGTGAGGTGCAGTCCTTGGTGCAGACAGGTTGGACCTGGGCTATCTCAGTGCTGGCAGCCCTGGCTCCAAGTGTGTGCAGATGCAGCAAAACCTGCATCATGTCCTCGGTGCTGCCCGAGGACAGGGAATGTTTCCCGCTTTGGTGGCTTGGGTGAGTGCTGTGCTGAGGCTGAATGAGCCCTTTGGGGCTGGAGGAGAGTGGGGAGGCCCTGGCTGACCTTGGGATGCTGCAGCCCCACTCAAGGCAGCTCCAGTCGCCTTCCCTTCCCTTCCCTGGGCTCTTCCTTGGAGCCTGATGAGCCCTGAGCCATTTGCTGTTCTGGGGCCCTTAAAAACCTTCTGCCATGACAGCAGTTTTTGTAACTTCAAAACTTACTTTTTGCAGCAGAAGTAAAACCTTGAACATTTTCCTGCGATGCCATAGGGGAAAGAGCAGTTCAGGAGTGAGCAGTACCCCTTTTCTTTCTCACATTGTTTCTTATTTTTTGGAGCCAAGGAGGATCCTGCAAAGTGAAAGAGGCCAAAGTGAGTATGGCATAACTGTAAGAACTGTGTCTGGTTCCAGAGGAACCGGTGCTGGCTCTGAGTCCCAGTCTCCTATGCAAACTGAGCACCAAGCCCAACGTCTTAAACTCTCCAGTCAGAGTTCATTTTTTCTACAGCAACGTGTGTACGTGGGGAAAGACACAGGAAAAGACCAGCATGAGCTGCAGCAGCTGCTCTGCTGGATCCACAGCTGCCCAGACCTTCCTCACAGCAAATCCTTCCCTCCCAAATGTTATAAATTCCTGAGAAATCTGGTCACCTCCCAGGACCTGGAAAACCCCACTGGCAGGGGCTCACACCTCGGCCATCTCCCCTCTGTCCCTCTAACCAGCAGCACTGTGGACCAACAGGAGGAACAGGGGGAAGAGCAGGTAGAGGATCCTCATGGCTGATGCCTGTCCTGAGTCTTCTCGGGGCTGCAGAGGGGACACACCGAGAGCCAAGCCAGGGTCAAGGATTTAGGGGAATCCTTGTTCCTGCAGATGCCAAGCTCAATGAAGTCGTCTCCAGTGCTCTCCATCCCCCCAGCCAGCCCAAAGCTGGCTGCCCAAACACCCTGCACAATCCCCTCTGCTTTCCTGAAGTCAGGAAAGTCTTCCCAGCTCAGCTTGCAAGTATCTGTCCTCAACTCCAGAGCATTCTCAGGATTCCCAGCCAGCACACTCCCCATCCCTTTGCAGCACTGACCTAGGAAGGAACAGGAGAGCAGGGAAGTGTCTTGGTGGCCTGGAAGTGACTCCCCAGTGACCCACCTGATGGAGGTGTTGGTTCAGAGCAGAGCAAGGCAGAAATGGTCTGTACCAAACCAGCCTGGAATCACTTGTGTGAAGAGTCCGGATCGTGGAGTGTCCCTGTGCCCCAAGCACGCTGGTTTTGTGCTGTTTCCAGGGGATGGGACAGGCCCCAATTGCTGCTGGCACAAGTGGCCTGGGCCAACCCGAGAGTGCCCCATGTGCGTGGGGGTGCTGGGGCTGGCCCTGGTCCCTCCCTGCTGCAGGGGCAGAGGCTGAGGTGCCTCCTGGGGCTGTTGCAATCGTCACCGTTGTCCCCATGCAACAGCTCTTGTGACACCCGCGGCACAGCGGCACCGGGCTGTGGGGCCCACTGGGGAATCTTTGGGATGGGCACAGGAACTGCTGGCTGCAGACACCAGCACCAGCCCAGGCCTGGGGGAGCAGAATCCCTCCTTCATAGGCTCATCCTGGACTGGTTTGGGCTGGAAGGCATCTTAAAGATCATCTCCTTCCACCCCTCTGCCATGGGCAGTGACACCTTCCACTATCCCAGGCTGCTCCAAGCCCTGTCTAACCTGGCCTTGGACACTTCTAGGGATGGAGCAGCCACGGCTTCTCTGGACAACCTGTGCCAGGGCCTTTCCACCCTCAGAATCAAAAATTTCTTCTTAATATCCAATCTAACCCCGTCTTCTGTCAGTTTGAAGCTGTTCTCCCTTGTCCTGTCACTCCAGGCCCTGGTCCAAAGTCTGTCTCCAGCTCTTTTGGATCTTCTTGAGGCACTGTAAGGGGGTCCAAGGTCTCCCCAGCCCCTTCTCTTATGCCAAATACACCCCCAGATTACTCTGTATCTGTGGTGTATGTTTTGGTGTGTATGAGTCTGCTTTTTGAGGGAGGCAGAAAACGGAAAGCTCTTTTGAGCCTTCTGCTCCTTAACTCCATCACTGGACAGAGTTTTGCCGCCAAGACATCACCCTGAGGCAAATCTGAAATATTTCATTCATGATATGGTCTGTTTTGGAGAAAGAAAGTGGCAGGATGGAGGCATCTTCATGAGAAGTGAGAGCCGGATGAAGCTACCCAATGAAACAGAATGGAAACAAATGCCAATAAACAAATGCCAATAAACAAATGCCAGGAAGCCTGGCATCTCTGCCAGGTGCTTCATACCCAGCTGGAAGTATGGAAATGGCCAGGGTGGCCTCCTTGGAAAGAGAAATCTCTAACAGTACAAGCAGAGCCACTGGTTATGAACACACATGTTCATGGATCACCACCGTGGAAGCCTTTTCCAGAGTGGGTGAGCTCAGCCTTTGCAGAGCGAAGCCATTCAACCTCAAGTTGTGTCCAGGTGGGTGGAAAGGAGAAAACCCCCAGCTCCCACCCTTTAGGGTTACCCAGGTTACCCATCTGGCCCATGGGACCCCTTTGTGATGTCACCTTGAGGGGCACCTGGACAGCCTCTCTGGGAGATCTGTTTTCCTCTAAGGTCCCCAAAGGTCTGCTTGGGGTGTCCCATGGGATCATCCCAAGTGTTCATGAGGGCAAGGGAGTCCCTCCCTGCCATGTGGTGGGATGGGGTGTGGAGCAGCACAGCTCCCAGCAGGGTCTCTGGCAAGGAGGGTTACAGTGGGCCCGGGGCCTCCAGGTGGGGAATGAGGGGTTTTAACCATTCCTGTTTTCCCAAGAAGATTTCTGCACAGTAAGAAAGGGATTTTGGCATCTGCACACATTCCCACAAAGGGAAGCTGAGTCCTTCCAGCGAGTCTTTCTCTTGGCACTGCAGGTTAAGGTCTGTGTAGACCTGGAGAGCTCAGAAAAACCTAAATTAAGGAGCAATTTGCTCCATAAATTGTTGCCCTCTGGGGTTTGTGTGTCAAACCCAGGCAGGATCATGACCCAAGTTTCAGTGCATGTTTCAGTGACCAATGCTAGGCAACAACAATTTATTTAGAAGGAGGGAAAGCAATGCAGAACACATTTGAATTTACTCTATATCATAAAGACTTTTGCGTTGGAAATGAAAGGGGTGTGAGGCTTTGTGGCAGGATCCAGTGGGTTTTAGGAGTAAGGAGATTCCAAGCAACTTTGTGGGTTTAGAGGAGATTGTCATTGCTCTTCAATGAATGGTTCATCAACATTTCTTACGTTCCATGGCCTGCAGAAAGGAAAAAAAAAATTCAGATTTTCTTTGTGCTTATATTCCCTCCCTACTCACTCTCAGCCCATGTATATTTTCCTCTTGGACATGAATTCTTCCCAAAACAGCTGATGTCATGTGCCATCAAGCTGGGACAGCTCTGTGCAATCATACCTGTGGGTAAGGAGAGTGTTTCCCTATTGTTTCAGGAAAAGCAGGGAATTAAATTGATATCCCTCGATTCTGGGGTGAATGCATTCAGTCCTGAGTGAAAATAGAAGGCTGTTTTTCATATGATAATTTATTTTTACAACACTGTCGCCCTTTTTGCACACACTTGGTGGCACTCAGAGACCTCTGTTCAGCCACTCAGCACAGCAGCGCAGTTTCACAAACGCCAAACCTGCATATTTTGCTCTGGCACAGGAGCTGTAGAGGGATCAAACAGAGCTGAGGCAGCACAAGGCTGACATCTCTGATGGTATTTTATCCTTCTTGCTGCAGCAGATCATGGTGAAAGAGCACTGTGGAGCTCAGTTCACTGGAGTTCAAAGAATCATAGAACAAGCTGAGTTGGAAGAGACTCACAAGGATCATCGAGCCCAGCTCCTGGCTCTGCACAGGACAACCCCAAAAACCTCACCCTGTGCCTGAGAGCATAGTCCAAATGCTTCTTGGACAATGTGTAACACTTGAGTCAACACAAAACACTTGACTGTCCTCATGGCATAACAGCTTTTTTTCCTTATACCTAACTTAAATATTCAAGGAACAGCTTGGGGTTTAGGATACAGGCAAAATATTTAATATTTCTCTGCTCATCCTGCAGATGAGCCTTGGTGAATGCCAAACTCACGATTTGCAGCAGGAGCGGAACCCAAAGCAACTTCCAACTTTAACCAGGTGGATGGGACATCCTCCAAAGTGGCAGCTCCCTCCTTTACAGAACAACATTTCCCTCTGGGGCGAAGACAAACCTGCAACAAGAACAAAATATTTTCTTCTCCCTTGCTCTGCAGGACAGGGAATTGCTGTCAAAGTTTCTCATTCCTCAAGCTGCCTTTGTCACCAACGTCCCCCACCTTGGCTTTTTTGAAAGGCCGCGTGGGAGGTGAGGTTACAAAGATGGTCCAGCACAAGCACTGGGCTGATTGTTTAGTTCCTGACTGGCTTCTAGCAATTTTAAACAGAAGTGGTTAAAATGTGCTAGGAATTTTACTTCAGGTGTGCACAAAAATCCCTTTCTAGCATCTCTTTCCCATCTTACCTGGAGAAACCTGGAGCGCCAAGAAGAGGAGAGAAAAGAGCAGGTAAAGGATCTTCATGGCTGTGGATTGGCTCTGGCACTATTGGGAAAAGGACCAAGAAAGATGTTTGAAATACAGTCCCTGGCATCTGCAGTGTTCTGAACTACACAAACACTGTGTTAATAAAAATGACTTTTATATGAACTTTATCTTCAAGCTTTCAAAAATAATCAGTAAAACCCATAGGAAATCATGACTGTTGTGTGGGGCAAGATGTTTTCAGGATGTGTGATCATTAAGTTACTTTAATAGTTTGGTTACTCAGATTTCTTTTGAATTTTGCAAATAGTCCTTAGCCAGAATAGAATCATGAAATACCAGAATGGTTTGGATTGGGAGGAACCTTGAAGTTCATCCCATTCCACCCTCCTGCCATGGGCAGAACACCTTCCACTAGACCAGGTTGCTCCAAGCCCTGTCCCACCTGGCCTTGGACACTTCCAGGGTTGCAATTATAACTTTATTTTTAACTAAATGATTTTATATTGTAAATAAACAACATTAAGCAAAATGAGGTGATATTAGAGTCAAAATTAAAAACTTCAGGAAAAAATGAGTTCATTTTGCAATGTTAGAATTTATCAAGAAATAACAGCTGAAGTCAATTTGCCTAAAATCTTCAGTCTTGATTTAGAGGCAGCAGTGCTAGAATGGAAATGTGCAACCAAATCTGTTCCCATTTAAAAAGAAAACCTGAAAAGCAAACATATGATACCTTCATTGGAAGAGCTTAAACTAATGTTAGGATTAGCTTTATAAAATAGAAGGGTTTTATAGATAAGTCAGTTAATGTTATATATCTTGGCGTTAGGAATGTTCTGATCTATCACAAATGATGTTCTCTCAAGCAAGGAAGGGAAATGAGATTGTGCTAAAAAGTCCTATTGCTGCAAACAGAATTGATAGAGGGTGACCCAAAGCTGCTTCAAAATTAGTATTAGAAGTTTGCACAAGTTTGTATATATTTGAAAATATCAGGAGAAATAAGGAGACAAAGTTAGCAATTCTGAAATGAAATAAGGGTCTTAGTGTAAAGACATAGATTAAAATACACCATATAAAATATATATTAAATACTACATTAAAATATATATACTATTTTATACCTCTTACGTATTGCAAATATTATATAACTATTTAAAATATATTCAAACTATATATTTAATGGAGATACATACATATATATATATATGTCTATCAATATGCAGATTTCCACTGAGAGGTCACCAATTTCTTTGGACCACAGTCCTTTCTAAAGTAACCTGACCCAACCAAATTTTTATTTTTCCTGAAGAATTTTTATTAAAGCATTCTAGGTATTAGCACATATTTGAACTAATTATTCAACATGTCCAGTTTTCTGAAATCTTAGGTTTACCTTTTTTAGTTACATATAAATTAAAGTTAATAATGCAGAGGTTTGGGGGTTGGGTTTTTGAGGAAAAAGACAAAAGCTGGCATTGAAAGAAAAGAACTGAGATGTTACCAGGTATCAGGTGAGCCCCGAAGCCAAACAAGACCTGCTCGTGGTCCCTTCCTTCCTGAGGCCTTTGGCTGTGGGGCTGAGATCCTCTTTTATAAGGTGAGTCCCAAAAGAGACTGACAAGTGCTTTCTCTTCTCAGCCGTGCATTGAACCAATCAAAAATTTGCTCTTTTTTTTTTCTGGTGGCATCTAATCCAACCAGAAATCAGCTTCCCGATGATAAAATATGGTTTCTTTCCGAACCCACTGAAGCTTTTTTTGGGAAAATCCCAGGTTATTCATGCAATACCTCTTGTGACACTGCAGTTTGTGTAAGATACGTTAACCCACCATGGTGTGTGTCAAACATCTTGGGACATAGGTCGAACTGTCCCTGCTTAGGAGCAACTTAAAACCTTGCAATTCATGGCAACTGCATGTTCCCTGCAATCCCACTTAATTTTCTGTTCCATAAATACAGAGTATAAGAACACAGAATGGACATATGGAACTAAAACAAATGTCCATTGACTTCATGGTCAGTGGCCACTGAAGATGCCTGAGTGAAACAAAATGTACTGAAATAAGTGAGTACATCATGGTTATGTCTCCGGACACCCTTCCAGCTGATGGGAAATATGTAAATTCAGGCAAATCCAGTGTCAGAGGATGTCTTTGGATCCTCAGGCTCCAAAGCTTCTGATCGAGCTTTTTTTCCAGGATTCTGGTTGATTTTTTGGTACTTCTGTCTTCCAGAGGACCTTCAGCTGATCACGCCAAAACCATATTATGCCTTAGAGTAAATTCTTGGCTGTGAGGGTGGGGAGGCCCTGGCATAGGGTGCCCAGAGCAGCTGTGGCTGTCCCATCCCTGGAAGTGTTCAAGGCCAGGCTGGATGGGGCTTGGAGTAACCTGAGATAGTGGAAGGTGTCCCTGTCTACATCAGGGAGGTTGGGATGAAATGGTCTTTAAGGTCCCTTGGAATCCAAACCATTCTATGTTTTTATGATTCTAAGATATCATATATCTTAGATATCTTAGATACTTTTTCTGATCTTATTTTACTTTAAACCTCCCTTCAGTCAACAAACAAATACTGTTCATGCAGTATTTTAACATGACATATGAAGTATGTCATAATGGTTAATGATACATTTGCTAATTTGAATGATTGGTATTTCTAATTGACCAGGACCTCTACAAATGTCACCATGTCTTACATAACATTTAGTATAAAATTAAACTGAAATATTTTAATTGATGACTGATTTATCCGTTCAGTTACTAATGATGTATTTTTTTCAATACTTTGATATTAAGTTCTTAAGCAGAATCATAGAGTAGTTTGAGTTGGAAGGGACTTTTGAAAGGTGAATTAATCCAAGCCCTCTGCAATGAGCAGAGACCTCTTCAACTAGATCAGGTCAGCCCAGAACTAGCTCAGAGCCCTGTCCAAGTATACAGGTACAGAGAAGTGTACAGAAATTATCTATTTGCATGTGAAAACATGCCTACAAACTATTTCCCTTAAAAGCATACCCTGACACAGCTTTCTATTCTCTAGATAATTTTGTATGTGAACTGTTTATACAATAGGAAAAAATGATAATTGAATTTGTGGTGTGTCTGCTGACATCCGGCCATAAAACTGAAAAATGAAGGGAATAAAATTGCAAAAGTTGCAGTTGCTTCACCTCTTGCCAAGTGTTTGTGGTTAACTTGCCAACTGTTACTGTTACCCAACCCAATTCCTCAAGGAAACAAAGGTGCATCGTTAATTTCTATTGTCCGTAAGATCCTGTGTGCAAGTCCTGTCCAGGGCTTGGCTTTAACACCGAGCATCCTCGGCACCATTTAATATAAATTCTACATGGTCACAGTCCCATCACTGCCATCAAAATACCTCTGTCTGTACAAGGCAGAAGGAAGGGGGAAGCAGAGGAGGGATGGAGCACCCTTGATGGGACTCAGCGAGATTTTGAGTTGTGGCTCTCAGGGTGGGCAATCTTTCCATCCCCATCTGCAGCTCCCGTTCTTCTGAGCAAGGGACAATCAGACACTTCCAAACATTGTGATGGGGTCAGCATTTTGTTTAATAATACAATGCTGAAGAGCTGCTGTGCCTGACACAGGTGGAACATATTAAAAAGGGTAATGTCTTCACAAAGAGGCTGCAAACTGTCTGGAGGAGAAATGTCTTTCACTCTTTTTAAATCAAGACGTTTGAGTAATTTTACCAAGGTCACCTTCCAGAGAGGAAGGAAGATCTTATCTCCATCTTAGCAGTTTGTATCTAGCACAGAAGATGAGGCAATTAGGAGCAAAAATGAGAATCTCAAACTCTGCTCCTAGTAGTTTTCTCTTGAAAAAAAAATATGGTCAGTATTAGGGAGGTCTTTCAGTAGTGTTACCCGTAATTAAAGTGCTTCAAACTGTACACAAAATGTATTTAATAAATCTCAAGACTTTCATGATTATGCAGTTACCTTGAGTAAATGATGAGATTAACACCTGCATGAACAATTCTGGCTCCATCTTTTGACCTGACAGCTAATGAAAGGTACTGGGGTGCAAGGGCAGAGCCCACTCTCTTTTGTGAGAACCACACTGTGACTGGCAGTGATGTGTGTGTGATCAGAGCTGCTCGGCACAGGCCAGGTACTCCAAAGTTTCTAAAATTCAGAGAACCTCTTTAAACCAAATCAAATTTTCTAGAGAAAAATGGCAGGGGTGATCTCACCAAATTTCAGATATCCTAAAAGGAAATATCAAAGTCCAAGCTATTTTCACTGCTCTTACTTTACGGATAATGGAGAGAAACTGTTCTGTGGATTTTTAACAGACATTTGCAATAAGGTTGTTAGAAATAAACGTAAAAGTAACAGTAGGGATAGAAGAAACCCAGAAATGCTGCAGGAGGAGGTGTTCTGCAAGAGCCATGAGCACTAACTCTGCAGAACAACACAAGTGGCAGCTGTGTCTCTCACAGAGCCAGAGTTTGCTCTTCAGAGGGTTTTTTAAAATATGTTGTCGCCTCTCCAAACCCACCCAGAAAGTCATTAGGAGTCCACACCATCTCGGTTTGGTAGCATACTCCACTGGGCACAGTTGTGTGAATGTTTAGCAGCTGCTTCTGAGGAGGAAACTGCCAAATCACTGTGTTGAACATCCACAACTTTCGGAAATACGCATTTTACTCTCTTTCTCTTTCCTTTATTTTTATGGGTTTTTTTCTGGTTTGTGTTGCTGATATAATTCAAAATGTTCCTGGTTTTCCCTTGCATAAGATCCACCCATAAGTGAAGTTTCTCAGGTGCCTCCAGGCCCTCTGAAGGAAACATCTGGAGATATCTCGGCTTTATCTACACTGCTGAGCCATGAGGGCAGGGAGAAAGAGACAGAAGCACAGATTCCAGCCCGCATTTTGTTTCTTCCAATGAGAAAGGAAGGTCCACCATGAAACTGCAATGACTACTCCTTTTGGTCCTGAGGGCTCCTTATTTGTAGAATTGCAGAATAGTTTGGTTTGGAAGGGACCTAAAAAATCATCTCAACCCCCTACCAAGAGCAAGGACACCTTCCGCTATCCCAGGTTGCTCCAAGCCCCGTCCAACCTGGCCTTGGACACTTCCAGGGATGGGGCAGCCACAGCTTCTCTGGGCACCCTGTGCCAGGGCCTCCCCACCCTCACAGGCAGAATTTTCCCCTCCTTCCCTTCAAAAGAATCACACAGGGTTTAACCATATGAATGCCACCATAACTGATTTTATTAAAGGAGAGGAAAGAAACAGTTTCCACAGTATTGCCTGGCTCATGTTTCTGATGTTTGCTTCACTGCAAGGAAAGATTGTGACAGCTTTTCATTGCAGCAGGAACTGGTGCCACCAGGAGCGATGGGATCAGGGTGATTCCCAGAAGCTGTTCAGCAGGAGCAGGAAGGATTTCCAAGGAGAATCCAGGGACTCTTCAGCTACTCCACCCCCTGCATGGTGAAGAGGAGAGAGTCTCAGGCTACCCATCTGTAGGTTTTCTGCAGAGATGTTCTCCCTGTCTCATGCCATCAGAGCAGAGGCTGCCATGGCGTGTGAATTCCCCCTCTATGCCAGCAGGTTTGGCACCAGAGAAGTGAGACAGGTGGCAGGAGCTGTGCCTTTAAAATGCTGCTCTGGAGAAAAAATAGTGAGGGTATGAGCCATTCCCACAGTGACCCCTACATTTCTACTCACCTTCTGCAGCAGGAAAGTCCATTGCTACAACTTCCAATCCAGTAATACGGGCGGCGACAAATCCCTGGGAAGCAGCGTCCGTTTTGGATGGCACAAGAATCACGCAGCCGAGGAAACACGAATTGTCCTGCACAGCACAAAGAGAAGACTCATTTACCATGAAAGTGGGAAAAAGTGAATACATTCTTCTTTACTCCCCTCACGCCTTACCTGCAGCCCCTTGGAGCATCAGGAGGAGGACAACCAGGAGCATGTGAAGGATCCTCATGGCCACAGCTGGGCTGTGAATTCCTTACCTGCACTGAGCAGAGAGCACGAGGTTGAACAACACTGGACAGAGGATTCCCTCCTGAACAGGAGATGGGGAACTACTTAAAGAATGTGCCTGGAGACACCAAAGCCAAAATCTTTGTCCAGCAGATTGGGACAAAGCACGCAGTGAAAACTTCCTCCTTGGAGATATTAGTAATTTTAAGGAGTGCATCTCTAAACAACCTGATTTAATTAGCACTGCTTTAAGCACAGATTCAGACTAGCCACTCCTGCAATAGCTCAAAATCTAGGTTATTCTGGGATTGTATGGTGTTTTGGTGCTGGTTTTCATTTTCGTTTCTTCTTTTAATTTTGGTTTTACTGCAGTGAAAAAAAGATAACCAAGACCCCTTCAGCACCAGGCAGGTTACTCTGGTACCAGCATAGGCGCACAAATTATCCCCCTTCCACATATTGAAGTCCACAAAGAGTTCAGAGAATGAGCCAATTGTAAGCCTTAGGAAAGTCTAAAAAAAGACATCAGTCTCTTTTCAATATTAATTAAGATGGCAACTCATTAAAAATGTTACTGCATTCAGGCAAGACATGGCTCAAAATGCAAAGCTCAGCTGCTGTGCTGGCTGGGTGTCTGTTTCTGGAGGAAAACAGACATTCCTCTCTCTGATGCCTCAAGGGAAGGTTTCCAGGTCTCTGCTCCTCTTGGAGGCCAGCAAACCCAGCGTGCTCCTGGAAGCCCTGCAAGCAGCCAACCCGTGGTTCTACAGAACATGTACACACAGGAGGCACTTGCTGGACTAAAGAGAAGGAAGGGGTTAATCAAAGCAGAGATTTGAGAGTGATGAAAGGAAAAGAGGTTTATAAAGATGGAGAGGTGAGAGGCTGTCCAGAACCAGGCGGATTTACCTGTGGAGGAGGTGGAGGATCACTGCCCCTTCTGTTCTCCCATGGGTGCACCAGAACCAGCCATGCCTATAAAGGGTTGGGGATGTGCCAATGCAGTCACCAGCCAATGAAAAAAAAAAGCCTTTTCCAGCCTGTATTTTGTTTCTTCCAATGAGAAAGGAAGGCCCACTTTGAGACTGCTTTCACCACAGAGCCCCTGATCTTTGTGCAACCCATCTGAGACCATCCAAGTTTGTGCAAGACACGTTAGACCACAGGGTGATGTAAAATACCTGCAAACATGCAATGAGTGCTCCTTCTCATCCTGAGGGCTCCTCGGTTGTAGAATCATGGAATGGTTTGGGCTGGAAGGGACCTTAAAGATCATCCAGTTCCACCCCCCACCATGAGGCAGAAAGCAGGGACACCTTCCACTATCCCAGGTTGCTCCATCCAGCCTGGCCTTGAACACTTCCAGGGATCCAGGGGCAGCCACAGCTTCTCTGCACAACATGTGCCAGGGCCTCCCCACCCTCACAAGGAAGAATTTCCCCTCTTTCTCTAGAAAAAAGTCACTGGCAAAGTCATCAGCTTCCCCTGGTGATTGCTGTGGTGCTTTACAGATCTTCTGGACCAAGGAGCCAAGAGAACCAGAAACCTTGATGCCTAGGAGGGATGCCAAAATGGGGTAAGGAGGAGGACAGCAATGGGCTGTGGGAATCTGTGGATTTTAAGAAATCTCAGCTCAGATGTCCACCCTCAGGTTATCTAAATCTAGAGTTTGTTTCCAGGTGGATAAACTCCACGTGGGATAAGTCATGGCTTTGCAACGCAGTCAGTGAAGCACAGATAAATATTACTGCTGCTCTAGAGGTGTAAAGCTGAATTTTTGCTCTCTGATTCTTCAAGCAGCACTTTTATCCTCGTATTTCCAGGGCTTTGGAAGCAGCTGGCAAACCCTCTGCTTGCTTGTGCCTTCCCTGAGCTGGGGGGTCTCTGTGGTGGGAGAGGTGCAATTCCCAGAGTGATCAGGGACAGCTCACTCCACATCGCTGCTCAAAACACCCAAAAGCAGATAGGATTTCCAGGCAGGTTTTGGCCAAGTCAGATCTGGGCAGTTTTCCACAAGGCTGTCCAAGGCCACTGGATGGACAGCAGGGCTGCTCCCACATGGATTTCATGCCAATTTTTGCCAGGTGTGGAGGTGCTGTGAGGACAAATGTTGGGCAATCGTACCAAAGGTCTGTCATCCTTCCTGTCATTTGCACAGAGGACGCTGCAGGAAGAGGATGGCAGAGAGAAGGTGAAGAATCCTCATTGCTTCAAGTGTCTAGGGACACTCCCATTGTCATAGGTAAGCTGAGGTGACCCATGGACACACAGGGTTTAACCCAGTGACCTTCACACCAGCACCTAGAGCAATTTAGGGTGTTTTGGGCTGTCTGAGATCTCCTCCTGGGGCTGGTGGAAAAGGGTCAGGAGAGAGGAGACCAAGCCAGGGAGAAAGGATGGGACACAGGGGCATCTCAGGCAGCACTTGTGTTAGTGTGGGCAAAGGAACTGAGACCTGGATATTCACTGGGAACGAAGTCTGTGGTGTGCTGAGTGATAAAAAATCAACTGGGATTTAGAAGAGTCCTTCCACATGTTCATATTAACACCATTTTATATACAAATATATCTATGTTAGCGTGGATTTGCTAGGAGGGCTGTAGGGAAACAGGAGAGTAAGAAATGTCATTATAGAATACGTCTACATTTAAATAAACACTTAAATTAATATCGTGGCTGTTTCTGAGTAAATCACAGGTTAAACTGGATTATTATCTGGATTATTCTTCTCTATTTGCATGTTCTTCAGCAAAGATAAAATAGAAAGCAGTGGAGTAAATAATTCAGCCTTTGTTTGTCTTAGAATATTTATATATTATATACAGAGGCATAAATACAAAAATATAAAAATAATTTTAAAAAATACATGTGGCTGCACATGTTGTCTATATAAAACAAGAACATGATTTTTGGGGCTGCACACAGTACCCCAGGAAAACGGAACTGAGTAAGACATTCAGCTGTCCAAATGCTTTCAGGACACAATATTAATTGATTTGCAATATTCATTCTTCAAGTGCTTGTGTTTAACTGCCAAGAAACAGGTTAGATAAATGCATAACTTTCGTAATCATGAGTGGCCAAAACAATACTTAGAGTCAATAACAGTATACAGGAATTAAAATAAGAGTTAAATTATAATATTTAAGATATTTACAGGAAGTTTACCATCAATCATAAGAACAAATAAAATTAATTAGTTAAAGATCTTGTCTAAATCCTGATACTTGAGCTTGCATCCGTTTTGTTTCACTTTGGCAAGGTGGCACATGCACAAAGTGGAAAAACAGGAAGAAACAGTAATTTTATCCTATTTTAAGCTCCTTTTTAGGAGGTGACCCCAAAATCTCAGTTGAGAGCTCTGTGGCTCTAAGAACCCATTTATACATTTAAGATTCACAGTGTCTATTTCTGCCTCTTTACATTTCATCACTCGATTATTTAAGTTTTTGTGGTTTGTTTTTTTTAAAGAACAAAATCAAAATCCAGATAATAGAAACAAATGTTCCTCCATATTATAAAGCAAATATACACATTCTTTCAATTAAATTATACAGGAATGGGATTTTAAATAGCTGTCTTTTTCTGGGGAGCCTGTTCAGTGCCCAGCCACCCTCTGGGCGAAGAACTTTTCCTGATATCCAACCTAAACCTCCCCCAGCTCAGCTTCATTCCGTTTCATCAAGTCCTGTCCACATGATTTTGAGAGCAGTGACTGGTTTCTTGTCCATCACAGGAGTCCACAGCAGACTGCAGAACAGGGAGGGCTTTGAGTCTGGCCTGTCAGGAAACATCATTCACTCACATATCAGCGCTGGGAATCAAAAGACATCAGTATAATCAAGGAAAAAAATCCATAAAACCCCGCTGTCAGAATAATTTCCATACTCTTGACTGAAGAAGGCTGCTGGAGGGGAATTTCAGCATTAGCTCTTCATTGCCATCTTCTGGGAGAGACCCGGGTGGGTGGATGCTCTCTGAAGCACAGGAATGTTGGTTTTTTTCCTGGTCTCTTGGTGGTATGACAATGAAAACACAACATCTGCGCTCACAGGTGCCGTCAGGGTTCAGGTTAAACCAGTGCTGCCATCGCTTTCTCTGTCCAAATGCTCTGGGGGCACGTATTTGACCAAAACATTTTTGTGGACGTTCTTTCCTTTGGCCACCTGGCAAGTGGCCGTGTGGCAGTGGGTGCTTCCCTGGAATCTTAATTATTCCAACCTAATTATCTTCTGTGGGACAAGCAGTGCACAGATGTGGTAAATTCACAAGAATGAAAGAGTGACCAGCAGGTCAAGGGAGGGCACTCTGCTCTTGTGACACTCTACCTGGGGTCCCCAGCATAAGGACATGGAGCTGCTGGAGAGAGTCCAGAGGAGGAGGCCACAGAGCTGCTCCAAGGGCTGGAGCCCCTCTGCTCTGGAGCCAGGCTGGGAGAGCTGGGGATGTTCACCTGGAGAAGAGAAGGATCCAGGGAGACCTCAGAGCCCCTTCCAGGGCCTAAAGGGGCTCCAGGAGAGCTGGAGAGGGACTTGGGACAAGGGATGGAGGGACAGGACACAGGGAATGGCTTCCCACTGCCAGAGAGCAGGGATAGATGGGATATTGGGAAGGAATTGTTGGCTGTGAGGGTGGGGAGGCCCTGGCACAGGGTGCCCAGAGAAGCTGTGGCTGCCCCTGGATCCCTGGAAGTGTCCACGGCCAGGTTGGATGAAGTGTGGAGCAGCCTGGGATAGTGGAAGGTGTCCCTGCCCGTGGCAGGGGGTGGAATGGGATGATCTTTAGGGTCCCTTCCAACCCAAACCATTCTGGGATTCTATGAACACAGAGGGGTCTTACCTGGCTTTCACACAGGAGAGTCATTGCAAAACCTGAGCTTCCCTGATTCAGCTGCTATGGGGCTGTGGAGGCATCCCCAGGCTCCAGAGACAGCCCTGCAGGATTAGGTCCCCCCTGGATCCCAGCCTGGGTGTCCCAGGACGCCGTTTTCCACCGCCCGCGAGGGATCGATGCGTTGGGCACACACCAGGGTGGTGCGAGGAGCTTTTGGGAAGAGCCAACTCATGTTCCAGGGAAAGGGGAGGGAGTTCATGAACGGTCATCATCCCCCATCCTCTGCTGGGAAGTGACATTTCGGCTGCTGGGAATTGCTGTGACAAGTCCATGTCCTTGGCCAGCTGGTCTGTGGCAGCTCTGTCATCCACAGGATATATAAAACCAGTTGTTTGGGGGTGAGACACCGCTCTGTGAAGATATCCCTGGAGAGGAACCAGGTAGGACACACTGCCCTGTCTCCTCAGGTCCTTTTGGGTGAGCTGAAGGCGTAATTTCCACAGCAGTTTCAACCCAAGAGGAGAAAACCACGTAATTTTTGATAATATCTTTTGCTTCTCTAAAAAGAAATTTATCATCACTATATGCACAGGCATATGATGTATATGAGATTATATGCACAGGCATATGAGGTGTATAATATTGCAGCTTAATTAAATCCTCATGAACAACTGAAATGGTCAGTGCTTGATATTTCGTTAATGCATTTGGCTGATTATTATGCTCAATGATGGTGATTCTTAATTATTAAATTAGTTTGTATTATTTTCCAAAGGTAGCTGCAATTTGCTGCAAGAAATTATGGTGGAGAGAGAATTCAGGGCTTCCAGGAGGGATAGATGGCTTCTTAGATTTTCTGTAGAGACATTTCAAGGTCTTGTTATTGGCCTGTAAGCTACAAAAATGATGATTATTTGAATAATTAAAGCTTCTGAGTGTTTATTTTCAGAGAAATTGGAAAGATTTAAGTTATTTACACCTATCTGAAAGAAAAGACGTGATAATTAAATAAAATGGACATTTTAGTCATTAAGTGTCTTGCTTTGAGCATGTAATACCACACTGTATGGACTACCAGGAAGAAAGCTGGCTCCATCCCAGCCAGACCAAGCAGAGTTGCTCAAAAAAAATTTCTAAATTCTAAATGGAATAACGATGATTTTGCGCACATGGTTGTGTTGCCTAAAAGTAGAAAAAGGAACCGATGGAAAGATGGCTTATATTATAAAACTTAGATAAAATTTTGAGGAAGTTAATTAAATTTCTTATATTTTAAAAAAAATTTAGCGTTCAGGATGAGTTGGATTCAAATATAAGAGGCTTCACTGGAGCCGGTGTATGCTGTCATTGCAGTTGAGGGATAAAAAATAGCAATAATAATCAAATTTTTTAAAATTTCATAGTCATAAAAACATTTTCTCTATCTTATGCAGTGTGCTTTCAAATTTATCTTTCCATAAAAACTGTTACTTCTATAGATTCACTCTGGAACTTTTACTCTATTACGTAAATGCCAATTTTAATTTTAAAATTGTAGCTTATTTATCATTAATAGTGTTTGTGCTGGGTGATGACAAATGCAGGTTAAATGAGTGACTTCTTTCTCATTTATTTTTAGCATTGGTTGTATTTGGTGGCACCGAATTTGGCCATGAAGATCTTTTCCCTTTTCTTTGCTGCTCTGCTCTTAATGCTCCAGGGCGCTTCAGGTAAGAGTTCAATAGAATCTAAGAAAATGCAGAAATAAATTGTGAGTATGGAAAAAAAGTAGAAATAGGAATAGAAATAAAACCAGAAAGAATAGGAACAGGAATAGGAATGAGAATGGGAATAGGAGTAGGAATAGGAATAGGAATAGAAGTAGAAGTAGAAGTAGAAATAAATAGAAATAGAAATAGAAATAGAAATAGAAATAGAAATAGAAATAGAAATAGAAATAGAAATAGAAATAGAAATAGAAAAGGAGTTTAGTCTCTTTTGCACCTGGCCAAGGTGCTGCCAGTGTGTTGGGCACACTTTGGCAGTGAACAGACACCAACTGGCCCCATTGGATGCACTGAACCCTCCCAGTCTGGAAAAAATAGGGAATTGAACGGTGTGGAAGTGGCCAGCCTGCAGGAAAACTTCAGCATTGCTGCCATGCTGTGACCTGGATTGTTTTTAGTCTTCTTTGGGAAGGAAAATCACGACTCTGGGTTGTTTTTTTTTAAATTTTTCCCAGGTTTTCTGCGTGCCCCCAGCACCGAGGCGCAGTGCAGACAGGCTGGGGGAGTCTGTTCCAGTGACCGCTGCCCCCCGCCCCACACGAGACCCTTCGGACGCTGCCAGCAGGGAATTCCCTGCTGTAGGACCGTGGTGAGTCAGGGATGTGATGGATCACACACCCACAGAAGGGCTTGGGTTGGAAGGCACCTTTCAAGGTCATCTATTCCACCCGCATTATCATGGACACCTTCAACAAGATCCAGTTGCTCCAAGCCCCGTCCAACCTGGCCTTGAATATTTCCAGGGATTTCTTGGGGTTTATTACTCATTTATTACTCATTTTTTTGTACATCCAGTCTGCCCTTCAGATGCAAAACTCGTCCAGCAGAAGCAGGCAAAGAGCAGAGACTCTGCACACTCAGATACGTGATTTCCTGAGGATTTTCTCACTGCTTCCCTCTGTAGCATTAATGATGCAGCTCAAGGGCCTCGTGGGAAAGATCACAGTGAAACCTCTTTGGCAGAGACTATTAATTAGCCAGAAATGAACTCTTCTTGCTGCTCTTCCCATTAGCTGGTTCAAGCTGCTCATGATGAGTAGTACTGGCTTCAAAGGACACGTATCTTGATGTCCACATTGTCCTGAGACCTGGGATTTTTGGGTCAGATTCATAGGAAACCTCCATATTCCACCTTGCAAAGGCTGCCTGGTTTCATAGTAGGAAGAACAGCATGAAAGTCATGTTGTTCTTCCAGGTAATTTTTCTCCAGTTCCATAAATCTCCTCTTCCAGACAAACCAAAATATTTGATGAACCTGGTCTAGTAAATGGTCCCCCTGCCCATGGCAGGAGGCTGGAACTAGATGGTCTTTAAGGTCCCTTCAAACCAAAATCATTCGATAATTCTATGATTAATTTATTCTTTTCTGCCTCAAATTCCTTACTGTAATCCTAAAATTCACCCCATATCTTTATTCCAATACGAAACTGCAGCAACAAATATCCCTGAATATTTACACTCAGTCTCCACTGATTCTAACATTTCATTTCCTGTTTCTTTTTTTTTTTTTTGCTGTGAAATGCTGCAGACACTTTTATTTTTGGAGGCTCTTACTTAAACTTTGTTCAATATTGGTAGCGAGAGATGTTAAAAACAAAACATGAGCAGCAGAAATTCCTTTCTATACCAGCGATTCCAAGATGAGTAGGAGGCTTCAGGTACGGAGACTGGTCAATTCATTAAGTAAAAATAGAAATTAAGTAAAATCAACTGATTTACTTAATTTACTTAAAATTTATTAAAGTAAAATTTATTAAGTAAAATAGAAAAGCAATTTATTATTAAAATGCAGCAGCAGCAGGACTGTGAATATCGTGCCAAGCACTGAAGAGTTGGATCCAGGAATCAGCCCTTGGTGCTCATTCAATCCCTTCTGTGCATTTTATTTAAATCCTTTCCTGGTTGTAAGCACAAAATCTGAAAGTTTCTTCCCTTCTTTATTTTCAGTATGATTAGTGACCACTGGCATCTCAGATGGGCTGAGCAGAGCTTCTGGCAATTTAAGGGATGCATCATCCCACTGGAAAATCTGGAATTCTGAGCGGAAAATATGCATTTGACACATACAGGCACACACCACAACATGAACAACAGAACGAGAGCAAACCCCTCCACAAACAGCCTTAATGACCAGAAGAAACTCCAAAGCAACCCTTGAACCACCCAGAAAAGACCAATGTTTCTCATTTTTTAAAAAGTTTTGTTGTTGGAATCATACCGTGTCAACCAACACGTATCCCAGAGAGGTCACCAACACGCAGGAGTGGGTGCCCATGAGAAGATGCAGAACAAGTTCTTCCTTTGGCCCTCAGAACAGCTATTCTTTACTTTATTTTCCTTTTAGAGTCAGCAATAATGTGAGTAACCCTGAAAAACAAAGTTTCCAGGGCACACTGAATGCTCAGCTCGAGTGTTTGTATTTCATAGGTTACACATCTCAATAAATTGTTATAAACTTGTCCTGGGAGACTTGTGTTTGATCCTTATTCCTGTGAGGTATAATCTCCTTATTCCTGTGAGGAATTGTCTTGCAGCGTGTTTTTGCTGGAGGGTGTCACTTGGAATCAGTGTGAGATGTGCCTTGTGGTAAACTTATCCAAGAAAAGGGGAGGAAAAGAAACCCATGTGGTGACAGGAATATGGCCTGGTCCTATTCATTATTAATTTGATCAAGAATAACTTCAAGGCCAAGCTGGATGGGGCTTGGAGCAACCTGGGATAGTGGAAGGTGTCCCTGCCCATGGCTGGGGTGGAACTGGATGAACTTTAAGGTCCCTTCGCACCCAAACCATTCCATGATTCTGTGATTCTCCAAACCCACTGTGATTAGGCTGGTGGGAAGCTGGCACAAACTGGTCGTGTTGAGCTCCTGTGGAAGTCCTGAGACCATCCAGCAGCTCATGGCTTGGAGAGCTTGGACACTTTGAGTCACCCTTCAGCTCAAATCCTTGTGGCCTTTGCATTAGGGATTTTAGGGATGGGGAAGGGAAGGAGGGGATGAGTCTTGGTGACGAGAATCCGGGCTGATGTACACACAGCCCACTGCCTCCAGACAGAGCAGTGCAGGGAAAAACAGTTTGGCCAGTTTAGGATCCAGAGAGATAAAATTCCGTGGACATGATACTGGTCTACACTCAATAGGGACAGCAGGAGCAGAATCGCTTGAATGTGGTGAGGCAGTTTCAAGCCCTAAAGAAGTTGGCCTTCTGCCACGCTAGGTCATCTCTGTATTCCAAATATTTCAGGTTGGGCTGGCAGATGCAGCCCTGGAGAGGAACAGAGGACTGAGCCTGTCTCCTGAATCCCAGCCCTGGGCTGGAATGGCGGCTGGAATGGCAGCTGGAATGTGCCCTAGTGCTTTTCCCATTATTGATATAAACATTGCCACACAAATCGCTGAACCACAGGATGGTTTAACAGGACTTAATGACACATGGACTCAATATAGTTAAATAAAATTCATTTACAGGCTGATTTTTATAGACAGTATGAACAAAAAAACCCCATCTAAACATACATGAGGAAGTATCAGCAACATGGTTTCACAAGAACTTGCTTTTATTAGAATTGAAACTGCAAATATCTTTATTGGACAAGAACTCCTCCTCAGATATTCTCATGCTCCTGAGGGCCTTCACCCCCATGGGAAAGGCTCCCCAGGGCACTGAGAACAGGATCCATCGATGTCAAAAGATGGGAGACGTCTCAGATGTCCAGAGCTCTTATCTGAGTGGTCAGTGAGGTGTCAGATTTAGGAGCTGGGGGTCCTGCAGAGAAAAGTCAGGTGTTTAGCTCATCCACCAAACAAATTAATTATACTTTGACACCTCAGACTGCTGGAGACATCAGGGAACACGTGAGGGCAAAGACAACTGGAGACCCTTGTGAGCTGGACCTGTGTTTCTGGCCATAGGACAACCCAGATAAAATATAGGATGTGTCTGCCACCTCTCAGCAGCCAGTACAGCTACTCAACTGTGGCTGCTGAGGGCCCAGAATACCAGGGACACCTTCCACTGTCCCAGTCTGCTCCAAGCCCCAAACCTGGCCTTGGACACTTCCAGGGATCCAGGGGCAGCCACAGCTGCTCTGGGCACCTGTGCCAGGGCCTCCCCACCCTCACAGGGAAGAATTTCTTCCTAACATCCAACTGAAATCTACTCAGATTGAAGCCATTGCCCCTTGCCTGTCACTCTTGTAAACCAGTCTCTCTTTTTTTCTGGAATATTCCAACACCACAAGGCTCTGCCTTTCTTTTTACCACACACAAACCCCAGCAATAAGCAGGTAATTTTTGGAGGTTGTGGGGGGCTGGAGAACGGGCTCTGATGCCAAAAGGATGAAAAGCCCAGTAATTCTCTTTGCTCTTGGTGCAGCAGCATTTCCCTGGAGGAATTCCTCTTACCATTTGCAGCATCTTAGCTTCCCGTTACGGCAGGTCCCGATTTCAACCAGAGGAGCAGAGCACGGCACGAAGGAGCAGGAGCCCCGGCTCTGCCGGCATGTGAGGGTGTCAGCGGCTTCCTGGCTGTAAGCTGCAAAAAAACAGGGAAAATTCATGTTTGTTTGTCATGGCAGAGGACTGGAGAGTTGAGTCATCAGACCTACCTGGCACTCTATGTAGTTTTTTGTCATCAAATTGGATTCTATCCCTAGTTTGAAAGGCATCACAGCTTTATTCTAAATCAGGTCTAGCACATCTCAACCACTTCGTCACTGTGGTTCTTGAGTCCTTTCTCCTAATCACATACTAGTCAAGAATTACATGTTTTTGACATCACTCAGCTGATTTTAAAGCCATCCTTAGATCTTGGTCCCTTTTGCCTCCTAAATTGAAAAGACCATAATGTTACAGGCCTTTATGTAAGCTTTATGAAGAGGTGGAAAAAAACTGGTGACCCTTCCTGGGAGACTCTGCTGGAACTGTACCAGCCCTGCAGCCATCTCAAGGATCACAGGGTTTTTTGACAAAAAGAATACATTTTCTGATGAATGAAGCAGGAAAAGCCCAAGAAAGCAATCCCAAAACATGTAGTACAGGCTTTGTCTCAATGGTTCTACATTTCTTCTTTGAGTAGACAGACATTTGATGGTCTAGGAAAGTAGGTACAAATCTGAGACTGCTACAAATCAAACTGAGACAACTTCAGCTACTCCAAAGACCCCCAAACAGCCTGGAGTGATACATGTGCTCCAAATCCACTCAATGTATGTGGATAATACGGGGTTCAGACAAAAATTGACAGTCAGGATTGCATTTTTTCCCAAAAATAGATGAGGTCTCCTAACCTAGAACACACAGTCAGGACATGTGGGTGAGAATGTGAGAAGAGAAAGCGCTCATGTTGCAGGGTTACATCTTTGGTATTATTCTAAGAATTGCCTCAATAAAATCCTCAAGGAATTGTTCAGGTAGGAAAAGCCCTCCAAGGCCGAGTTCAACCATTCCCAGCACTGCCAAGGCCACCACTAACCCATGTCCCCGAGTGCCACTTCCCTGCGATTTTTAAATCCGTCCAGGTATGGGGACTCCAGCACTGCCCTGGACAGCTGTGCCAGGGCTGGACAAGCCTTTTGGTGAACAAATGTTTCCTAATATCCAATCGAAACCTCTCCAGGTACAGCTTGCGGTCATTTTCTCTTGTCTGCTCCCTTTTTCCCTGGGAGCAGAGCCCGATCCCCCCTNATTTGCTAGGGTTACCCTCAATCGCCTCATCTGGATCATTCATGAAGATATCAAACAGGACCAGCACCAGTACCGAGCACTGGGGAACACCACTGGTGACCAGTCCCGGCTGGATGTAACTCCATTCCACACCTCTCTCTGGACCTGGCCATCCTGACAGTTTTTAACCCAGCGAGCAGTGCACCCATCCAAGCCAGGAGCAGCCAGTTTCTCCAGGAGAACGCTGTGAGAAACGATGTCAGGGCTTTACCAAAATCCAGCTAGATACCTAATCCACTAAATGGGACACCTTGTCAGGGAGGAGATCAAGCTGGTCAAGCAGGATCAGCTTTTCATGAACGAATGCTGGCTGTGCCTAATCCCCTGGGTGTTCTGTACGTGCCACATGAAGGCACCCGAGATGAGCTGCTCCAAAACCTTCCCTGGCACCAAGGTCAATACAGGAGCCTCCTTAGTTTCCCATCTTGTCATCATACGCTAGAAAGAAACCATCAGTACAACTATGAAGGACCTCGACTCAATAGCTTGAGAATTAGGAGTATGACCAGGGAAGGGGAATTCTAATATGAAATTTCAGGAGCACAGAGGTAATCTGACTCTCAGCACTGGGATCTAATGAATTTTTCTGCATCTTCACCCTTTCAGCCTCCATCCCATCTCTCTTCAGCCTTACCTGGAGCAGCCTGGAAGAGGAAGCAGAGAACAGCGACGAGGAAGAAAAGGATTTTCATGACTGGCAGCTGGCAGCAAGGGAGCTTTCGCAGGGATGGAGACAACACCAGTGTGAACAGAAGCTGTCCGAGACCGAGCACAGGCAGTGCCTCTGCTTATAAAGGCTCTGGGACAGAACAAGGTGGGCGGAGGAGTGGCTGCCTGGAGAACAGAGAGTTCATTGCCCTGTTCCCATGGAGATTGGTGATGTAGGGAGATGTTGCAACCTCCCACGTTAGAAGACGCCTGACCTGAGCCATGACCACGTCTTGCCGGCTGACCTGAGCAGCCAAACCACCCCGTGCCAGCTGGTGGGCTGCGCCCGGGGAGGACACGGGATTGGAGCAGGAGGGAGGTGGGTTCCTGGGATCCACAGGGCTGGAAACCATGCGGAACTGATGGTGCCCTGTGGCTCTTGGCCGTGGTCTTGTGACAGCCCGTCCTCCCCCGCAGCCACCAGGAAGGGTGAGCAAAGGAGAAAACTCCTCCTTGGAGACAAGAGCGTGGAGTGACAGGGCAAGGGGCAATGGTTTCAAGATGAAAAAGAGCAGGTTTAGATGAGGTAATTGGCAAAATGTCTTCCTTGTGAGGGCAGTGAGACAACAGAACAGGTTGTCCAGAGAAGCTGTGGCTGCCCCATCCCTGCAAGTGTTCAAGGAAGGCTGGACGGGGCTTGGAGCAACCTGGTCTAGTGGAAAATATTCCTACCCAGGCAGGTGCTTGGAACTGGATGATCTCTAAGGTCCTTTCCAACCCAAGCCATTCTGTGATGATGATGACGAATGCAGGAAAGGATCAGAGCTTTAGTCCTTGCTTGGGAGTTTAGGGCTGCAACAGAAGGAGGCAGAGCAGGGCTGAAAGAGTTGTGGAAATTCCCCCTCCTGGCTATAAAATCAGCAGACATGGCAGCTGCTCCAGTCTTGCAGGAGTTTTTCCAGCATGGTTCAAAGCTCAATTACTCTCTGTATCTTTTATTTGTGACTTTAACCATGGATTTCATCACAGAAGTCTTTAAACAGAAAGGACTGGAAGGGACACCACTGTGTTATGCCACGATATCACAGGAGACTGATACTAATTCCCTCCAGCAACCCCTAAGATCTGTCCTGAAAACAATGACATCATGGTTTGAACCTTATTCCCAAGTCTAGTCTGCATAGAGTGTCTAAAACTACTCATTCTTGCCCAAAATTATCTTGGTTTAATGACATTTTCCCTTGCTGTTATTCACCTTCCCAAATGTGGTCATGAAGAGACTCACATGTCTCTGATTTCAGAGATTCAGCATATCAAGTCCACTTCTGTGTGATGTCTCCACATCTCTTATCACATTCTCCACATCTCTTATCACCTTGTAAGCTACTTCTGTACCTGAAAATAAAATCTGATCTTTTTTTTCATGCATGTGAAGGCCCAGCCATATCTAAGATGGGCCAGAGGAAGTGTCACCAGAGCTCTGTAAAGGTCTCTCAACCCTTGTGCTTGTCTCCAAGAAATGCCACTCCTGAGACATATGGGAACCTCAAGTGCACATTTCTTTTCAGACAAACAGGACAAGTCAAAAATCATTAGTGAGACCAAGTCAGGAGGGTGATTAATTATTTACTGCTTCAGCGAGAGCAGCAAACTGAAACGATGGAGAACAAGAGCAGGGGGTGAGTTCTGACTGCACACAGAGGGCAGAGAGGTCTGTGCCTGGTGAACTTCCTGCTGCAGGCTGGGTTCAGGGCAGGAAAGGGCTTCAGTTTTTTTAAAAAAACCCATTAATTCAGTATATCAGGACTAGAAATAAGCAAAAACCTTCTTGTGGACAGGTGAGGAGGTTGAGGAGGGGCAGGAGGATACAGATGACAAAGCAAATGAATTCCTACCCGTACTTCATGAAACCCACATCCTTGAGGAACATGGTGAGGAAATGGACCTTCAGACCTCTGCCAGGAGCTGTGAGAGCTGGGGTGGGCAGTGGTGGTTTGGGGAAAGGCCCTGTATTTTCACACACATTCTTGAGACAGAGGCACAGGCTCTAAAATGGGCTGTTGTTCTCATCTCTCCTCTGTTTTCCTCCTGGAGGAAAGAGTATCAAGCAGTCAGTCATTTGTATTAAATCGCTCTGTGTCCGTGTGTGCCTGGAATTTTATTTAAGGAGTCACAGGGAACACTGACCATCTCCCTGATGCCCGATTTGTGATCGAGGACATGGACACAACTCCACAACCCAAACCACCCTGAGCACCTGCCCAACGCCTCAGACAGGCAGCCCATCCACCTGCACCCTCAGCTTCACTTCTGGAAAGACAAAAAGAAGGAAAAAAAGTGCAGTCTGTGATCATAAAACATGGCCAGCTGTAGGGAAACCATCAAGGCTGAAGCTTACTTGTGAAAATAACAGGATTAATGAAAAAGGGAAAAGTGCTTTTCTACTCCTTGCATAACCTCCCTCCTGCCTGTCCCAGGCAGCACGAGGGGCAGCGATGTTTAATTTGGGGAGTGAGGCTGCTGAGCAAACCCTGCTGGGACTGGCCCGTGATGTCACACATCGTTCAATGCTCTTTGGAACCAAACAGCGTCAGGGAAAGGGAAGGAAAGGGGGAACAGCTCCAGCCTCCTCAACTCCCTCCCCCAGCTCCAGCTGGAGAGTGGCAGCAATGCTTGTCCCAGGTCCAGGCTCCCTCCATGGAAACATAAATGTACCTCGGGTGATAACAACTCCCTTGAAGACTGCTTGGCACTGGGGAAAGGGAGCTTGGACATGGTGCTCCACTTCTTCCTTCTTCTTGAGGACCAGGAGAAGATGCTCCCAACAGTATCCAGTGAACAGAGAAATCACTGAGGCTGTGACTGACGGGGAGCTGTTGATCCTGAGGTGTCTGTTAGAGTTAATATTTGACCTGGCAGCCAAGCAGTGGGTGGTGGATTTTGTATGGGACCTGTCCTTGTGTAGGAAAATCATTTTGTCACCCAGAAAGGATAAATTCATGGGTTTGGCTCACTGATCCTTCAGGGAGCTTGGGAAATTTGCTTTTACACCTTGTGAAATCACCACGTGTATTCTGGACTGTGGGGAAAGGAGCCAAATGCCTTCAGATATGAAGGAGATTCCCTGCTCTTAATTATAACTGATGGGCAACTAATCTGCCTGATCAGAAGGGGAGAATTAATTTGCTGACAATCTCCTCTGTTCTAGGAGCAAATAAACAGGCAGAAGCAAGAAGTGGTGATGAGTTCCCCTGTCCCAGAGTTCAGTGCATGGAAAAAGTGACAGAGAGAGGCACAAGTGTTTGCAGCCACAGTGGAGGCGGCAGTGGGCAGAGGGTACACGACGTTCGTTCTCCTTGACAGAGCACTCAGTAAAGGCTGCTCATGCATAAAACTGATTTTCAGTGTGTAAAATCCAGTCTTAGTGACTGAAGGGCCTGTCCAAGGCCAGTCATGGGACCATCTGTGTCCTTGCCATGGACCAGAGCAGGGAGAGGGATAAGCCACTGACAGCAGATTTTTGGAAAGCCTGTGCTCCAGTCACCATTTTGAAAACTGATCTGTTCTTCAGGTCATCAAGGATGTTTTTCTGAGCTCCTGCATCAGCTTTGGAAGGTGGATATCAACCAAAACAACACTTTTCTCCCATAACTTGAATGCTATCAAAGAGTTTGGTTCCAGCTGCTGCCCTGCCAGCCCTCCAAGGGCAAACACCAGTGGTGTCCCAGGAGAAAAGTTCTCAATAGACACAGAATGAGGAAATTCTTGGGAAGAACTCTCAGTGGTCACTGCAGGAAACAGGGCAGGAAAGGGTATGGGAGAACCAGATCCCTGTAGGGCCATCAACAGAGGAGAGCTGTGGGAGCCGTCCCACATGAGGCCAACCCCAGGTTCCACTCGGGGTCATGGGGAGTGCAGAGGTGAGATGGACATTCAAGGGGCTCCATAGAAATTGGGCACAAATGGAAGAATGAGCCTGGAGTGAGGGTGGCTGCTGGGCTGAAATGCCAGACCTTGATAGACTTAAGGTCCAGCATCCAGGGACAGAAATGGAGACAAGCCGGTCTGGAATAACACCTCGGTGGTTTATACACCAGAGATGTGTTTCATTGGGGCAGGAGGGAAATCTGAGGCTCAGTAGGTGCTGAATTTATCCATATTTAACACCAGAGGTTTTTTCAGGATGTTGAGGTTTAACCGTTTAACCCCAGCCAGAAACTCAGCTTCAGGCAGCCCTTGCTCACTTCTCCCCTGGAGAGAGAATCAGAAGAGTGAAAGTGAGAAAACCTGTGGTTTGGGATAGACAGACTAATAGAACAACTACTCTGCAAGCAAAGCAGAGCAAGGAATTTACTCACCACTTCCCATGGGAAGACAGGTGTTCACCCATTCCCAGGAGAGCTGGAATCCATCACAAGTAACGGTGATTTGGGAAGAAAAACCCCATCACTCCAAATGTCCCTTCCTTCCTTCTTCTTCCTGCAAGTTTTACTGCTGAGCATGAGCCACGTGGTCTGGGATATCCCTTGGGTCACCTGGGGCCAGCTGTCCTGGCTGTGTCCCCTCCCAACTCCTTGTGCAACTCCAGCCCTCTCATTGGTGGGGTGAGGGGCAGAAAAGGCCTCGACTGAGCCCTTCTCAGCCATAGTAAAAACATCTCTGAATTATCAGCACTGTTCCCAGCACAAATCCAAACCACCATTCCATACTGGGAAGTAAATTAAACCCATCCCAGCCAAAACCAGCACACAGAAGGAACTTGAGGGATGTAGAACATCATCAGTATCTGTTCTGTAAGCTGCACATGAGCAGGTTATGGGCAGTGAGATGTCCTTGCTACAGTGTGTTCTTTAAATGTTGGATTTTGTGACTGCTGTTGAAAACAGGTCTGATAATTTAAAAAACAGTCTATACATCACCCCAAATCTTGTCTCTGAGGAGGGACAGTTCAGATCCCATCATTGTGTTCATAAATTCAGGTGTGTGTGTGTATATTTTCAATGTATATCTATAAATAAATATTTTAATATATTTTATATATTATATTATATTACATTATAAATTTCTTTTTATATTATATTATATTTTACATTTTATTATCCTATATTATATTTTATATATTAAAGTATATTTATAAATAAATATATATAAAATATACATTATACATATAATATATTTTTAAAATATATATTTTATATATATATATAAAATCTGCAATACTGCAGGTGTTTATTCACTGCCATATTGTCATACAATTATTCTCTATCAAGAGCTGCCTGTACAGTTCTTCCAACACAGCTTTCATTCCTGCCATCCTAAATGCTTTATTACCGTCATCAAAACTGGGTGCTGTTGTAGCCATTCCCTTTCCCAAATCCCTTGGGAATATGTGAGACTGCACAGACTCACTTGTTTATAAAATACTGCATCGCTCTGAGCCTTGAGTCAAAACCAGAGAGGGAATTACTGTGAGTAACAACAAAGGTCACAGGTATCGGTTTAAGAAGATGTTTATTTTCGTGTGCGAATAAAATAATAATATATATATAGCTTCACATCCTCCAAGAGCTGCATGACCCTGAAGTGATTGAACCTCCAAACACCCCTGTGAGGTAGGCTGGAATAGGCGGCCAAGGAGCCAAAGTGGCTTGTGTATTAAAAGCAAAAAGGGAGTGACTTCAGCGAGGAAAACCTGGATCTCCAGAAGCGGTGTGCTAACAGGACATGCCCTCTGGAAGCTGCTTTTAATGCTCATTTGCAGGAGGCTTTAGATAGAGGAGGAATCCATGAAAATCAGCTCCCCATGGCAGTGGAAATGTTGCTGGTACGAGGGCTCTGATCCAGGAAAGCCTTTTCTTCCTACTCTGCCAAAACCCTGCAAGGATAAAAAGGGTCTTGTTATTTTGCTGCAGTGTCACCTCAACTCATTCTCTGAAAGCCTCAATACCTGCTAATTACCTTTCAAAATGAACCTACAGGGTGGGTGCAGGTTTAAAAACCTACATCCCCATGTGTGTGAGATGCCCAGGTCTGCAGATATCCAGTCCACAAGAACGGTGGCCACTGGCAAATGACTTATACGACCACTTGTAATGATATTTTTATTCAGTTTACCCCAAAATAAAGACTGGGGATTTGATGTAGTTACTGAACACCCAATTCTAGTGCCATCTGAAGTGGGCTGGAGTATCTGCTTGGCCTCCAGGCATCTATCTTTTCTGAAAATCCGTGTTTTCCCTTAGAGCTAACTCAGCCAGATACACTGATATGATTTAAATACTCCAAGGGACCTCAAACACCACTAACATCTCCATGTATCCTGCTGAATCAGGCCTTTCCTGTCTAAATTCAAAGATTTGTTTTTAAGCAACCTGAGCTGGAAAAATATTATATTGTACTTCAGAACACCCTGTTGGTTTTAACTTCTACTCTTGTATTGATTGGGTCAGCTGAAAGTCCAACAGCCCATACAAGAAGAGCTTTAATCCTGAACATTAACATCCATCAGGGTAGATTCTTCCAAGAAAGAGTATTTCTGTAGGAAAATTACACCTGAAACCAACCCCAAGAGGTCTTGTTCCTTTCCCAGGCTCAGGTTTTTTTTTTGGTCAGGTCTAGCTGATGTTCTGACAGAAATTTGACGTTGGAGATCTTCCATCTGTTCCTACCAGTCCATTTACTACCAGTGGGAATTGCTTCCCAGGGAGGATGAGTGGTCACAGAGACTGAGGGATCACATCACTCCTTTGTAAAATCATCTAATATCAGGTTCCTTCTGTTCCATTTACCTTCCTGAATTCCTAAGTGGATGCTTCCTTAGCATCTTAATCTCCTGGCAACAAACCTGTCCTATTATTGGAATTACTTGGGTTTCCTGAAACCACTGAGGATCCCCCCCATGTGCTGAATAAATATGAAAAACCTCTTTCCTAGAGCCATCTCATGACACTTTCAGTTTCTGGGAACCTTCAAACCCTGGCAATTCTATAAATAACAGAATCGCAGAATAAGGAGTTCTGGAAAATTCAGGCATCAGGGATCTGAGCTCTCCCTTTATTTTGAACCAAGGTCTGTCCAGTCACATCAGTGGCTGGGGATCTGCCTGAACATCATTGCTGGGATGAATTATGTCATCACACCAGTCCTTTTCATCAAAGGTACAGGAACCTCTCCTAATATGGCACTGAATTTGGGGTGTGTGAATGTCACTGCAGCTGGCACTGACCACCTCGTGGCCATTAATGGAACAAAATTATTCTAGAAATTAAGTACCTTAAGTACCTGGGGATTATGTTTTATTCTAAGCTAAAGAGTATTCCCCAAAGCATGTTCAAGCCCTTAAGGATAGGAAAAAAATCTAGCCAGCAGGGAAAATCCAGACATTATTAGAAAGTGGTTTCCAATGTCAAAATGCACACCCAAGTCTCCACTCACTGGCAAATTCACTCCTCTTCACCTTTCTAAGAGCTGTGCAGTGGTAGGAGGAAGAAGAGGTGGGGAGAGGTTGAGAAGCAGAGTTCTGTGAACAGTTTCCCCCCTTTTAAATTAAATTTTCTAGGTAAATGTTAAAATAAAACCAGAGGGAGGATAAAATGTTTCCCCTGATGGGTGTAAATACTGCAAAGTATTTTCCTAATAACTTTTTGAAAAAGCTTTCTTTCTTTCTTTTCCCATGAAAATTCAAAATAAAGTGAAAAATTACTGAAGTCTTGGAAATTTGGACCCTTCTGAACCCTTTCTTCCATGCATAACTTCCATTCAAATGATTTTTCTCCCTAAACACACATCAACATTATACACGTTCCTCCTCCCTCTGGACTTTCCCACCTGGGTTTGCCCTGCAAGCCCCCATGGAGCTGTGGCAATTATTCAAAGAAACAGTGGATAAAACAGCAGGATAAAAAAATTCCCTCTGTGGCCCCTGAGATGTTTTGTCACTTACTTGGAGCAGCAGTTCAGCAGCCCCCCGTGGCACGTCCCTGTGGCAGTGAAGGTGGGTGGGCACACCCCGGCACGGCAGAATTTTCCCTGGCTCCGGCACTCGACGGTGTCAGCAAAAAGAGGGTCAGCGGAACCTGTGGGGAGTGGGAAGAGTTAAAATCTCAACTTTCAGCCTGAAATGATGAGAAGTAAATGTTCAATAAATCATGTGTTGGTTTTTTTTAGCAAGAGCGGCATCCTGAGCACAGATGCTCCTGGTCCCATCCACTGCACCATCCCCACGGCATCAGATTTTGCCTTTCAGCTGATGGATGCTTTTTTCCCCGCTTTGAACACACTTCTGCTTACAAACCCTTTTGCTCTTTGTAGGATTTTTGCTACTCACCTGAAGTAGCCTGGAAGAGGAGGAGGAAGACAGCGAAGAGCAGGTAGAGGATCTTCATGGCTGTCAGTTGCTTGTGGGCTGTGAGGTCCTGCAAAGCACCTGGAAGACCAATGGTGGCTGGAGCTGGCTTGAGGCAGGGCTGGGAGAGACACCCCGTATTTATAGGGCCCGTGGGGTTGTGCAAGTGTGACAAGTGAGGGCTTTGTCAATGAGTAACTGCCATGAACTTTCTGGAAAGGGACTGGTGATGCCCCTTACCACAGGTGGCAGCGAACATGTTGCAATTCCCAAGGGTGAATTTCCACTTCATGTGTGTCAGTTATATAATCTGACCATCAGCCAAGCCTGACTGAGCTGCACCAATTTTTGTGGCTTTTCCCAACACAGACTCTTCCCAACACAGGCACCAGAATGGGTCAGGGGGCACTTGGAAGTCAGAGACCACTGGAGTGGGGACCCAGCTTTGACCCTGGATTCGTCACTCACTGGCAGTTCACGTAACATTTTGTGTCCATGTCCCCATCCCTGTCACCAGGTGGATGATGTCAAAGGCAGAGGAAAGCATTGGGAAAGACTTGAGGTGAGGCAACTGTTCTTTGTCACTTTTTAAACAGGTCTCAGGACAGCCTCACCCGCTGCAGGGAGCTGACACAAAGCTCTCCCCCTCCTTCAGTTCTCACTTACATCATACAATGGTTTGGGTCAGAAGGGACCTTAAAATCACCTTGTTCCAACCCCTGCCATGGGCAGGGACACTTCCCACTAAAACATATTGCTCCAAGCCCCATCCAGCCTGGCATTTCATCCCACATCATTCCCCACTGCTTCACCTTCAGCCCTAAGGCACAAATTCTGACCTCTTTGCACTCAGTTCCTGTTATTCATATTAAAACCCTCAGGAGTTAAGAGTTCTAACACTCACTAATACATCTCTTTTCTTTTAAAGGAAATAAACTATTTCACATATGTGCACAAGTTTGTGATGCAATGCCAAACATTTCCCCTGTTATTGCCCCGAAAGGTTGGGAGAACGGGCTGATGCCACAAGAATCTTGTCTGACATAATGCCCCGAAGGGCAACATCTTCTGGGGCTTCACTTCAGGGCATGAGCCCTGTGGCTGTAAATTTTCTGAGTAGGGGATCAATGCAGGGAAGGTTCTTCACAAAATCCTGGGCTAATGAACAGGTTAAACACTGCCACAGCCCAGCTGTTTCTGCAGCTCTTACCTCTGACATTCTGGTTCAGTGGTTTGCTTCCTTATTACCTCGTTTATTATATTTAACTCGGAGTTAATGGCATTTTTGTTCCAAGAATTATTCGAAGGATGAAAACATTACTGAGGTTTATGTTTAATTTGTACGGTAATGGGCCAGCTCGAGCAGCTGAGAGAGAGGCAACAAGGTGAGTTTATGCAGCAAATAACAGCAAGATAAACACTGATTTCCCTCTTCCACACATAAAGTCTAATTAACCAAGAAATGCCAAGTGATTCGTTTTTGTCCCTCTTTTTTTTTTTTTTTTGTACCCTTGCCTTGGAAATTATCTTTTCCTTTACCAGCAGCTCTCCAGCTTTACCCATTTCTAATGGAGAAGAAATTTAATTTGTTGCCCCTCTCTTTTCTCTTTAGTGGGATACTGAGAGGCAGGTGACTGACCTGCAACACCAGCATGAATAAACCCAGAAAATAAAACCCTTTTGTTTTTCTCAAGACCCATTGAAATGTGAATTTCCCTCACCTGTCTTTCACACAGACAGAACAGCATGGGAATGTTGTGCAAGTGGAAGCACTTGTCTGTAAAACATCCATGTTAGGGAGGAGTCGTGTTTTTCCCAAATAAAATCAGAGTGTGGCACTGGGGAAGGTTGTGATTACATTTTGTTATTTGAGTAGGCTCCACTCATCTCCATGGCTTTACTCTTTCCCTCCTTTGAAACAGTCAATCTGTTATTGGAGTTAAATTATTTCAATTTCGTTGATAGGGACTGCCATAGCACTCAGGTTTTGCTGAACAACCTCCCTTCTCACAGAACAGCCCTCTGGGAAATAGGGAAGAAGATTTTCACAATGAGGGTGGTAAAACACTGGCACAGGTTGCCCAGAGAGGTGCTGGATGCCCCTGGAAACAATCAAGGATGGGGCTTGGAACAATCTGGTCTAGTGGAAGGTGTCCCTGCCCATGGCAGGGGGTTGGAATGAGATGGCCTGTGAGGTTCACTCCAACCCAAACCCTCCAAGGATTCCACGATTCCATGATTCTGTGAAAGTGACCAACACTTTGAGCCCTGCTAGCACAGGCAGCCCGAAAATGTCATTCACAGCAAGAGGAAAATTCCATGGCTTTGACTTCTAACAAAAACAAAGACAGGTGCAAACTGGTTGCTTAAAACCGGGCAAAACTTGTATAAAACAGGCAAGGAGTGGAACAGTTCATGCAGCACAGCAGTGACCTGGGGCTGGAACACGGAAGTGCGTGCATGGAATTGAACCCCACAGAACCCAGGGCCAGGATGGAGTCCTGGAGATCTTTGTTGAACATTAACCTCCACACATGAGCTGGGAATTCAAGGAGCTGCAAGTACCTATTCCAGAGAAATCAAGCTCTCTAGGCAAACAGGAGCTGGGGGGAATTTGTAATTCAATTTTCCTGAATTTTGCCCCAGCAGCACCTTTCCAAAGGTGATACTGCAAGGAAGATCTGAAATGTTGAGTGGGACAAACCTTTGCAAACAGCATTTCAAGCTGATTTCTCAGTCTTCTGCAAGGCAGGGGTTTTTCTTCTCTTGTCCCCTCCTTGGCTAACAAACTACCCCCATAACGATTCATAGCAAGCACCATATATGATGTTATATAGGAGGGGTTTGCCTCAGTATTTTCTCAAAATGTTCTTTTAAATGCAATTTAATAGTTAATGACTAATAAAAAAGGTCTAAGAACTGTGAATTATGCTAAGAATTATGCTTTTGAGAAAGGTTATTTAAAATAGGGTACACGTATTTGGATAGTGGCAAAATTTCGTTTTACCATTTTAACTATAAATGTACCTTTAAAATCCCATAGGCACATGGTTATTTAGGAAGCACGTGCTTATGTTCCATTAAAACCAAGTGCATGTTAAAATATAATTCAGTATTCTCCTGACTTTCCTTATTATGGCACAAATCATTACTATAGAACCACAGAATCATGGAATGATTTGGGTTGGAAGGGACCTGAAAGATCATCCAGTTCCACCCCTGCCATGGACAGGGACACCTTCCACTATCCCAGGTTGCTCCATCTGGACCAGCCTGGTTTAATGGAAGGTAGAACATCCCTGGAACTGTTCAAAACCAGGTTGGATGAGGCTTAGAGCAACTTGGGATAGCGGAAAATGTCCCTGCCCATGGCAGGGGGTTGGAACTGGATGGTCTTCAAGGTCCCTTCCAACC
Source organism: Ifrita kowaldi (assembly GCA_013398055.1). NCBI lineage: Eukaryota > Metazoa > Chordata > Aves > Passeriformes > Cinclosomatidae > Ifrita > Ifrita kowaldi. The sequence goes on from VZRS01014566.1 coordinate 37,091, forward strand.
CAAACCATTCTCTGACTCCATGTTTCTACCCTTTGGCATCATCCTGCTAAGGGCACAATGAGAATGGGAAAATGAGGGCCAAGGTTGCTTCACCCATGAAAATTTGTCAGTGGACATCCTCTAACAGATACACTTTGCTCTTGCACACGATATTCCCACGTGCCACTTGTCATTAGAGTGGTTTGTGCCACCTCACGTGGGCTAAACGGGTGCACAGGGCAGGTTTTACCTCTGGTTCTCCATCAGTCCTCACTGTGCTTGGAGACAGCTACAAAGGTCCTCTATTAAAGAAATATCCTAAACTTTTTAGAGGAGGAAAAGCACAGCAGGGCATGTAATGAATCCTGGTGTGTGAGACATTCACTGGTGTCACTGAAGGGGCACAAGGGGAGGCTCCTGTACATTTAAGGTTCAGGGATGGCGCCGTGCTGAGGTTTGGGAATCTGGTCAATTATTACCTGCCCTTGGCTGCTGTGATCTCAACTGCTTGTGCCCTCATGTTGCAATCCAGACACTGAGTCAACATTAAGTAGACATTTAAATGACAGCACTGAACACCAGCTGGGAGAATGTACTGTCCTCTGCATCTCTAAGCTAAAGGGAAATTCCTCTGTGGAGGGGAGGGTGATAAGGGGTCCTGATAAGGAGTTTCCTGATCTGTCACACAGCTCTGATGCTGCTGCTTTTCCTGGAAAATACTGAGACTTCTGAGTGGATAGTATGCTACAGAATAACACAGAAGCCTTGATTTTTAAGAATTATTGTGCAGTTGATGACAAACTAAAACAACAGAAGTGTCTTCATTAAACAGTGAGCAGTGTCTAAATGCTTCCCTTTGTGCATCATTTAAATGTCAAATCCTGTGGTGTATTGGGTAGGTTCTGTTGGCTTTGGCACCATCATCATCACCATCAAAACTAGAATCACAGAGCTCCATTGGTTCTTGTTAGGTAGGAAGCTGCTAATGCTGCAGCCACAAGAATTGGATTCTTATGCATTTATATCTGTAATCAGTCAGGCCAGCATGGCATTGACCCTCCCATGCTTGTTTTCATCTGTAATAGACAACTCCCTTGTGCCTGCTACATCCAAGATCACATTACATTATTGAACTGCAGCTAATTCAGGTAGCAGAGTGTGAGCAGTGATTCAGCTGAACTCTCCGTGCCAGGATGTGACCACCGAAAACTGATCATCCACAATATTAGAATCCAAATTATTAGAACAGCCCTTGCAGTTTTGGACTCTGCTAGATCACTGCCAAAAATTCCTGGGCTGTTTCAATGATTAGTCCTGGCTAGGAACTATTCCAGCAGGCAGCCCAATGTGGTCACCTTGGACTGGGAGCCAAGACAGTTGCACAATATGGATATGGTCAAATGATGCCATCTCAGAACCCAGAGAAAGGCACTGTTACGAATCCAGAAGCTTTCCAGACTGTATTTGCGACAAATCATTTTACAATTATTCATATTTGCCTGGTTTGGCACCAGCTGCAAATGAGCCTTTAATAAGGTGCTTCGTCAAGTGTCCCTCTGCCCCCCTCCTCACAGTTCAGTTGTCTTGAATTCCTCTGTCCTCCTGCTAGCAATCTTTCTTCTGCTATAAATGCTAAATAATAATAATAAATTATCTGAGATTTAAACAACTGTCTTCTACACAGGTCAGTGTCCTGATTAAAGCTTGGAGTTGCACAAAGTTTCCTCACTGTTCCCATCTCTGCTTGGGTGCCATTGCCCCCAAGAGAAATCACAGTGATTACAGACATGTAAATCCTGCCTTGTGAGTCAACCACTGGAGATCTCCACCTGGACAGATGACACACAGTGAGGGATAACACTAAAAGAAAATAAGAAAATATACCACTAATCTAACAAAGGAGTGTGTCCATTCAGTTATAAAAAATATCTTGAAATATATCATATCATATCACATCACAGGATGGTTTGGGTTGGAAGGACCTTAAAGAACATCTAAGCCCCTGCCATGAGCTGGGACACCTTCCACTAGACCAGGTTGCTCCAAGTCCTGTCCAACCTGGCCTTGGACACTTCTAAAGAACAGAGAAAACCAGCCACCTGGAGGAGTCACTTAAATAATAAATTAGATAATACAATTTACTCAGTTACCTCATTTCCAGCCCTCTGGAAAGCAGCCCACACCTTCCAAGGTCAATATCACGGACAAAACCCAGTTGTGCAAGCCATGATATCATCAAGCACATCACCAATTTCCAACGAGCCAATCAGGGCATTGTGTAATGCAGGGGCTGGAACTGGGGGTGGAATTTGCTTTCTCCCACCCAACGGGCCACATCTGCTGGGGATGGGACGAGAAGTGGCAGTGCCTAGCTCTTCACATGTTCCTACATCACCTAATTGTTTGCTTCCCACGTTCTAGTTTAAATTTCAATTAATTTTTTTCGTGAAACTTTTTTTCCTTCAATTAGTTTTTCCTGAACCTACACCCTTTGTGGATTGAAAGCACTTTTCAGATGGCTGTGTTATTTCTTAGGGGTTATAGAGACAGGACTCTGAGTGTTTCCTTGATATCTGATGTCCTATAAGTATCTCCTTGAGATAAGCATGAGGGTGGGGAGGCCCTGGCACAGGGTGCCCAGAGAAGCTGTGGCTGCCCCTGGATCCCTGGAAGTGTCCAAGGCCAGGCTGGAAGGGACTTGGAGAAACCTGGGATAGTGGAAGGTGTCCCTGCCCATGACAGCAGATTGGAACTGGATTAAGGTCCCTTCCAACCCAAACCACTCCGGGATTCTGTGTTCTATCAGATGAGCCTCTGGGAGCACCATGTAAATCTGCTCTCTGCCTCTCTCCTTTCATTTCATCTCTTTTATTTCATCTCTCCACCCATGGATTTTGTTTCCCCACCATGCTGGCTCCCATGCTGGGGGATGAGGTTTGCTCCAACGCCAGCTGGGAGCAGGACTGACATTGCAGCACCTGCACAGTCCAGCATGGAAGAATCCCTCCAAAGAACAGGGAAGTCACTGAGTTGTTAATTTTTGATCTCCCTTCTTCACAGACATGTTGAGAAGGCATAAACCAACCTGACTCTCACCTGCTGAAGTTTACAAAATGTTCAAGATGATTTTCAGTGACCCCAAGCCCCCTCTGCGTAGAGGTCTCCACAGAGCCACAGAGGGCCAATAGCTCCTGCTCCCCTGTGCATGACTTTCCTGGGAAACCACGTCTTGAACAGCAGCACCTCACCCCCCTCCTTCAAGGATGGGATTCCTCCTGGGTAATGAGCCAGACACTTCTAGGAAACTGACTTTTGGAAAGGCCAAGTCTTCCCAGCAGCATGAAGGGCTGCATTTCTCAAGAGTCATCTGTACAGTTTTCACTCCCACACCTTTGCTGGGGATATAAAAACAGAATTTAACCCACCCTTTACCCCGATCTCCAGCTCTCCAGAGGGGCAGTGAGGTTGGGTTTGTGGGTGTGGGTGCAAAAGTCCTTTCCAGACCAAACCATTCTGTGATTTTGAGGCAACAAGGCTGGCTGGCCACATCCACACTGTTAAATTCCTTCACCCTCCTGAACGAGGTGTCTGGATTAAAACAATCCACAGGGGGTGATTCCTAGCCCGTGCCAGCCCCCATGGGGTGGTGCCAGTTGGCCTGAGCCCAAACTGGGCCAGTTTAGCTGAAATTACAGAGCCAGCTCCTGTACCTCTGTCCCTACACTGTTTTACTGCCAACACGGGCATGGTGCTGCTGCAGGACATTTTGTTATGGATGTTCTCACAGGAGAGGGTAGATAGAGCCTCTCCTTCCCCTCCACTCACTCCTCCTGCCCCAGGACACTCAGCAGTTCTGCTGGTACATTATTTGGACCAAAGCTGTTGCAATCACACCACAAATAAGTGAAATCTCTGGCTTTTACCCTAAAAACTAATTGGCCTTTCAGATTACAACAGTTCTGTATTTAATCAGCCATTTTCCCTGTGTAAAGGACATAGGTCTTGTGCAGTGATTTAGTTGCAAGAGCAGCTTTAAGCACAGAAATATGATTTAAGATCTCAGAAGCATAAAAATGGAAGGAAGGAAGGAAGGAAGGAAGGAAGGAAGGAAGGAAGGAAGGAAGGAAGGAAGAACGCTCTTGGATCAAATCCCATTTGCAGACAGCTCCGGGTCTTGTATAAGGGACAAAATCCTGGGGAAAAGTTCAGGCAAAGGAAAGAAATCTGGTTGATTTTCCATGCTCAAAAGACTAAGAGCCGTATTATTTCTCTATCAACTTTGGGAGATGGGGAATGATGTGCTGAGCAGGGCCATCTGCTCCAGCCTCATCTTGCCATTTTCTTTCTTGGGAAAAATTCCCATAATGACTTCTCAGTGCAAACATAAGGCATAAGAAGTATCTAACACATTTCTGGGGCTTTGAAAAGCTAAAGGATGGTGATAGAGCAGGGAATGCAATTAGAAGGACGGATATCTACAAACTGATAAGGTCTGGCTTGTATTAATTTAGACATTTATTCATTTAAAAGATCTGCTCTTGGTTGCATCTCACTGCCAGCGTTGGTGTCTGCTCAGAAGGGTGGTCCCTGTGCTTTGTCCAGGCTTTTTTGGAATTTGTTCTGATATTCGCCCAGTTCCTAAGGCGACAACCTGAAAATCACTCAGGAGTACATCCTGAGTCTGCACCTGGCAAAGCAGCTGAAAAATAGCAAAAAGAGTTTACGAGAAATTAATTATGGGTTAAGGTCTGGAATCTGACAACACAAAGAAGTTTGACGATTTTCAGGCTTGGGGATTGCAACAGAGATAGAGATAAGAAATTGCTTTGAGCCCTTTTTATTGTTGTTTTGCCCTGAAATAAATCCAAGGAAATATTTATCTCTTGAAGATTCTTGGCTGATAATCCATCTCATATTGGTTTATGGCCTGATTTTAAAGATTTCAGTGTACAAGCTGAAAGCCCTTCTGCCTCCTGATTGCAGAGAAAGATAAATAACAACCACGTGCTGTCAACAAAATGAATATTGGGAAAGAAATTACCCAGTGTCACAACCTGGGTTATTTTCCATTAAATCTATTACCCTGGTGTACTGTCATATATTTCCCCACTTGCTCTTATGAAGTTCCCTGCTGTTGCAGCTTTTAAGCACCTGAAATAAAATTAAAAACATTGATATTTCACTCTTTGGGGTTTTTTTCCCCTATGCCATTGCTGAAGATATTTGTAAAAATTCATCCCCACATGGAAGACTGGGGCACCCCATGGGCAATCACAGCCCTGGCATCCCCATCCTGCTCCGCACTAAGGCAGGAGTGAGACGTGGATGTAAACAGGGAAAGGGATGAGAGCACCAGGGACAGGCTTGGCCAGAGAAAATGAGAGACACAAAGTCTGTTAGAATCACAGAATCCCAGAATTATTCAGGTTGGAAAAGAGCTCCCAGTCCACTGAGCCCAACCTGTGACCAATCCCCAACTTGTCACCAGCCCAGAGCACTGAGTGCCACATCCAGTAGTTCCATGGACACCCAGGGATGAGGATGCCACCACCTCCCTGGGCAGCTCCTTCTAATGCCTGACCACCCTTTCCATGAAGAAATTCTTCCTGGTGTCCAAATGTTAATAGACTCCTCCATCACTTCTCCAGCAGCCACTTCATCAGTGATTCAAGTACTGAGAGAATAAAGAGGCTAAAGATCTTTTATTGGCATGGAATGAGCCTCTCTCCACAAACAGGAGGACCTACAGGTTGCCCAGACAGGGTGTGGAACCTCCCTCACTGGGGACGTTCCAGAACTGTCTGGACACAATCGTGTGGAATGTCTTCTAGATGAGCCTGCTTGAGCAGGGAGGCTGGGCCAGATGACCTCCAGTGGCACCTTCCAACCTTATCCATTCTGTGTTTCTGTGGTCTTTATCCTTAGGAAGGTCCAGCAGATCAAAAATAACCTTTCCTTGGTCACTGACAGGGAGATGTAAACTTGTCCTCAACTCGGACATTGAGACTTGAGCCAACAGGGTGGAGAGAAATGAAAATGAAACTTCAGCTTCCAAAACAGTCACGGGATCATTCTAGAAGGAAGCCTGGTGACATGAGAGTGGCACTGTTGCTTACACAGACAGAAAAAAGCCAAACCCTCGCTGCCTGACAAAACACCGTTCAGGTTTCTGCAGAAAAACATTTTCACCAGACACAAAAAGCCCAGACTTGGACCCGATCTGTCACTGTGTGAAAGAGCCCCAGCTTCAAGTTTCACATTCTCCTCTGGTCAAGCTACTTTTATATTCAGAGTAAACTACTTTGTGTCACAGACACAAAGGGCTGATCACAATTCCCCGAGAGCTGGATTTTCATTGGAAAATAAAGTTATATACAAAAGAGCATTTATTACAGGGATTTACAGCAATATGGAATATTTTAGGCCTTTCTGCCTCACGTTTCCCCATTGATATGGCGTCAAAGGTTTCCTTGTTTATGCAAGACAGAGTGTTTTAACTGGAAACATTTGGAGAGTCTCAAGATTATGAAACAATCTTGGTTATTAAGTAACTTAAGACAGCTTTCCTTGAATGGGAGACATCAGGTTCTGTTCTCTGTTGAAGTGTCCCTTTGATTAAATCTCATCACCAGGCATCTCTTCATAGAATCATCAAATGGTTTGGGTTGGAAGGGGACCTTGAACAGCCTCTCATTCCAACTCCCCTGTCATGGGCAGGGACACCTTCTCTAGATTGCAACTCAAATCTCTCCTGCTTTAAAAAAAAAAAAAAAAGGCTTTTAAAAGTCTTAAGACTTTGGCCGATTGAAAAAGGAGAATTGTTGCAAACTCAGCATTTTTTTATGAAATGTAAAACTGTTCCCATGGCTTACAGTGAAAACACTTCTGACAAGAAGTCTACCAGAATCATGCTTCTTAGTAGATATCCTTTCAAGAGAGTGCCAGTTGTCCCAACAACAGCATCTTGAAAATTGTATTATCTGGGGCTTTGTCATCTGTGGAAGATTTGCAAGAGGAAATACCTGAGTTTCTTTCCATTCCAAGAAGCCAAAGGGACAGAAAACCACATTATGGAGACAGAGCCAAAGCCAAGGACATTTGACTTAATGATTTTTGAGGTCTTTTCCAACCTTGATGATTCTGTGACATTGAAAGCAGTGAGGCAGCGACATCTTGAGGAAATCCCACTCAACCCTTTGCTGGCACTCCAGGAGTTATGGGATAAGGGATCTTAGGTCCTTGCCTTTCTTATTGATCCATTGTCTTAGCTCAGGATGTCTCCTGCTTATATATTTTAAAATTCGCCTTTAAAGAGCCCTTAAAAGAGTTTAACTACTTTTTATGAACTACAACTCATATAAGGTCATTCCTACAGATTCAAGCCCCCTTTTTTCCCCGCCCTCCATGCCCTCTGTCCATCTCGCCATGGGGAATCAGGAAGAGACAAAGCAGAGAATTAAATATCCTGATGACTTGTTCTGATGGCTCAGTTTAGGCTCCCCATAGGCAGGTGTTTCGACAGAATCGACAAAAAAACCCCACTGACCTAGTGAAGCAAGTTCAGTGGGAGCCACCAAGGTGGTAGGGGACTTGGATAGGGGGGATGTGAGGACAGGTGGGAAGAAATTGGGATTATTCAGTCTGAGGAAGAACATGCAAAGGGATTTTATCCCCCCTAACAGGTCCTTGCCCTTCCAAATGGGGCTTAGGACCAGAAGAATTGATACCCAGACATGAAGCCACATCTGGAGTATCCACTAATTCTGTCAGCTTTGCAAACACAGGATAAGAGAAGGCTCAGGTTATCCAGATACTTTGAATCCTCATCCATCAAGGAAGGACCACTCTGCCATGGTTCATCCACTGCCCTTCAGCAGGGATTTGGGGTACAGAGTTACAGAGTGGGAGGGCAAAAGGAAATGTCCAGGAGATGCCTGTCTCACATTCCCACAGGGGGTGCATCCTGACCCCGGTGTGATTTGAACACACAGCCTTCTGATCTGGAGTCAGACGCGCTGCCATTGCGCCACGAGGTCAGGGATGGGGGATCATCTGCCCAGATGTCACCCTGGAATTTGGGGCATTCTTTGAGGGAATGGGAATTTGGTTTCACCTGACAGAGGAGTGGCACCAACAGGATTTGCCTGCTGCCTTGCTAAACAAAGGGGGCTCTAAATGAGGTACTTCAGAGGAGGAAGGCCAAAAATTACCACTGCCCAGAGCAGCCCTGCAGAGCCTCTCCCAGGGGAAACAGGCTCCTGGATGTGGTGTCTCCAGAGGGGCAGGAGGGTGGTGGCCCAGCACCTCCCTGGGGACACAGGCCCCATTGATCTGGAAGATGCATGGATATCAAGACCATGATTGACAGGTCATGACCAAAGTGCAGGACAAAGCAGGGAGGTGTGGTGGGTGCCTGCTGCCCTCTGCCTCGTGAGGAACCTGAAGGGAGCGAAGACTTTCTCTGAAAAGTGGAAGAAGCTTCACAACTGCAGGCTCAGTCACTCCTGGGGGACCTGGACTTATCTCAATGTGATATTTCCCTGGAAGGTGAGCGTGGGGTGGCACAGTCAGTCCAGGGGACTTCGGGAGTGATTAAGGACAATGATTCAGTGCAAGATGATGGAAATACAGAGAGGTTCCTGATGAACAGCATGAGGAGTTTTTTCAAGAAAAGACTAAAAAAGAAGAGTCTGGTCCATCCCACCTCAGAGCCCACATGAAGACTATGAAAGGAGTGTTCCTGAAATGGAGGACGAATGTGATGATGACTGGAGACAGGGTCCATGGACTTCCCAAGGGCAGAACACTCTGGGACAATACAATTTCTTCATTTATGGCCAAATGGACACTGAGGAACATCATTTATCTTGACTTTTGTTTCACCTCTGACAGGGTCTCCCAGATGTGTCCCTGCAGCAGGACACACACACAGAGCAGCTGAGCTCCATCCAAAGGCAGAGCAAAGGGCCAGGACCAGGCACTGAGGGGTTGGGGACAGTGTTGGCAGCCATGGGGAGCCTTCAGTGCTTGATGCCAAACTGGGCGTGGGTTGGGGTCTCTGTGGTGGGAGCAGAGGATGTTCCACAGAAGGAAGGACATGGGCAGCCCGACAGGGACAGGGGAATAGTGAGGGGACAGGGCCAGTGGCGCAATGGACAACGCGCCTGACTACGGATCAGGAGATTGCAGGTTCGACTCCTGCCTGGCTCAACACTTTTAGCCCAGGGAAATTCCTCCCGCTCCCTTTGTGAGCACCTTCCTTCTCCTGCCCAGCATCCATCCTCCCTAAAGCTCCTGATGTCCTGTCCCAACACTGCAAAAGGGATGGAGCTGGGGCCCACACCAGAGCCAGGAGCACCACAGCAAATCCCACAGCGGAACGCAAGTGCCTCCTGAACTGCTGTCCTGCAGCCAGGACAGAGCCAGCACTGCCAGGATGTCCTGGCACCTCGTGTGCTCTGGTCCCCAGCCCCATCCAGGGCTCCCATTGGTCCTGCTGCCCTTTGTCAGCGCCTTGCCAAATTCTGCTCTGGAGTCAGTGCCCTGCTCATGGCTTTGATGTCACAAAATGATGTTCCTGGGTGCTGGAGAGATGGACAAAGAGCCTGGAAGGGTAAGGACCTCAGGAAGACAACTGTCCCTTGTCACCTCCAGCACAGCCAGACAGTTTTAGGGTGATCCAGGCAGGAGTTGAACCTGCAGCCCCCTGATCCATAGTCAGATATGTTCATTGTCCACTGAGCGACTGGCCCAGCCTCTGGTCCCACCTGCTGCCCCCACTTCAGGACCACCTGGGTTTGTTGGTGGTTAAAGGGAAGTGGCAGGATCTCACCTTGCTCCCCCCACCTGCCCCATCCATGCCAGCCTTGCCCTCCTCACCTGTGGTCCCACTGGTTCCACCACCCAGGAGAGGAGATGTCTGTACTGAGCTGCAGGCTCAGCTCAGCTGCTCTGGTGGGTTGGAGGGCACACCTTGCCTTCCTCGTGGGATGTGTAGTTAAACTTCCCAGCCAATACAGAATTCTCTGGAGCTGTGTTGCCTGGTGAAGGGGAAAGCTCAGCCCAAGGGCACCTGTTTTGTCCTCCACTTGCTGCTGCCTAGTGACACAGAGACGGACAGGTGAGTCGTAGCAAAATCTTGATTGATGGCCAATTGGTTTGGGCTACCCTGCACATGGACACCTCCGACCTTCCTGCCCAAGCCACAGACACAGTGAAGGTGCAAAACAGTGGTGACAGCTCCGTGAGCATGCAAATGTGGGATGAAACAACAAAAGAACATGGAAACTGGAATTTTACATTAAATAACGTGTTGGGAAAGACATATGGAGGTCTCTAGTCCGGATTTCTGCTCGATTTATGACATGCAGATCAGGACTGCATGCTCAGAGTCTGGACATCTCCAAGGATGTAGAGGCCACAGCCTCTCTGGGTTCCTCTCTTAGTGATTTACCATCTCATGGGGAATGTTTTTTGCCAGTGTGGCCACTCAGAGCCTCCCCTGCTGAGGGGGAAGTTTTGCTGTGCAGGAAGCCCACCAAGAAGGGACAAACACCAGGCAGAGGCAGGGTTCCATGGAGAAAGATGCCCCTGTCACCATCAATACGACAGCCAGACTGGGCAGGAAAACTGCGAGCCAGGCAGGAGTCGAACCTGCAATCTCCTGATCCGTAGTCAGGCGCGTTGTCCATTGCGCCACTGGCCCGGCCCTCCTGGAGCTCCGGGGGGTTCCGATCGCTGGATGGGCTTTGTGAGAGAATTAATTAAGTACAGGAAAAAATAGATTTTAGGAGATCCTTCGGGAGCAGGTGATGTAATCCCTGCTCAGAGCACAGCAGTCTTTGACATGAGGTTGTTTTGTTAGTCGAAACTCCAAGGATGGAAACTCCAAAGCTTCTCTAGAACTGTGTCCTACTCTGAGACCATCGATGTCATGTGCAGAACTTGGCAAGGCACTGACAAAGGACGGCAGGACCAATGGGAGCCCTGGATGGGGCTGGGGACCAGAGCACACGAGGTGCCAGGACATCCTGGCAGTGCTGGCTCTGTCCTGGCTGCAGGACAGCAGTTCAGGAGGCACCTGCGTTCCACTGTGGGATTTGCTGTGGTGCTCCTGGCTCTGGTGTGGGCCCCAGCTCCATCCCTTTTGCAGTGTTGGGACAGGACATCAGGAGCTTTAGGGAGGATGGATGCTGGGCAGGAGAAGGAAGGTGCTCACAAAGGGAGCGGGAGGAATTTCCCTGGGCTAAAAGTGTTGAGCCAGGCAGGAGTCGAACCTGCAATCTCCTGATCCGTAGTCAGGCGCGTTGTCCATTGCGCCACTGGCCCTGTCCCCTCACTATTCCCCCGTCCCTGTCGGGCTGCCCATGTCCTTCCTTCTGTGGAACATCCTCTGCTCCCACCACAGAGACCCCAACCCACACCCGGTTTGGCATCAAGCACTGAAGGATCCCCTGGGCTGCCAACACTGTCCCCAACCCCTCAGTGCCTGGTCCTGGCCCTTTGCTCTGCCTTTGGATGGAGCTCAGCTGCTCTGTGTGTGTGTCCTGCTGCAGGGACACATCTGGGAGACCCTGTCAGAGGTGAAACAAAAGTCAAGACAAATGTTGTTCCTCAGTGTCCTCTTGACTACCAAAGAAATCATCTCTTCAAAGAAATCTATTCTTTTGGTCAAGGGTGGTCTGCCCCTGGTAAATCCTTGGCCTTCCAGTCATTTTCACATCCTTCCTCCGTCTGGGCATGGCTTTCAGGAGGATTGTTTCCATGGTCTTCATGTGGGCTCTGAGCTGTGATTGCCCTGACTAGAGCTTTCCAGATGGTCTTTCTTAATCCTCTTGAAAAATAAAAAATCTTCTCATGTTGTTTATCAGAAACTTGTCCCTTTTTCCATAATCCTACACTGGGTAATTGTTCTTGATCCCCCTCCAGAAATCTCCTGGACTGACCCTTCCACTCTATGTTATCCTGCCAGGCAAGCACATCCAGGTCCTCCAGGAGTGACTGAGCCTGTAGTTAAAATTTTTCCTGCCTTTTCTTGAGGAAGACTTTACCTCCTTCCTGAGGTAAATCGTGGTAGACCACGCACAATGCACCACAACACCTCCTTCTGTTCTCCACTTTGATCCTGACCCATAACTTCCAACCAGCTCAGAGGAGAGCTCTGGGCATCATATTCCCCACATAGTCCATGCCCCTCTATCTGCCCAGAGCCTCCCTGAGCCCTGCCTCTGCCACAGAACAGTCCCCCAGAAAAGCAGAGGGGTGCCAGAGGTGCCCCAGAATGACCCCGGTGTGATTCGAACACACAACCTTCTGATCTGGAGTCAGACGCGCTGCCCTTGCGCCACGAGGTCGGGGTGGAGGGGACCAGGGGACTTGGGTTGGCTGCTGGGAATGTCTTTTCCATGGGGACCTTCCCGGGGCGTCCCTGTGCCCTCAGGAGCAGGGCTGTGGCTATGGAGGGGCAGCCTGAGGGGAGGGTGGCCAAGGCCTGGCTGCAGAGACCAGCCCAGGCTGCGGGATGAAGGTCCAGGGTGGGATTCTAGAGGCTCAGTGAAGGCAGGAACCGGGCTCAGTGATGCTCCGAGGGAGGATGGTGGCCTGGGGGGAACACAGGAGAGCCCGAGGTGGGCTTTGGGTGTGGACCCAGAAAAGGTTTTGGTAGAGAAGAACACCCATGGGCTCAGCCCAGTCACAGCTCCTGATGTCCTGCCCCAGCCACAGCCCTGTGCTGCCTGGGAGTGGCAGCTGGACCTTCTCCAAGGAGGGCAGGGTGTCCCACCAGTGCAGGCAAGGTCCACCACCACCTCTGGCTGCCCAATGGGTGCTTAGAGCAAGGCTGCCATGGATAAGAGTATCGGTGAGGAGGTGAAGCCTTCCCTCCCCCTCTCCAACTCCATTCCCAACTTCGTTTCCACCCCAGCATGCTGGAGACAGTCTGCTGGGTACCAGGGTGTCTGGAGAGGGACAATACAGGTGGTGGCTGCAGCCAGCAGGGCAATGGACAAAGCACCAGGAAACTCCTCCCTGGCTCAGCCTAATCCTGCCCACAGCCCGGCCCAAGCAGAGCTCTCAGTATCATTTCAGAGCTGTTTGGTAAAGTTATACAAATGTTACAAAATTATATGAGCTTAGGAAGAAGTTAACATTATAGATAAACACTTACCCTGAATGTGACTAACACCCTCCAAAAATTCGATTCCTCCATAAAATTTGATGTCTGAAACCAAATCACATCCCCGCTCTCCAAACTTATTAATAATCACCACGCATTTACTCTGTGAATTACCGGTGCCGAGGATGGAGCAAAGAGGCATTTCCTCTTGCTTTTACCTTTCCGCCGGAGCAAATCCTGCACCCTGAGGTCCCTTCCTCCTCCAGCACCTTTTCCCACAAGAGGGAGCCAGAAGCCAGCTCACGGGCTCCACGAGCTGTAAACCAGGCTGGAGATTATTCTCGTCCAGTGAAGGATCCTCCATCCCTAGGCCAGACCGGAAATTCAGCTTGTTTCCGTCCTGGAAATACAGGTTTTTTTCCTCCACAGCTCAAATTTTTTGTCTATTCAGTCCCAATGATCGCTATTAGACTTTCCCCCCCCCATTTTTCCCTGCTGATCACCCCCAGTGGCACCTCTCCTCATCCATCTCACTCTGTTACTTTCTCCTTACAATGATGTAAATAAGGACAGATTTTCAGCCAGCTCCAGGACCACTTCACCCCAACTGCAGTCAAATCCTGTGGATTTAGATTGCCATAATGCAAATCTGGATAAGTGCACAGCGAAAGCAGATGTTTCCCATAATTTTAGTGACCCAGGTATTATTTTCAGAGCTGTCCCATGGCTGAAAACTTCAAAACAAAAGAGAAGTCTTCCCTTATGAAGGAGTTCCATTCGTAAGAACTCCCTTCCTCAAAGGGATGTGAGTCCCAGGCCAGATCAGCAAAACCCTTCAGGGATGGGGATTTCACCACTGCCCTGGGCAGCTCTGTCAGGGGTGGGCAGAGCTTTCTATGAAGGAATTGTTCCTAATATCCAATGCAAACATCCCCTGGTGCATTTTGAGGTGATTCCTCTTGCCCTGTCACTTGTTACTTGGGAGAAGGTCCCAACTCCCCCCCGGCTGCCCCCTCCTGTCAGGGAGTTGTGCAGAGCCACAAGGTCCCCCCTGAGCCTCCTTTTCTCCAGGCTGAGCCCCTTTCCCAGCTCCCTCAGCTGCCCCTCACAAGAGATCCTTAGGCAAGGGGCAGAATTTCCACTGTGTGTAAGCATTTATTTTGTGATCCGTATAAAACATGTCTCTGACCTGGAATAACCTGGGAAATGAGAACAAAAAAGAGTAAACGAAGTGCAGAGGCATCAAGGCAGACTGAGATGGTACTTGAATTTCAAAGATTTGGTGGGGGTTTTTTTTTGTTTGTTTGTTTGTTTTTGGGGGGGTGTGTTTGGTTTTGTTTGTTTTGTTTTGGGGGGTTTTTTCGTTTTTTTTTTTTCCTTCTGGGATAATTTCTGATCCTAATTTGAAGGGGATTGTGATTGTATAAGCACTTGTGATCTGATAGTGAGGACATTCTGGAAAAGATGGAGAAGGATTTTTGAATGTAAGATTACTGGGCAATCACTCCTCTTCCACCAGGTTTTTAACACACCTAAGGTTTCGAATTTGTGCTTCACTTCCCATGGAAATAAAATTTTAAAAGGCAAACATTTCCAGTTCATCATTACAGAACAGGGCCATTTTTTGCAATTAAAAAAAAATTAGTTGATAAAGCTGAGTTTCTGCTCCGGTCTGACAAATTACAACAACAGATCCTGTCTGAGAGCTGAGATGAATATCTCAGCCAGGATCCCCTTGGATTCCATGGGAACCTGAGCCAACTGAAGGGTTCTTGTTACGGCCTTTGTTTCATCCCTGTCTCTGGAGTACCTGGAAATGGCCACAAGCACCTCTCCTTCACGACTGGACGGCGCCTGCAAATTTGCAGTGGAAAGCAAACAACAAAATCAGGGAGGCAGAGAACAATGCCCACGACTGAGGGGGAGGTTTGTATTGCTGATATCGAAACCGCTGGGTCAGAACAACATCAATAAATATCTTGTATAGAAAGGGGCTGAAGCAAGTGACTGAGGGAGAACCTGAGCTGTCAGCTGCCACTTGCGTGTGTCTGTTGATATCGTTCAAACTCTGTACGGGCAAATCCTGAGGAAAACTCATTAATTTCACTTGTCATGTACTCTTTGTGCACCTGCAAAGCTGAAGGTGCTGCTGGTGACACCTGCAAACTGGTAAGCTGCATCTCAAGTATCATAGAATCATGAAGGGTTTGGGATGGAAAGGACCTGAAAAAATCATCTCAATTCCAACCCCCTGCCATGGACACCTTCTGCTAGACCAGAGGTTTTTTTCTCCACAGCACCTTTCACAGAACAAAGTACAATTATTTGATATGTTTGTGGATGGAATGATCATTATCCGTTATTTCTTTCTGTTGGGAACAACTGTTGCATCCTCTCTTGCCCAAAGAAGCTGTGGATGCCCCTGGATCCCTGGAAGTGTCCAAGGCCAGGTTGGACAGAGCTTGGAGCAACCTGGGATAGTGGAAGGTGTCCCTTCCCATGGCAGGGAGTTGGAACAGGATGAGCTTTAAATTTCCTTCCAACCCAAACTGTTCTATGATTCCATGATGATCCTACGATATTCCAGCTGCCTTCTCTCCCACCAAATGATGGCCAATTTCCTCCAGGCAGTCCATTACCAGCCACATTGCTATTTCAAGTTAGCAGTGCTCTCTGGGTGGATCCACACTGACAAGGGGCCCTCCCAGCAGCCTTCCCAGTGGTCAGGCAGGGAGGCACAGCTCTTTGTGCCCCCGAGCCATTGTTCAGGTTTAGCCGTGTGCAGCGGTCAGGCTGTACCCGCTGCCTTCCCCTGTCACCCCTGCCAAGGTTCCCCGGACATCCACAGCTGTTCCCACTGCCCTATAAATGCCAGAGTACTCCCTCCTCCCCTGCTCAAAGGTTCTGGCACTGTGGCCCTGTCTCCACGCTGCAGCTGAGACCTTCCACCATGAAGCTCTTCTCCTGCCTCATGGCTCTCCTGCTTTTCCTCCTCCAGGCTGTTCCAGGTAAGGGGCAAGACCCACGCTGGGGTCTGCCTGTGTAGGAGGTACAGCTCGCTGGTGTGGTGGTGCAGAACATTCCCCTCAGCTCCTTTCATCAGAGCAGTTCCCTATTGCTCAGTCTAGAAGCAGAAGTGAAAAGTTAACCTGCGGTGAGCAGGTGTCACACGAGAACCTCCCCGCAGAAGCCTCTGCCAGGTGTTGGCTCCTTGTGACTCTTCGAAGTCTCTTTATGCCACTTTCTGGCACTATTGGGTGGCGGCACCATGGAAATCATCTGCCTCTTCTGACCCCAGGGTTAAAATTGTCCCCTCTGTGTACGGTAGAAGAGAGCAGAGCAGAGGTGTTCCCTGGTGTTACTCAGGTTGAACTGCACCTGTGACTTCAGATCTCTGTATATTCTGGTTCCCCTTCCTCAGCCCTTCTGCTACATTGACTCATTTTCTGATTGTGCTTTTATCCTACCTGTTCTTCATCCTTAATGAAACTCCTTGCCCTGGAGAGAGGCTTCCAGAGAAAGAAGGAACTGGGCAAACTGCTTGTTCCTGTTAATTGAGCCAGATCCTGCTTTTGGGGGCTTTTTCAAGTCATAAATTTATCTTCAGGGCATATGATGACCACGCTGTCCCTTGTATGTCCCCACAGCATTGCAGCCCCAGAACTCAGAAGCATCCAAGACTGGGATGCTTTCCATTATAGCATGAATGGCCAGGATGTGTTCAGAAAATTCCATCAACCTCTACGTTTCACTCCAGTTGTGCAAAAACCTTCCTTGGAATGCTCCGGCGTCCCATGAGTTCCTCAAAACTTTTGGGTTTTGGGGGCATTTGTGTCAGATCCCTAACTGGGATCTGTGGGGTTTCAGCAGGAGGAAGACCATGAGAATGGACTGATCCTGCAGCACAACTGGGAATCCCATTCTCTCTGTAGGTCTCGGCTTGCCCAGAGACACCTTGCGTTGTTTGGAGTACCACGGCTACTGCTTCCATCTGAAGTCCTGCCCTGAGCCATTTGCTGCCTTCGGAACTTGCTATCGGCGCCGGAGGACCTGCTGCGTTGGTATGTGTGGGAACCCTGCCCAGGAGGGCAAAATTTGGGGGGAAATGGTTAAACTTGGCAAAACAAACTTGTTCTCTTTCCCTCCAAGTCATGGAATCATGGAATGGTTTGGGTTGGAAGGGAACTTAAAGCTCTCCCAGTTCCAACCCCCTGCCATGGGCAGGGACACCTTCCACTATCCCAGGTTGCTCCAAGCCCCATCCAACCTGGCCTTGGACACTTCCAGGGATGGGGTCTAAGCCATCTCTTTCCATGTACAAAGATGGACATGACATCAGTGTGGAACATTTGGGACTGACCAAAATAACCCAAAGCTCTATCTCCAATTGTGGAAATAAAATAAAAGTTTTGGCCCACAGAAATCTTGGTAAATCTGCTTGTAATCGTCTCTTGGGGGACTGCTGGCTGCACCCACCCTGCTGTGCTCTAATAGGTGCCAACTGCCCTCTTCCCTGTTAATTTATCTAAATCTTCCCAGACTTGCTTGGTTTTGGTGCTCCTCAATAGGTAACATATATTATTAATGATTAATCACTTTGGAGCCAACTGTGCTAATCCTAAGGTTCCTCTGATCCAGTGTCCTGGATCTGTCTGTGGCCAGAAGTGGATATTTCCTCATAGCTACTCTGTGTGTGGAAAGTGACCACAACCATATCATTATGTTTCCTTACGTATTCTCCTGGATTTCATGGATTTGCAGTTCAGGGTTTTTAGATTTAGGCATCCTTGTGTTTAAAAGTCCTTACTGGATTTTTTCCCCACAGATTAGGAATTCCTTCCATTTGTTTTAAAACCTCATCCCTCACAATTTTACTCAGTGCCACCTACTCGAAATGCAGTCATTCTGCATTTATCTTCTTCACACTTGTACAATATCCCTCCTTCCATTAATTCTTTTCCAAGCTGCTGGGTCACGAATTCCTTCTTTTGCAGAAGTGCTAAGCCCCAAAGTCCATCTTTGTGTCTTTGCTTTTGGAGACACAGTAACCACAACTTCCCAACAGTTTTTGTGTGTGAGCTGGTTTGGATGGCAGTTTCAGATTTTCTGGTTTGACTGAAATCCTCTGAATTGCAGACACGACATCCAACTTCCACATCTGCCAGGATGAGGGGGGTCATTGTGTGCCCCCAGAAATCAGATGTCTGCAAGAGCAAGAGGGACTCTGCCCTCGCAGAGGATGGAAGTGCTGCACAGAAGTGTGACAAAGACCTCGTGGGATTGCAGAAAACCAGAGAAATGCATGGTCAAGAAATCAAAAAAGTTTTATTCCAAGTGTTTCAGAGGTGTCTGTTCTCAACATGCAAAGTGTGTAATTAACCAGAAGTGACATGTTTCTTTATATAAAAAAGGCAATAAATGCTAAATAAACAGGTACAACAGTCATTTATTTATGGAAAGAGGCAGAATGTCTCTCTATTATGCCCACATGCAGAATTACACAAAAATTTGCTGTTGCATCCTTGGAAACCCCATCCCCTAATCCTTCTTACCAGCCTAATCTTATTTACCATGTTGACTTTATGCTTGGATGATTTACAGGATTGAGGACAATTAATCACAGAATCATTAAGGTTGGAAAAGATCTCCAAGGTCATCGAGCCCAACCTGTGACCAGAGCTCTGAGTGCCACACCCAGTCATTCCTTGAACATTTCAGGGAGCTGCTGAGGGAGCTCAGGGGGAAGGGAAAGGGGCTCAGCCTGGAGAAAAGGAGGCTCAGGGGGGACCTTGTGGCTCTGCACAACTCCCTGACAGGAGGGGGCAGCCAGGGGGGGTCGGGCTCTGCTCCCAGGGAACAGGGACAGGGTGAGAGGGAACGGCCTCGAGCTGTGCCAGGGGAGGTTCAGGTTGGACATCAGCAGGAATTTCTTCATGGAAAGGGTGGCTAAGCAATAAAACAGGGTGCCCAGGGCAGTGGTGGAGTTCCCATCTCTGAGGGATTTAAAAGACAGATAGATGTGGCACTTGGGGACATGATTGAGTGGTGGCTTGGGGGATGGTTGGACACAATGACCTTAGAGGGCTTTTCTAACTTTGTGATTCTAGTTATGTTGTTCTGTTTGGTTGTTTTGTTTTTTTTTTTTTTTTTTTTTTTTTTTTTTTTTTTGTGGGGGAAGAAGGGAACTTCTAACCTTGCTCTTTCACCTGTCAATTTAAGATGTGTTCTCAGAGCAGTTTTATTACCACAGCTGAAGGGACAGCAAACAGCAGAGCCAGGCAGGGCAGCTGGAACATCACATTTTACAGCCAGAGCTGCACATTCACCACAGATTTACCACCATGGGGTGCATTGCTGAACTAACAGCTCTTCCACCAGTGCTGTGTGCTCATCACGCTCAGGAATGAAGCCTCCCAAATTCCTCAGAAGCCAAAGCTGGGGAAAAAAAAAAATCCCACCCAGGTTTCAGCTGGAGAAAATATTCACACGAGCTCAGATTAAAAACGAATCCCTCCCAGCCTGCACCCTTCTCCTCCCTGCAGTTCCTCGGGAGTCTTCTCCTGCAGGTTGCTTCCCTCCAACTGTCGCTTCCTGGGAATTTTGCTGGCTGCAGGTGAAGGACAGAGGATCCCTCTGAGCCTCTTTTTTCCAGCTGGAACTTTACCAGCCCAAAACGCCAGCTGCCAAGGAGAGGAATCAGGGAAGCCAGTAACCAGTGAAGGTGAAAAAAGTCAACATTGTTTGGAGCAGCAGCGCTGGGTCAGAACGACACGAAAGGGTTTCTCAGAAGCAAATGTTGCACCGGGGACTGGAATATAATTAACTCCTGCCTACTCCTTCCCTATTCCCGGATGCCATCCAGCATGCCAGCAGCACGCAGAGGCTTCTGCAAAATCTCACTTCCAGCCCTGAGATTTTCCAGCAGAGCCAAAGGAATGGGGATCCTTGTGCTTGTTTTCATGTTCATCTCCCTGACTCAGTACGGTAAGACCAGGAAGGCCTGGGGTGGTGAACAGGATTTCTGGGAGCTGGGATAATCTTTCTTCACTGTGTGATATTGCAGGTGCTGAGGAAAGGTGTTTTCTGGGTGAGAGAGTGGGTGAGGTACTTTGGGAAAATTTGTGATTTAATCCTTTGGGGAATACAAATAATGAGCAGGGAGGAAGCTGTGAAAATGGGGCACATTGCTGAGTTAGGAGAAGCCCTAAAGGAGATGCCCTGTGCTCTGGGAAAATGTTCCTGCCTTTTCTCAGGCTGCAGTTGCCTCCTTGGTTGGGGGAGGACCACCCCTCTGACCTCCCATGCACGGTCTTTGCCAACTCCATGATAAAACATTCCCTGAGGGAGGTTGGCTTGGCAGCTTGGGATTTTTAACATGGATGTCTGAACCTGTCCTGTGGGATGGGGACCCCGGGTGTGCTCGAGGTGCCCAGGCTCCCTGTGTGCTCCCAGTGGTTTAGCTGGCCGGGAACATGGTGCCAGAAGGAACCCCATGAATTTTATCCACGAATTTGCTGCTTCCTTGTCCAGGAGATGCTCATGGACCAGACAGCTGTAACCACAGAGGGGGCTTGTGCCGAGTGGGAACCTGCATCTCTGGTGAATACCTGTCTCAGTACTGCTTTGAACCCATCATTCTCTGCTGCAAAAATTTGTCACCCACCACCACAGAGAGATGAAGGTTTCCAAAGGAGCCAGCTGCAGCACATGGAGAGCTGCAGGCTCCACTGGCACCGCAGGAGCAGCTGTTGGGAAGGAGATTTTGTGGTTTCTGTGACTGTTGCTTGCCCGTGAGGATACGGCTGTGGATTCACTCATGAACTCCTGAACAATTTGCTTTTGCACAGAAGCCTCTGTGACTTTTTAGGAAACACTGTGACAAAAAACTGGGGCCACCCAAACTATTTGTCACCATTTTGGGACTCTGATTGTTATCTGACATTCACAGGTGAAAACTTGCCTTTCTCCTTACCTAAGAGTAATAAACCTGAGGTTTAACACAGCAGCAAGCGCCCACCTGTGAGCCAGCAATGCTGCCAGTGGTGCGATGCCACTGACCAGGAGTGACCACAGGAGCCCTCACCTCCTGAGAACACCAGGGTGGCTCTGTCCCTTTATTTCCCCTCCCAGAGAAAACAGCTGCAATGGGGGAAGCCTTTTTGGCATCACTTTTGGTGCAAAAGGCATCTGGTTTGACATAAAGGTGAGTGTGGTCTGTGCTTTTCAGGGAAGATCCACCCCCCATCCACTCCTCCTTTTCAGACTGTGCCAGGTTCTCAAGGCAATCACGGAATCCCAGAATGGTTTGGGTTGGAGGGACCTTAAAGATCATCCAGTTCTGCCTCCTGGCCATGGGCAGGGACACCTTCCACTATCCCAGGTTGCTCCAAGCCTCGTCCAACCTGGCTTTGGGCACTTCCAGGGATCCAGGGGCAGCCACAGCTTCTCTGGGCACCCTGTGCCAGGGCATCCCCACTCTCACAGGGAAGAATTTTTTTTCCTAGGACCCCAGGTTTATTTATTTTAAACATGGTGGGGAGAAGATCTGAAAGCTGTGTCTTACTGCCCCTGACGGGCTGCCCTCTCCATCCATGGACTCCATTTCTGGTGCACTTCCTTTCCCTTTTGCTCACCCAGCCCCAAGGAAATCAGTCTCTTTGTCCCTAGCAGCTTTCTTCCTATGAGTTCCCTCAGCCTAAATTAATCATCTGTCCAAATCCACTCTCGGCCCTTCTGTGTCTTTTCAACATAAAATTTTCACACTCCCCTCCACTTTGTCAGCTCCTGGTCTCCCTTTCCAGGTAAAATATTTCTCTCTGGGTCAATCATTTGTGTGGAAGCAAGGAAACAATGATGCAATGAGAGAGCTATGCCAACCAGCTGAGGCGCTGCCAGGGAAAAGTCCTCGCTGGGAGATGAAACTCTTGTTCTGATGAATCAAACGGGAAAATTCCCATTGACCTCACCAGGGTCAGGCCCCACTGCCAGAGGGCCAACAATTCATTCATCCGAGCGCCTCCATTCACTGATGAGCAACCCAGCTACTCTCCCCGGGTCATCACTGGCACTCCAGCACACACAGGGAGATGCCAGCGCTCCCCTGGAGATCCCCTGCAGTTGGATGAACCCTCAGGAGAGCCAGGTTAGCCAGAGCTGGCTGTTGGCTTGGGAACTGATACTGAAAATGGGGACCGGAGCCAAATTCCCGCCCGTTTCCAGCCCATCCCTCTGACGCACGCTGGGGTGCGAGGACAGCACGGGGAGGGGTTTGGATCGAGGCACCTCTCCAAATCAAACAGTTTATTTCTCACATTCACCCACAGGGTTCATTATTCGTGCCCCTCATCTGGGGATGCTCAGCCATCGTGGTCATGGCCTGGTCTCCTAGGAAAGTGAAGAGTGGGTTCATAATGCTCACCTTGCACATCTCCCAGACAGTTTTGGACCTGCTGGCCAGTCAGATTTCAATCAGGAGAGGTGGAAATGCCCAGTTTATAGGGAATATTGTCCCTCTGGCACTAGTGGACATGCAGCCTGCTGCTAACAGGCATGTTCCCGCTGTCCCACTGCTGTGCGTGTTCCCTTGTTTGCTGATCTGGGTAGAAATAACCCTAAAAATCCCCAAACCACAACCCAACAACAACCAAAAAACTAAACAAAAATCCATCGTCGTTTCTGCCAGATTAATAAGATGAACTGAATTCTCTTCCAGTCTCACCCAGAGGGAGGAGAGAGAAAGCAGTAAGGACATGGTGGATGGTGGAGAATGGCACTTACAGACCTTACAAAACTGTTTCTTGATCCGGTTTTTTGACCCCTGAACTCACCTGGGGCAAAGCACCCAGCTCAGCTCATGGGAAGCTGCTGGAACAGCAGCATGAGCTGCTTTAGTGTAAGAGTATGATAGGGAATGCTGCTCAAATTAATCAATCCCTAGTTGGAGTATCCTGTAACCCTGTGGAGAAGGAAGAATCATAAAATCATCACAGAATCACAGAATGGTTTGGGGACCTTAAAGATCATCCAGTTCCAACCCCCTGCCATGGCCAGGGAAGTGCTGAACTCCCCTGACAGACCAACCTTGTTCATCCACTCAGCACAGAGCTGCTCATGAGACCACACTCAAACACCATTCTCCAACCCTTTAAACCCAAAAGCCAAAAAATACCCACTGTTTGAGGCACTCAGTAAAAGCCATTCCCAGTGTGACCCTTTGCCAGAGGATTTCCACCCAAGACCACCAGTTCTGCCCAGCTGGGACCATTTCCCAGACTGTAGACCCTCCTGCAGTCAGTGGAGTTCAGCTGAATCCAACCCTTTCCCTGCAGGTCGCATGTAGGAGTAGAAGGGACAGTGAGGAAACAATGAAATCTCCTATCCCTTGAGAGATGCAGGCTGGGAAGAGTTTAAACCAGGCCAGAGAAGACATTAAGGGTTTGTCCTCACAGGTGAAAGCCAAATGAGGAAGAGGATTTTTGTGGGAAATGCTTGACCGAGCTTTGAACCAGCTGTCTGTAACTGATAGAGCTCAGAAGGGTACAAAATAGGGACTCTTTAGTACTACCTTAGCAAATCTATACCTAAATGAGATGCAAAAAACATCCAGACCTCTTGGGATGTATATTTGGGATCTCTGCAGCCATACAGACAGCCAGGACAGAGCCCTGCCCTCATGCCAGGTCTGTCAACCAGCACAAGCCTCCTGGAGAACTGGGGATTTTAGTCCAGCAAAGCATGGCTTGAATTCCCTTGCCAGGATTTGTGTGCTGTTCCCAGGCAACAGGCCAGTGTTTGTTTGGCACAGAGAGCCAAATCCTCCTCTTCTGCCCTAAAAACGTCATTGTGAGAGGAGATGTGCAACCAGGAGCAGGATGGTGCTGGATGGGCTCCTGCCTGGGGAAGCTGAGGTGCCACAGCCGTGGGCAGCCCCTCAGATCCAGGTTGTCTCTTACATCCCTGGCAATCCCACGCAAACCAGTGCAACCATCTGGATGCCTGGATCTTCCTTCACCCCCACGCAGGAAAAAGGGGATCACATTCCAACATTCCACCCGCTCACGGGGAGCTCTTCCAGCTCCTGTGGGGTGAAAGAAATCACCTCACCATGATGCCTTAGGTTTTAACTTCTATATTTTTCAAATCCTGTACTGCCTAGTGTGTAACTCTGAAGTTTCTTGTAGCCTGTTAATTTCTGCTCTCTTGTGCTGGGTAGACACAACAAAGCCTCTCTGGGCCTGCTCTCCAAGGACACCCAGACCATCCTAGGCCCAAAAAGTGTAAACCAAAAGCCTTTGAGAGGGGGGCAAGCAGAGGAGGAATTACATCATTAACTGAAGTTTTAATTGGAGAATTAACCCTGATATGCAAATGAACCAAACCTATAAAAGTGTGAAGAACTCGTGGCCTGTTGTCCATCCTGGGGTCCATCTTGGCAGTGGCCTCTGGCTCCCCAGGGCTACCTTTGAAGGCCCTTCAAATAAATACCGACCTTTATTCCCTTATTCTTGTCTAGTCTCTGTTTTTAGGTGGCCTCTTAAGGCATTAACCACAGCCCAGCTCCAGGGCATGCTGGGGAGATAACATAGGTCAGGATTCAGAGGCTGTATCTACATGAGTAAATCAAATCACGAGCCTCAGAAATCAGTGGATACTCAAGTGCTGTCAGAAAATGAACCCTTTGCCACGCTGTTCCTTGGCACAGTTTGGGAGTGGGCAATGCCAGGAATGATCCATAATTGACATCTGGATGCGGCCCTGCACTGGAAAGGAGAACTTAATTGCACAAGGTGTGCTCTGACCATTTTCTGTGAGGCAAAACCATCATTTCCTGCTGTGTTTAGCTCCGGGGTCCTCAACATAACACAGACATGGACCTGTTGGAGTGAATTCTGAGGAGTCCGTGAATAGTAGTCTGGAATGAGAGCCATGGGGGGTTTCTGGGCTAGGGCTGAGCCCAGAGCTGAGCCCACCATCTTTTCTTCACAGGCTGAATTGCAGGGCTCTATTAGTGCGTGCTTGGTGTGGTAAAACGCTGTCAGTGGGACTGGGAGTAGGAGGTGGCATCACAAACTGGCAAAAGGGTTCATTTGCCCAAGGAATTGCTCCTGCTGGCAAAAACTTATCCCAGGATGCATTTAAAAATCAGCCTGCTCAGGTCCTGGCCTGAAGGCAATGAAGTCAGTGGAAACATCCCTCCTGTTTGGGGCCAGAGAGCGGATATAGATTGATTTGACTCCTCCCAGCCCCAAAAACCTCTCAAGCACCCAGGAGCCAATTCCTGTGCCACGTGTCTGAGCACAGATCAGCCTTTGTGCATGGTGAGCTCTGAAAAAAGACATCTGCTGGCAGGTTGGGAAGCAGGGGAGGGTGGGAGGCTGCTGGGCCAGCCCCAGTAGGCTCACCAGAGGCTGAGGCCCACACGGCAGCGGGACCACGCTGAAGGGAGCAAGACCAGCTGTTGTTCAAGCAGTTGCCCAAGGGACAGAGATTTCCTGCCCCTGATTTCTGGAGGAAATCTGTTTTTTGTTGGTACTGTATGGCCCTGGCTTTCTTTCCCAAGGCACGTTCTGCAGCTCAACCCGTGCACCACAGCTGCAGAGCAGGGGCTCGTGGTGGTGTGGGGGATGCATCCTGGTCCCCGTGGAGCCTGCAGCATCCAAACAGCTCCAGGCGCAACTCACCCTCTGCAATGGTGCTGCTCCCACCACGGGAGAGCAGCTGAGCTGGAGACAAACACCTGGAATTTCGCCATCCGTCATTGGGAACACCCAATGACCCAACAGCCACGTGGTACCCTGGCTCTGTGCTCCACATCCTCTCTGGAGC
The DNA here is from genome assembly GCA_013398055.1 of Ifrita kowaldi. NCBI lineage: Eukaryota > Metazoa > Chordata > Aves > Passeriformes > Cinclosomatidae > Ifrita > Ifrita kowaldi. The sequence goes on from VZRS01014566.1 coordinate 63,009, forward strand.
ACACCAAGCCATCTGCACACACATGTTCAGACACTTCAGGTCACACACTCAGAGCAGGACCCTCGGAGGAGCATCCACACACTCCTCCCTGCCTGGGCTGAAGCTCAGGAACAGCCATCTCCTTTCGGATAAACACTGCCCAAATTCTTTGCCTTGGAAGTTCTTCCCTGTGAGGGTGGTGAGGCCCTGGCACAGGGTGCCCAGAGAAGCTGTGGCTCCCCCTGGATCCCTGGAAGTGTTCCAGGCCAGGTTGGACAGGCTTGGAGCAACCCGGGATAGTGGAAGCTGTCCCTGCCCATGGCGGGGGGTGGGACAGGATGATATATGAGATTCCTTCCAACCCAAAGAATTTCATGATTCCATAATTCCACGAAATCCCGCTGCACCATCTCTCATGCTGGAGATGCCAATCCTCAGAGGCACAGGGTGGGCTATGGCCTTCCACCCAAGCAGTGCCACCAGATTGGCAGAGCACCAACACTTTTCCAGAGGCCCTACACACCTCCCTGCATCCAGCCCTCCCCCAGGTGTGTTTCTAGACCCATTTCCCTTCCCAGGCCGTGTGTGACCGGTTTGCAGGACACCCTGGTTAAGAGCTCAGTGTCCCTTGCTCCAAAGTCCGACTGGTGAAGGCCCCTTTATCTGCACTGTTTGATGAAGGTGATCCTTGTTCTGCTCAAGCAGCCTGAAGGACAGGGGGTTTGCATTTTCCAGCACTCCCTGGCATCCAGTCTGCAAAGAAAAAGCCATCGAGGTGACTTCTGAAGGGAAAAAGGAAGACTTGGTGATGGCAACCGCGGCGTCATTGCTGTAAAAAAAAACTTTATAAAGTTTCTATTTCCTCTTCCTCCATTTGTTGTTGGCTGGGGGACATTTCTGCTCGTTGTTTGCTTTGTGTTGTTTTCCCAAGTTGAAATGCAGGTCTCACCTCTACTGATTTCCTGGAACTGACCTGGAGAACTGGTACAAACCTGAGAGCCTGCCAGGATCCCTGGGAGAGCTGTTATCCATGAGCTTTCCTAATACCACAGAATACTGCAGGGAGGTATCCCAGCTTTCCCATTGAATTAGTACATAAATGAATAAAATCTTAAATTGCCATTTTTTTCTGGACAGTTGTAAACAAAACCTTGGCAAACATCCTCTCTGCAGCGTGGAAGTTGGGAAATTGATGCAGACCCATGGTTTTTTTAAGGATCCCATTATTTTCAAGCCAACTTTGTGTGTTGGGGAGTGCTGAGGAGGAGACTCTGGATTTTTTCACGCTTGACTGTGTCAGTGCTAAACAAAGAGAGTGAGAGCTGGAAATTAAAAAAAAAAACCCCAAACCAAAACCCAGCACTTTGATACTGCAAACACTTGGACTGGATTTTAACATCACATGCTCGAGCCTACAAACACAGAGCCAGACTGGATCAGTCCCAACATCCTGTCTCCAGCAGCAAGCAGTAGCAGACTCCCTACTGCTCAGTGCTGTTTGTCAATAAAACCCTGATTTTTCCCCCTCCTTTTTGGTCTTTTTCCTTCCTTTTTTTTTTTTCCCTTTATTTCCCCTTTATACTTTTTGTCCATATCACGGTGTGACTGAGAGCAGGCACACCCCGTGCAACTGTTTGCTGTCGTGTTGAAATGCACCTGAGATTGACGAAGTTCCCTCCACTCCAGGAGAATTACACAACCCCCCTGGCCACTATAAATCCATGATTTCCCCTCTTCTTCCTCTCTGTAGGGCCCTTCACTCCTCCTCGGGGTGGAAACTCCACCCACGCCGAGCCATGCGGGTTCTCCAACTGCTCTTTGCAGTCGTTGCCATTCTCCTCCTCCAGAGCATTCCGGGTAAGGACAAAATTCTCACAGGGGTTGGCTTCTGCAGGACTGTGGAGAGAGAAAAGGCAGGTAACTGACCTGAGGTAGAAGAGGACAAGACAGGGCCCTCAAGTCAAGGCTGACCTAACTCTTGCTTCCAAGGAAAATATTGCTCCTGAGATGGTCTTCATGAAGTTCCTGGATGCAGCTGCCACAGGGCCATAGGCTGTGCATCCCCTCCTCTCTGTGCCCTCAAAACTCACCCAGAAATGCTGAGCCTAAGCCAGGAGCCCGAGCTTTGCTTCTGACCAGGATAAAAGCCTTATCCTGCACGAAACGAGGAGAATCCTGTTAAATTGTCCATGAGTGGAATACAGATGTGGCAAATGCAGGAAGATGCAAGTGTGACCAGAAGGCTGAGGGAGGTGATTTTTGCCCTCTGATCTGCTCTGGTGAGATCCCACCTGAAGAGCTGTCTCCAGCTTTGGGATCCCCAACATCAGAAGCTGATGGAGAGTCCAGAGGAGGCCACAGCAATGCTCCAAGGGCTGGAGCCCCTCTGCTCTGGAGCCAGGCTGGGAGAGCTGGGGGTGTTCACCTGGAGAAGAGAAGGATCCAGGGAAACCTCAGAGCCCCTTCCAGGGCCTAAAGGGGCTCCAGGAGAGCTGGAGAGGGACTTGGGACAAGGGATGGAGGGACAGGACACAGGGAATGGCTTCAAACTGTCAAAGGGGCAGATTTGGGATATTGGGAAGGAATTCTTTCCTGTGAGGATGGTGAGGCCCTGGCACAGGTTGCCCAAAAAAGGCTAGGGACTCTCCATCCCTGGAAATGTTCAAGGCAAGGTTGGGTGAGCCTTGGATCAACCTGGGATAGTGGAAGGTGTCCCTGCCCATGGCAGGAGGTTGGAAGTAGATGATCTTTAATGCCCCTTCCAACTCAAATCATTCTGTGTTTCTTTGATTCTATAAAATCAAAACCATCCTTCATGGGAAAAAAGCAGGGGTAAAGGCAGATAATTTACCTTTTTTTGTCTGTCTGTTTTCTTCTGGGATTCTGGTTTGATAGAAAAATATTCCTTGGCTTGGCATTTTTACTGGCTGCTTGTACACATAGGTCAGGAATTCAGGTTTCATTCAGGTGTAAGTTCACTATGACAGGATTTTGGTGATATCACAGTCACAGAAGGCAAACCTGATAACCAAGAAGAGGAGATGTACTTGCTTAGCCTGTGTATGCTCTCATTTATTTAACTGAAGTCCTGGGGATAACGAGGGGAGAGAGAAGGGTTTGCCCACTCCACTGGTGGTGGACCCTCCAGAACCCTCAAAACTGGTGTTTCTGCTGTGTCTAGAGAGGAGCAACACATCCCTTTTTATCAAAACAGCAAAAGATTTGAAAAACCCACGCAAACAAAAAACCCAAAACACCAAGAAGCCAAAAAACCTTCCAGACAAACCCACAGATAAAACACCTGTTTCAAAAGGCAATTCTCTCTTTTGATGCTGTCCAACCTCACCTAACTCATCTAACCTAACAGCCAGCCCAAACCTGGCTGTCTCACCCAGGCCAGTCATTAGGAGACTCCCAGTGCTTGCTGGGTGGAGAAGCTCCTCCCAAGCACATCTGATCCTCACCGTGGAACCAGCTAAATTTCCCTGTTGCCGACTGAAAGCATCTCATTGCTCAGCCACCAACACCAGAGGGGTTCCCAGTAGATTTTGGGGTTCTGAGTAGGTTCCAGCTCTCCTAACCAGGTCTCCTGTCCTCTTTCCCCAGCAGCCAGAGGCCTTTCAGACACCCAGCAGTGCAGAAGCAACCGTGGCCACTGCCGGAGGCTCTGCTTCCACATGGAGCGCTGGGAAGGGAGCTGCAGCAACGGCCGCCTGCGCTGCTGCCGGTGACGGCGGCCACTCCAGGGCGGTGTGACAGCCCCAGCACAGTGACCAGTGACCCTGCAGCCAGAACTGTACATAGGACCTGCCCTCGGACACCTCCATGCCTCCACTTGTAGCTCGGTCTGTCCGTCACCAATAAACCTGTTGGCTTTCTATGTCCTGCTGGATCCGGAGTGCGGCCGTGTTTCCCCCTCACATGGACCACCCTGCCTGACACTTGGGGGTTCATGCTGCTGGAGGTGCACTGGGGCATCCAAAACATCTGCACAAAGGTGGCAGATGTGGTATAGGAGCAAGGGGTGCCCTTCCAGAGTGGCAGTAAGAGAGGGATCTGCTGGGCTGGTCCAAGCAGTTAGGAAGCTTCTCTTCGAGCCCATTCCTCCACCTCCGTCTCGGTCACTGCCTTTAACAGCCTCAATTTCTTGGTCTGTTCAGAAGAGGTCATGGCAGGATTCATCCTCTTCAAGTGGATGGATCAAAGACAGAGGTATGATTTTTCCCTCCAGAAGTGCCTCTTCTTCTCCCACAGCAACAAGGTGAACCTGGGTGGGTGACTCAGGTTGTCCAGGCTGATCTCGTTGAAGATGTCCCCGCTCACTGTAGGGGTGCTGGACTAGATGACCCTCAAAGCTCCCTTCCAACCCAAACCATGCCATGATTCCGTGATCCACCTCTGTCAGGAGGTAAAGGTGGGTGTGGCTGAGAAATCCCTGTGGGCAAAACAATTCAAACACCCGGTCTGACAGGGAGTGTGGTGGGTTCTGCATCTGCCCTGCTCCTGCATGGAGCAATTCCCAGGTGAAACCTTACTTCAATAATGCAAGGGCTCCCAGACTCTATCCCAACATCACCTGAGGGGTATCACTGCCTCTTTTCCTGCATTTGCTGATTTATTGAGTGGAATTATGAATGGGAATGAGCCAAAGCTGACATCACTTCCAGCAGCTCCTCACCAGGGTGTAAAAATTGTTGGCTGTGGACTGTTGTTGACTGAAGGAAGGGGAATTGCCCACCATGGTGGAGCAAGACCCCAGCAGCAAATCCTCACCTCGGAGGTGGTGAGGTGGAAAGGAGGTGGTGTAGGGTGAGTAGGAATAGAGATGTCTTGGAGCTGTGAGTAGAGAGATGGCTTGGAAGGGTATGAAAGTCTCCTCAAGAGAAAAGCTGGAAGATTCATCTCTGGAAAACACCAAGTGTGATATCCAGAATGTGAAAGCAATGAGGCGGGCAAAATTCCCACCCTAAAACCCCCAGCTACACACCTGGCTTCAACCCAAACCCACTCTGCTGTCAGCCCCAGAGGGGCCAGTCTTGCCCTGGAGGAAACCAGTAAAACCAGTGACCCAGCTGTGCCAGGTGACACCCAGTGGAGATCTGACCCATCTCTGGACTGTGAGCCGGGAAAGGTCCCCTCACTCCTCCTACCACCATGAACTGAAGCAGTGAGGGACTGCTGGGCTCCATGCTGGCATATCCCATCCTTGCTCCCGTGGCTCTGCAGGCTGCGAACACGGTGGCAATGCCTCCAGGCAGTTCCCTCTCCTGGATGCTTCTCCTGTCTGCTGAGTGACAGTGTGGCTCCTCGGGGACCTCGGAAAGCTCAGCCAGAGGTTAGCAGCCACTGTGGTTCACATGAGCCATCGGCCCCATTGAGAGATAAGGCTCCCCTTGATAACAGGACCTGCCAGAACTGAGCCTCCAGTTTTTCCACCTTTTTGAAGTCTGGCCGGTGAAGTTTTGCAGAACTTTGTCTTTTTGCCAAAGTAACCAACTTCCAGCTCCAGCCTTTGCCTTCCCTCCTTTTCCCCAGCCTCCTCCCCCTTGCCTTCCCTCTTCCTCCTCACTCCTCCAAGTGCAGCCTCTCCGTGGGGCTGATAGGGATTCTGGGGGGAGGATGGACACGATGAGGGGGTGATGTCATCTGTTTTTGGCCCCTCAGAGGAGCAAGGGTTAGACACGTCTGCCTCTACCCAGCCTGGCGCCGGGAGCAACTGGGAGCCTTCCTCTGGCAGCCGCCCCTGCGCCTTATCAGGGGCAGGATGACATCCTGGGGCCGGGATGCCGGAGCTGCGAGGGAAAGGAGGTGGGGAGCCCCTGAACGTGAGCCCGGGGGAGCCTGGGTGTGCACAGGGATGTGTCTGTGTGTGTGTGTGAGCTCGCTGGGCGCAGGGAAATCGCTCCCAGCAGGATGGAGCCAGCTATCAGTCGCCGGTGACAGGGAAAGCACCTCTGTGCCAAAGTCCAGACAAGTCAAGGGTGATGCTGTCACCCAGCTCTGCTCCTGGGAGGGTTTAACCTCTCGGATCCCAGGCAGACAACCTGGAAAATCCACCTGACAAAGGTTAGAAGATGCCCCTTGCTGTAAAAGGAGAAAGTCAAGGCAGAGGGAGGGAGACAAATTCATCTGTCCCATACCCAAAGCTCAGGCTCTGGAGTGATCTCAAGCAGAGCTGGGTACAAATTTACCATGGAAATGGTTTTGGGATGGACCATTGTGTCCTTTTCTTGTTTTGGCAACTTTTTTCCAAGGTGGGATGGAAAATCTTCATTCTCCATAAAATAGTGATAACGCTAACATCACCCCCTCTTTTCTTCTCTCCCCCAGAAACATGGTTTGATCAGAAAAGTGTGAAATATTTTTGGCTAAATCCAGGGAAAACTGGCTTCCTATCTCCTACAACACAGCCTTCAGAAGGGAAAAGTCTTGTGGGACACGGGAGCCCAAGGAGAGACACAGTTCCCTACAGCGACCGTCTTAAAATATATTTAATTTTGTATTATTTCTTAATGTTAGAAAGAATATTTTTTCCCCCATTCTGATGGAACATCATGCTCACTTTGGAGACTAGTGCTCTACAGGGAAAGGGAGATTTGGGGAGAGCATCTACAGCCCCTGAGGTTTGGAACAGAAATCTAAACAACCGGTAGGTCTCCTTCCAGCTGGAAAATTTACAAAATTGATTTTCTTTTGCTTGGAATAAATAAGGTTTCCTGTGAAAGTTAATCCCAGTTGTTGTAACTAGAGTGAGAAAATAGATACTGACAAACTAGAAGCACTATAAAATCAGAGGGAGTGGCCCCAAGTTGTGCCAGGTGAGGTTCAGGTTGGACATCAGGAGGAATTTCTTCATGGAAAGGGTGGCCAGGCATTGGACGGAGCTGCCCAGGGATGTTTGGAGTCCCCATCCCTGGAGGTGTCCAAGGAACATCCAGACTTGGTGACAAGATGGGGATCGGTCACAAGTTGGACTCAATGGTCTTGGAAGTCTTTTCCAGCCTAAACGATTGTGTGAGTCTGTGTGAAATGCACCTCTGCCAGCCAAACCCTGGCACATTTTTTTTCCATGAATAAATTGATGCCCTGTGTGTACATCCTGACAAGGGGACTGGGAAGAAATGCAGCCACTGGCACTGCCCCGTGCTGACCTTGGCTCTCCACATCACCACAAAAGCCTGGCCGTGGCTTGGCCCCAGCATCTCAGAGGCTGTGTAATAAAGTACACTTTTCTTCTAGGCATAAATAAATGACTTCACCCTTCTGGCGAGCTGCTCCGGGCTCTTTCAGCAGCTCCACGTGGAAGAACGGCAGCACTGGAGCAGCGCAGCCCCCTCTCCCCACGGAGGGAACACTGGCTGGTGGGGAAGCTCCAAAACAAACACCGTGGTGAGCAGCTGCTGGGCTGCTCCCCAGCTCGACAGCAAAGCCACCTGAAGCCAAAATCTCAGTTTGTGGCTCTCTGTTTGGAGCCGCCCCAGGGCGGAGTGGAATTTGGGGAATGTGCAGGGGAATGGCTTTGCACCCCAAACAAGGAGGGTGGATGAGCCCTTTCCCTTCTCCAGCCTCCTCCCCAGATCACAGCTTGCAGGATCCTTCCCCAAATCCCACAAGCACTCAGGTCTTCTCCCAGGACTATCCCCCCGTGCCCAGGATGGACACGAAAGCTGTCAGGAGTCTTTATTGTCCAGATCTTCGCATCGTTATCAGCGACTCCCACACACTGGAAGTGAGATATGTGTGACAACATTTTTTCCATCAGAGAGCTTATCATGGCTGAGAAGAGGGGAAGGGGCTGGGGAGGACGATGGGGAGGAGGAGGAGGGAAGGAGGGGAGGTGCATGGGCACGAACGCCCACCCAGCCCATCCTCCACCCACCCATGATCCCACATCTATGGAAGAAGGAGAGGAAAAACGGGGTTTTGGAGGAATGTGTTGTCAAAGGAGTTGTGTCAGACCTAAGGCCTCCTGACCCAGTCGAGCCAGTCCTAAATTCCTCGGGTAAGATCCGAAAACACCCTTCCTGCAAAAGCATCTCTTAATTCATATGGGTGTACGTACAAACGAGGAGACCTTCTGCAAGGATGTTGGCTGGGCTAGCAGGTCCTCAGGGGGTCTGACCCCGCATTGGTGTCAGGCAGATCCTTCCCAGGGCTGGGGGAAGCTCCAGCCAGCAGGAAAGGCATTAATGTGGAAAAAATCTCAGCTGTGTCAGACCACAACAGAGCTACTGGGACCCCAGCACTGCATCTGTGGTTGTGAACTGTGAGCTGCATCTTGCTGGGTTTTTGCTGTTGCCACTTTTCTCAAGCTCTGGGCCCACAACCCAGGTTTGTAGAGTAGAAGCTGAAGCCTGGCCTTCCAGTCTTCATCTGGAGGAGATGGAGGGAGCAGAAGTAGGGAATAGTTCTTTAAGACTGGAAGTTCATCCCCAGCCTGGAGGACCTGATGCCACAGTCCTGTGGCACCAAGAAACAGCAAAGTTTGTGCTGCAGGAGCTGTGGGGGCAAAACCAAACCTGCAGCTGCATGATGGGAGAATTTTAGGGAACTACAAGACTTGGTGAGTCTTCAGATAGAGATCGGGAGCTGGCAGCACTTGCAAGGGCAACACATCCCAGTGAGGTCTGCAGGACAAGCTAAAAATACAGGTGTGATTTCACAGAATCATAGAATGGTTTGGTTCATCTCATTCCACCCCCTGCCATGGCCAGGGACACCTTCCACTATCCCAGCTTGCTCCAAGCCCCATCCAGCTGGGCCTCGGACACTTCCAGGGATGGGGAGTCCACAGCTTCTCCGGGCAACCTCATCACCCCTATAGTAAAGAATTTCTTCCTAATTTCAAAGGCTCTGTACATTTGCTCTGGAAATCACTACGTTTATTCCAAGTTCATGCATATCCCAAGCTTGCCATTAGCCCCTTTTCTCCCAAAACTCCAGGTTTCTGCTTGGCCCACAGCAGCCACTTCAAATGGAACACAGTTGCTGGGATGAAAAACACAGAGATTAAATAATCCCTCCCTCCAGGCTGCTGTTTTCAGGGAAAGCCCAAGAAATGCTGCCCTGGTTTCACTTCAAGGTGAGGAGTTTGGCAGTGCTGTCTTGAGACCATGATGAGGTGATTGCCCAAAGGAACCGCCAGCTCTGGAAGCAAAGGTGAAGCTGAGGACCCCCTTGCTGGCATGGGAACAGCTTTATCTCCCCAAGGAAGACAGTTATGGATTTGCCTGTTAGGATCTGCACCATGAACAGCTAAGGATTTGCATTATGGGCTCTCCAGGCTGATGTTTCCAAGGATGAGGCTGGATGACAACACAATCCTTCAGTGTGTGATCCACAGCCCAGGGGCAGCCCTATCTGAGCACCAGACAACTCCTGACAGAGACCACAAGGAGAGAAAACACATGGGAGGGCAAAAATGTGGATGTTTTGTCTACTCGGGGCTGTGATTAGTTCTGGTAGCTGGGATGGGGAGGTGGCGGCTGTGCTTTTGTGATTAATGGGAGGTTTCACCATCGGCATCGTCGCTCCCGGGCTGCCCGTTCCCTCGGGAGCTGCTATCTGCTGGGAGATGCTGCTTTTCAAGCACAGTTCGTTAGCAGAGTCCCCTGGGGGGTGACAGACTGTGGTGGGTTAAGCACAGGCTGGAAAAGGGGCTCTTGGGTTTTGTGAGCTGACACGGTGGGGGAGGATCCGAGGTCCTGCTGAGTGTAGGCAGAAGTGATTCTGGCTCGAGCTAATCCAGTTATCAGTCCCCACAACAGCCCTGTCACTCACCAGAGTCACGTGGTGAAATACTGCAAAATGCCTTCAGAGACGGGCAGAGTCATCTCACCAGGCATTGCCAGCCACCAGCTGGACAGTCCAGAGGTAAAAGTGGATCCCAAAATATGTGTGGAGACCTTCTGTGACTAGGGCATGGGACAGAGATGAGTGGGTTTCTCACGGATGATCTGCAGCAATGACTCTCTCGTCAGCTTTAGATCAAGAAATGAGGTTTGTGGACGAAGGTGGTGCAAAAAAGATGGGGAGAAGCTTTTTAGCTGGGCCTGCTGTGACAGGATAAGGGGTGATGGTTTTAAACTAAAGGGGAGTCAATTCAGATTAGATATGAGATGTTTTTGCAATAAGGGTGGTGAGGCCCTGGAACAGGTTGCTGTGGCTGCCCCATCTCTGGGAGTGTTCAAGGCCAGGTTCTGTTCAAATCAGTTTTTTCAGGGCTGAGTGGTTTGAGTTGGAAGGGACCTTAAAGCTCTTCCAGCGCCCCCCCCCTGCCATGGGCAGGGACACCTTCCACTATCCCAGGTTGATCCAAGCCCCGTCCAACCTGGCCTTGGACACTTCCAGCGATCCAGGGGCAGCCACAGCTTCTCTGGGTAACCTGTGCCAGGGCCTCCCCACCCTCACAGGGAACAATTCCTTCCTATTGTCTAATTTACCCCTACCCTGCTTCAGCTTACGACCATTCCCCCTTGTCCTGTCCCTCCATCCCTTGTCCCAAGTCCCTCTCCAGCTCTCCTGGAGCCCCTTTAGGCCCTGGAAGGGGCTCTGAGGTCTCCCTGGAGCCTTCTCTTCTCCAGATGAACACCCCCAGCTCTCCCAGCCTGGCTCCAGAGCAGAGGGGCTCCACCCCTGGGAGCATCTCCGTGGAGTCACTCCAACAGGTCCTTGTTTGTTCTGCGCTGGTGACCCCAGAGCAGGGTTCAATGTACATCACTCACTTCATTCTTTTTTATGTTGGAGAGGAAAAGCGGGGCTGCTCCTCTCTGCAGCCCATGCACAAACTTCTCACTGAGCTCTCTCTTTCCCTAACTGGGTGCAGTTTGTATCACAGCTGTCCCAGACACCACCTTCTCATATCCCATCCCATGCCCAGGATGTGTCACCAACCACATCCTGGCCAAGTTTCCTGTGTGCTCGTGGTTGTGCCTCTGAGGCTGGAATTTCAGTTTCCATCCCCAGCACCGTCAGTGATGGCTCCTGGATCAGGTCACTGGGGCGATTCTGCTCAGGCTCCTCTGCCCACACCCCTTGTCTGGCAGTGCAGGAGGTTGTTCTGCATCCCATCTCATCACAGGGGACACTGGCACCCTCCAGGTCTCCTCAACCTTTGCTGTATCTGAAGGATTGACCTCTTCCCTTCTGGGGTTATCATCTACCAGACCCTCACTGCTGGCAAGGTACCCTGGCAAGACAGGGGTAATCCTTCCTATCCAGGAGGGAATTAAATTTGTCTGCACTTTTAAATTAGTTGCTTGTTGCTTTTAACGCTGACCGGTGAACACGGAGCTAAACAAGCCCTCAGCAAGTTTGGCCATCAGTTCATTCCCAACAGGCTCCCCTGTAGAGAAGAGGTCCCAGAGAAATTATTCTGAAGGAACACCAGGTTAGGCATCCCTCCATCGCACCCATCTGTGTTTTGGGGAGTGTTCCTCCACGGGTTACAGCCATGACCAGGATGGATCTGGACTGGGGACTTATCCATGCAAATGTAGAAGAAAGGCAATGTCTTGGAGTAATGACAAGATTTCCACGTGCCACAAGTGTGACCTGCTCCAAGGTGAGAATGTGGAAGTGATCAGTGCCTGAGGGATCAGCAGAAAGTGGCGGTGTCTGCAGAAATCAGCTGGGAACGCAGCTGTTGTGTTCTGCCACATTAAGATTAAACACCAGGACACCTGCACAGGGTACCTGAAGCAGGACAAACCTGGGATGTGGACACAAGCCTCTCTCTCTGGTTTGTTTCACCCCAGCAGGATCCAAGGCACTGGTGCACATCAAGTCATAGAAACATGGAATCATGGAATCATGGAATCATAGAATCATAGAGTCATGGAACGGCTTGGGTTGGGAGGGACCTTAAAGATCATCTGGCTCCAAACCCTGCCATGGACAGGGACACCTTCCACTAGACCAGGCTGCTCAGAGCCCCATCCAGCCTCCAGGACTGTCCCTGTTCCCAGGATTGTTCCTCTTTAGGGACAGCTTGCACAAGGCAGTGACTCGGTCTCGCCACAATGGGAAACGGGCCACTAACAGATTAATTAGCAGTCTTCACAACGGGCTAATTACCATTTTCCCACAGGGCTGTGCTTGGAGTTTCCCAGCCAGGTATGATCCTGTGGGTGTGTGACAATCCCTGCACACAGATCTGCTGGAGCATCCCCAGCTCCCACCCTGCTGCAAGGCTCAGACCCATTTCCCAGTACAATGAGAACAATATTTCTGGGCTGCTTTCCTTCCAGCAGCTTCCTCTTGCGGCACGACGTCTGCTGTGATCTTCATTTCCCTCCTACCCTCCATTATTCCTCAATATTCCTCTTCCAGGTCCTTTTCCTTATCTGCCGCCACTTTCCTGTTTTTCTTCCTTGCTCAGCACCCTCCAGCCTGCCTGGCTCCTGGACCATCAGCTCCTGTCGAAGGGCTTCCTCCTCCCCTGGCCCATGTCCTCCCAGTGATAGCCCCGAGCATCCTGGGGGACCATGGGCATCCCGTGGGGTCCCGTCAGGAGAGGGTGGCGGTGCTGACCCCGCACCGAAGGAAACGGCGCCGGGAGGAAACAGCAGCACTGGGCTCCCAGAATATCTCCACTCAGGGTTACCCCAGGGATGCACAGATAAGCAGAAAAAGGGGGAAGGAGGAGGAGGTCAGGGCTGTTCAGCCGAAATGTTTGTGTGTCTTCTGGCACAAACACCAGTCTGGGCTTCCCCAGCAGGCGCCAGTGTCGTTTTGGGGGGCAATTGTTTGTTCAGCCTCCGCTCACCTTGGAACGTGCAGCTCAGCACTGTGATGGCGAGGGAGATGCTCAAGGGCATGGGGAGACAATGTTGGGAGAGCAATTCCCAGGAGAGGATTCCCCCTTTTTGTGGTGTTTGTTGCCTTGGGTGGGTGCCAATTCAGGGTTAGGACCTCGCTGTGCCCGGTGCTGGAAAGACTCGGGGCTATCCCTTACCCCTCAGATGGGACATACAGGCACCTGGTGGCAGAGCCCATCCCATGGGACAGCTGCCTGCCGTGTGGGGACTTCCATGGGTGATGGTCACCCTCAGTGGGCCATTCTCAGGAGCTTGTGGCTCTTGCAAGAACCAGCACATAGAGTTTGTCAGCTACAAGTCCTTGGAGAGGCTGGAGATGCTTGGAAAATGCAGCAAGGCCCCTCTTGATCCTCTGGTGTTCTGTCAGCCCTCAGACCATGAGGTCCATCCCAAGGTGGGTGACCAGGGGACTCGGCACAGTGGAGGCTGCAGCCAGAAGTCACTACCTCTGTCTCCATGCCAGGAACCTCCTGCAGCCTTGGCAGATAAATAAAAGACCCTGGAAGAGGAATATTGAGGAATAATAGGGGGTAGGAGGGAAATGAAGATCACGGTTTCTCCTACAGCACAGGCATAGCTGGAGATAGTGACATTCTATTCTATTCTATTCTATTCTATTCTATTCTATTCTATTCTATTCTATTCTATTCCATTAAATTCATTCAAATGATTCATGATTCCATGACTGTGCACCACGGCTGTGTGTTGGAACATCTGCCACCCTGTTCCCCGGAGAGGAAGGTCATCTCAAAACTAAAAAAGGCCCATTCCAATCCAGCTGACTTGTTACCCCATCAGCTGGGGAAAAAAAAAAAACAAAAAACCAAAACAGCTGCCAACTTCCCCTCCAAACCCCAAGACTTCTCCAAAGTCCCAGGACAGCATAACTTTACACTTAGGTCTCGGTTTAAACACGCGCACGTGACTCTATTGCAATGAGCACGAAGCTGTCTCAGAGCCAGTTCCCCCCACTCGTCCCAAGCCAAACCTGCTGCCTTCCTCCTGCTATATTTATCAGAAGGGTTTGGCTGGTTGGAAAGTGCTTGGGGAGGCAGCGGGGGTGGAGCCACCTTGGAAATCAGCCATGGGAGAAAACCTGGAGTCGCCTCCAGCCCCAGGTGGCTGGTTTGAGATGGTCTCACATCCCCCTCGGGGTAATTCCAGTGTAAACCTGGGAGGCTGCTCAGCAGATGGTGAATTCCTCGTGCTCTACAGATAATTTGTAAGTCTTTAGCACCCTTGTGCTTGTCCTTGTGTTGGGGACCTGCTCCCCTCCCAAATCTTCACAATCCTCATCTCCAAACAGAGATTTCCAGGGAGAAATGCTGCCACTTTTCTCCTGCTCAGAAGATTGGTCAAATCAACTTTTTGTCAGCCTGTCTCTCTTAACCGACAGGGATCGGCACCCTAAACAGGGAGTTCTTACAGATACAAGTGAGATCGGTGCATTTAAGTACCTAAAAAATCTTTGTCACCCCCACACTCTCCTCACTGTAGCAGTGAGGCCAGAGGAGAACAACACACAGAACCTCTCCCACACCTCCACAGTGAGACAGGACAGTGTTTGCTCCTCACTTTTCTGCATCCCCTGGGAAGATCTGTTCGCAGCTGGGAGCCTTGCCCGTGCCAGCCTGGAGGCACTCCCTGAAACCCCTGCAGCTGCAGATGTTGAGCAAGCTGTGCCAGAGATTCCTGCCGTACTCCACAGCACGTGGGCTGCTCTTGGGCAACCGGGCTTGCAGCAAGACAGGATCAAACCTCTTGGACGTAGAGGTTTTATGGTACTCAGCTTCCTCTTCATTCCTGGAGCACACACCCCTGGCATTTCGGGCTCTGAATGTGTTTTATCTTTCTGTGCCTGGATGCCTCTCTGAGCAATCTGTGTCAGGGCCTCACCACCCTCACAGTCAAGAATTGCTCTCTAATATCCCACCTATCCCTGCCCTCTGGCAGTGGGAAGCCACTCCCTGTGTCCTGTCCCTCCATCCCTTGTCCCAAGTCCCTCTCCAGCTCTCCTGGAGCCCCTTTAGGCCCTGGAAGGGGCTCTGAGGTCTCCCTGGAGCCTTCTCTTCTCCAGGTGAACACCCCCAGCTCTCCCAGCCTGGCTCCAGAGCAGAGGGGCTCCAGCCTTCAGAGTTTAAAATGAGACAGGATGAGACAGCCCAGCTCCCTTGAGGTATTCAGGATGGCAATTCCCAAACAGACACGGGATGAGGTGATGGAAATCATCCTCCAGGAATGAGACCTGTTCAACGTGACAGGGCCAGGGGCAGGTTTCGTAATTCTGCTGGGGAAGTGACAGCAGGAGCTTCCCAGCTCTGCAGTTTCCTGCTCAGCCAAGGAAATTCGCTCCACACATCCCTCTGTAAAACCTTCCCGGACCACGAGATGGCATTAAAAACCAGAGCAGCCTGAAACAGACAGGTTTTCCCTCTGGTCTGGCCTGCTCCAGCAAACCCATCCCTGCTGCTGGGATGAATGGCACAGCGTGTCTCTTCTTACAGGAATGTCCCTTCTGCCCCAGGAAACCCCCTGTGCAATTCTTTTCTATTAAAATTAAATTCAATGAACTTCCAATTTTTTCCACATCCCAAACAGGTCTGGGTACCCATCTCATGATTCCCTTGCTGCTGACCCTCAGAAAACCCTCCCAGCACTTTGCCCTTCCTGCCCCAGCTCCTTACGAATGACCCCAATTTCCAGTCCCACCAGTTCTCCTCCTATATCCATTTCCCTCCTGAGGCTCATGTATAAACAAAGCAGAGAGCAGGGAAAGGCAGGGTTACCAGGAGAAAGCGGGTCCCGAGCGGCCGGCGGCATGTGACAGACCCTTACACGTCACCGGGAGCCTGGCACGGTGCCCGATGAGATAACCTTTCCCTGGAGCACCAAAAACGCCCTTTTCCGAAGAATCCTGGGAGGTTTCCCTTCCTGCTAGGAGCCAGCAGCCCTTCTGGCTTTGCAGGCAGTCAGAGGGTGCCAGCAGCATGAAAAAGTCATTGCAGCAGAGCTCTCCACGGGCCAGCACCGTGGCTTTCCCCATCTGGACTTGCTGTGGGATGGAGCCTTCAGGCCTCAGTTTCCCTTCTGCAAAGCGGACACTGAAAGTGGCTCTGCAGAGAAATTCTGGTCTCTCCCTGAAGCCAAATTCTGCCCGTACCAGACACAGTCTCCATCCCTGTATCACCTTTCTAAGCCAAAAACCACACAGAACAAATAGTTGGGCCTAGGGAATCCCCCCACAAAATTGGCGTGTCATGCTGTGAGCAGGAGAGATCCAGAGATGAAGTGACTGACACAAATGAGAGTCTGGGGACCTCTTGGAACAGACAAGGGCAATCACAGCCCTGGTCCTTGGCCAGCCACGTTGGGAAAGCACCTTCCCAACTCTGTGTTGGGAGGGAAGACTCAGGTGACTGCAGGAGGAGCCAAGAGCCTGTGTGCCCACCTTATTCAGGCTCTGCTGTGGGCCATGGCCGATCTCCAAGCCTGCAGAGAAAGACCAAATTGTGAAACACTGCCCCAAAAACTGCGCCCAGAGCTCTCCCAGTAAAGCCAGGATGGCAAAGTTGCTCTGGTTGGAAGGGACTGACACACTGGTCACGTAGAAGAGCAAAGGACACGGACCAGGGGTTTTGCTTTTCCTCTGTACAACACCCACAGAAAAGTGCTTTAGATGCAAATTCTCACATGTCACTGTCCCTACTTCTCTCTCACTTCTTCTTTTCAGTGGATTTTCTCCTCTGGAGCCAGCTGGCTTTTTGAAGCAGAAGAGCTGTCCTCATCTGCAGATGTCCCCGTTCTATAGCTGTCATCTGAGCAGGGGGTGACCACAGAGGGGCACAGAGGGGAAGTCAGGTCCCGTTTTCTGTCACAAGCCAGGATGGATGGACACAGATTGCAGCCGAGTGGCTCAAAAGCACAACCTCAGCAAGTGGTGGAAGCAGGAGGTCAGCATCAGGTGACGGGGCAGAGCAGCTGAGTCCTGAGCACTTCCCACCACTCCTGAATTCCCTGGAGGCTGGGGTATGGCAGGAGCAAGAGCAAAGTCAGGCGTGTACCACAAAGGGAACAGAGGTCACAGCATCTGCCCCAAAGTGTCTGAGCGTGCCTGACCCAGCTGGACACGAGCCAGGTGTGCCCAGGTGGCCAAGAAAGCCAACGGCACCTGGGCTGTGTGTCCCCAGCACTGGTGTGTCCAGCAGGGCCAGGGCAGTGCCCGTCCCCTGTGCTGGCACTGCTGGGGCACCTCCAGTGCTGGGGGCAGCTCTGGGACCCTCCTGAGAGGAGAGACCTTGAGGGGCTGAAGCGTGTCCAGGGAAGGGAACGGAGCTGGGGAAGGGGCTGGAGCAGCAGGAGCGGCTGAGGGAGCTGGGAAAGGGGCTCAGCCTGGAGAAAAGGAGGCTCAGGGGGGACCTTGTGGCTCTGCACAACTCCCTGACAGGAGGGGGCTGCCAGGGGAGGTCAGGCTCTGCTCCCAGGGAACAGGGGCAGGATGAGAGGAAACAGCCTCAAGTTGTACCTGGAGAGGTTTCGATTGGATATTAGGAGTGATTTCTTCACCAAAAGGGTTCTCCAACCCTGGCACTGCTGCCCAGGGCAGTGCTGGAGTCCCCATCCCTGCAGGGATTTAAAAGCTGTGCGGATGTGGCATTCGGAGACATGGGGCAGTGGTGGCCTGGGCAGTGCTGGGGCAATTGTTGGACATGGTGATGTCAGAGAGCTTTCCAAACTAAATGATTCTATAACACCCTGTATGGAAAGCACAAGGCAAAAGTGCCCTGCAGTTAAGGTGTTTCCCAAAAGGAACATCCTGGACTATTTGGGACCAGAGCAGCTGCCCCAACCAGCCCCACACTGATGGGGATACAGCTCTGGGGAGCTTCCCCAGCCCGAAAAGCTGAGAAACACAATACCTTGCCAGGGCAGAGAGAGTGCATAGAACAAGTTCCCATAGATTCAAAAATCTGTCAGATTCACGGAGGAAGATTTAGCTCTGATAAACATAAAGTTCCACCTTTGGCTCGAGGAGTGCTGCAGCCAAAAATTGCTGGGAGAGCTGGGGAGAGAGGTCTGGCCATGCCGAGCAGTGACATTCTCGCCGGTCTACAAAGCTCTGTCTCAAGCAAGACACAGGACAAGTTTGCTCTCAGCCTCTCTGATGTGCCAGATATGAACAAAAACGTTTCCACCTTTGGATGAGAGCAGCTGGGCACCTCCATGGGCACAGCTGATCATGTTTGCATGAAGAATTATGAGGGGAGACACCCCAGGAAGACACAATGGATAGAGCAAGGGAACCAAGGAGAGATTCTCAATAAAAATACACAAAACTGTTAATGTTTAATCTAGACACGGACTCTGCCTTATGCTGGTGCTGAGGATCCATTTTGACACCCTGAAAAGGGACATAAACTTTGCAGGAACTAATAATATCCCTGTCCTTGCCTCCCCCATCCATCCAGGGACAGCAAGTTCAGCCCTCGAAGTCTCGCTGCTCACCCAGATCTTCGTCCCAGCGATGGTGGGAAGAAGTTTTTGCTGATGTCATCTGCTCCCGAGTCACCTCCCGGCCGGTCACAGGGCTCCTCGTGAGCCAGCCCGGCTGAGTCACCGCAGCCGCGGGGTTGCGCAACCGGAGTTCCCTGTTTGCACGGATTTTCAGGAAACCAGAGCTCCCTGTTTCCACAGATTTGCTGGGAGCAGGGGCGAGGATTTTGCAGCATCCTCCAGATCTAGAAGGGGCCTTCAGCCTTGTAAGCAGCAGCAGCAGCACAAGGCTAAGGGTGCTGCTGATGGGTGTCCAGCGGGTGTAGGACACCAAGACCCCCCCAGTTCCCACTGCCTTGCTGCATGGATGGAAATCCAGGCTTGGTGTTGGATTCAGCTCTGCTGGTGCCTTAAATTATCTCCCATCCACACCAGGAGCACACAGCCCCCACCAGCCAGGACAGCCTCTCCTGCTCAATGAGCAAGAGAGCAAAGCTCATTTTCTGTCTGGACAGAAAAAACCTTATCAACAAACCCCGACTTCCACCAGAGGAGCCTAAATCCATCAGAATTAGCCAACAACCCAGCCAAGGCATGTTTCAGTGAGCTTTTTGAAGCCATGTGCTCCAGCAGTGACTCTGGCAGACACTGAATGCTTGGAGGGGGAGGATTTGAGCTCAGGATGTCCCAGCTCCCATGGAGAGGTGAGGATTATGTCGGTGCCCAACCCTTCCAGCAAGGATTTATCAGGCAGCGTTGTGGCTCTATAAAACGCTGTTTTAGTTGCCCTGGGCGAGTATTTTACCTTGGCAGCTGATGCAGCCATGTAATAACCATCATTATTCCCATCAAGGCCTCACAGAAGTGCTGCTGCTGCCAGGGAGGGCGAGTCAGCTGCAAAATCCTGTCACAGAAATCTTAGGATCATAGAAAGACTTGGGTTGGAAGGAACCTTAAAGCTCATCTCATTCCAACCCTTGCCATGGGCAGGGGTGCCTTCCACCATCCCAGGTTGCTCCAAGGGCCTTGGACACTTCCAGGGATGATGCTCAAAGAGGGACACGAAGCCAAGAGTGAAAGAACCTCAGGAGCAAATTTTGTAGTGCTGCTTCAGTAGTAAAGTTATGGTGTTTAAAAGTGGCTGAGAAGGGTGAATCAGGGAAAATCAGGGTGGATACTCCCCAAAGGAGGTCTGGCAGCCCAGCTGGACAGGCTTTGGGTTCAGGGAGGAGCACAGTTCACTCCTACCCCAAGCCAAGCCAAGCTATTTGGTCATTAAATAAACCTGCATTTCATACCCTTGTTGTAAGCAATGATGGTTCTAAACCCTGAAGACTGAAAAACCCCACACCTGCATTAATTAGGGCTATTTTTTTTTAATTGTAGGAGATGAATATACATAAAAAACCTTTTTATTTTCTAGAACTTCTGGGTGTTGGCCCTGCAGCAGCCTCGTTAAGGGCTGTTTGTTGTTCAATGTAGCAACAGGGGCACCATGATTCAATCAGCACTGATTTAACTAGCGATAGGAGAGGTTTGCCCAAGACCTCCTGACCCATTTCCTTATCTCATTCCTGTAGTGGTGGATTTTGCTCCAAAGGCCAAAGCCTCAGCAAACATCATTCAGTTTTTTCTGATATGCTAAAAAAATACCATGAGAAAAAAGGGTAAAAAAGGGATGTTTTGTTTCATGGCTGGTTTGGGCACACCAGGGATTTCTGAACTCTCTGGGAAGTCTCTAATGGGGAAATTTTCCTGGCTGCATTCAGCATCAAATATAAAAATGACTTACCATGGAATCACAGAATGGTTTGGGTTGGAAGGACCTTAAAGGTTCATCTCATTCCACCCCCTGCCATGGCCAGGGACACCTTCCACTATCCCAGGTTGCTCCAAGCCCTGTCCAGCCTGACCTTGGACACTTCCAGGGAAGCAACAACTTCTCTGGGCAACCTGTGCCAGGGCCTCCCCATCCTCACAGTCAAGAATTTCTTCCTAATATCCCATCTAACCCATTGCTCCTTGTCCTGTCCCTCCATCCCTTTTCCCAAGTCCCTCTCCAGCTCTCCTGGAGCCCCTTTAGGCTCTGGAAGGGGCTCTGAGGTCTCCCTGCATCCTTCTCTTCTCCAAGTGAACACCCCCAGCTCTCCCAGCCTGGCTCCAGAGCAGAGGGGCTCCAGCTCTCGGGACATTTTATCTCAAAACTGAACAACTTATCTCAAAAATGATCAACTTATCTCAAAAACTGACGTTTTCAGCCCAAACCAACTGAAACAGGGGCAGGAGCTTTGACACTTCCCCAAAGAAGGCAGAAAGTCATCAGTCTGTGGAAAGTTTTAGTTCATGCTTTCGTTTCTTGAAAAAGACACCAAATATTTGCAGGAAAAACAGGTGGCTGCTCTCTCCTGAACAACCCACAGAGGACATGGGCAGAGCCCGAAGGATGGGCTCCCTGGTGACTCAGAACAAGGCAAAATAAAAGGTGTTTTATGGGACTGCACAGGTTTAAAATTGCTCTTATGTGGCCTCTAGGCCAAAATCTTGCTGGAAATAAGGAGGGAATTCAGAGGGAACTGATGGAGTTACTGGGAGAAATAAATGTTAGTGATGTCCTGACTGCAGCTCCACGTGACTGGAGGCACTGAGGCCCTCGGAGCCGGATCATACAAAGGGCAGGACAAAATTCAGGTTATTTCTCCTGTGTTTTATGTCAACAAAACCTCGCAGACAACGTGGAAAACTGAAATCAACCTTCACAAGGAGAGCGAAGAAATCCTGTGGAGTCAGAGGGAAGTTAGGCAGGTTACAAGTGATATTTTTTAAAAAAATATTTCAATTGCTAAAGCACAAATAAAAACATAGTGAAGGGGTGGTTAAATATTACATGTAAAGGCATGCAGTGGTCCAAGGGCCACTGCACACAGAGTGTCGAGGAATAAAAACATTTAAACACATCAAAAACATCTCTGATTTCACTGCAGAAGTACTGGGATGTGCAGTCAAGTGTATTAAATTTTAGTTTTCTCATTTTTTCATCACTTCACTAGGAAATCTTCTCAAGCCAAAATCAATCTTTAAAAAGTGATTGTGACCAAAATTTGATTTGATATAAATAGAACCAGGGGGAAAAAAGGAAATATGCTCACTGATTTTTGATCACTAATTAATTATTTTTGATGCCTAGCCACATGGTCTTTTCATTTCTGAGGATGGTAGGGAGTATGGTTTATTCCTTCCTCCTCACAGAGAAGGGTGAGAAAAGAATAAAAAACCAATGTTTTTTGTCATTTAAGAGAAACTTTAGTACCATTGTGGTTTAGAACAGGGCTTGAAACTGGATCCTGACATGATTTTTTGGTTGTTCATACTCCTGAAAATCAGCCAAAATGAGGGGAAAAGGGTCAGTCAGCAGAGTAACACAGGGAAATCTCGCTGTATTTCCAGACGAAAACTTCAAGGGATGCTGGCAGGATGGAGGGGGGATGGAGACAGGATAGTGGTGGGGTGCAGGGAGAGTGGAGTAGAGAAGTCAGATGGGATAGAGGCATGTCGCTGTCGCGGCAAGGGCGAGTAGAGAAACGGCACAAGAGTCCAGGCTCCAGGATATGTGGAAGCCAAAGCCTTCTTTTATTAATCTATCAGAAAGCTTTTATATGTTAGTTTGCAAGAGTGTGTTAAATGGCATAAAGTAATTGGTTCTTTGTCCAACCACCCCTTGAGGGGATTGGCCAAGTTCTAAGACATCCATTTCTAAGTATTTTTGTAGTTAGAACCAAAACAATTCTGCAAAACAACTGCAGGTGTGAGACAGAGAGTGAGTTTACAAGAACCCGTAGCAGTGTTTTTCATAGCTTCTGTGAGAAATGCAGAGCTCTCACAGAATGCTACAGAAAGCTGGAAAATTTCTCTGCTAAAGCTTTTCAGCATCCATAGAGGTAGGCTGGAGGAGGGAAGCAGGAGGATCATGGAATCCCAGAATGGTTTGGGTGGGAAGGGACCTTAAAGATCAGCCCATTCCATCCCCTGCCATGGGCAGGGACACCTTCCACTATCCCAGGCTGCTCCAAGCACTGTCCAGTCTGGCCTTGGACACTTCCAGGGATCCAGGGGCAGCCACAGCTTCTCTGGGCACCCTGTGTGATGCAGGTGGAATTGAAAAGGGATGGGGGTGGGATGCAGGTGGGATTTAGGAAGGTTACAGGCAGGTTGGAGGAGGAAAACCAGATGGGAGAGAGGCTGGCTGGAGGAACAAGCAGGAAAAGGGATGGAGATGGGATAGCAAAGGGTGGGATACAGGTGGGATTCAGGAAAAATGCAGACAGGTAGGTGGAGGAAAACCAGATGGGATGGAGATAGGATGGAAGAGGGAAGCAGGAAGGATATGGATGGGATCAAGGGGGGATAAAGGTGGAATGCAGGTGGGATTGAGGAGGAATGCAGGCAGGTTGGAAGAGGAAAACGAGACGAA
>VZRS01014567.1:2856-26049 GCA_013398055.1 Ifrita kowaldi
CAGTGTATTCTATTACCATCCTCATGAGCTGTTGAAACCAGGTGGGGCAGTGTTTCCTTGCCTCCTCCCTCCAGACTACCTTCTGCTTAATGGGCCCATCAATGCCTTGCCTCATGACTCATCATCCCATTGTGAGATGCTCCACCCAGAGGGAGGAACCAAGCATTCCATCCTGGATATAATCTGAGATTCCGAACACCACAGACAACCCTTTCCACTGGATTCCCAGAGGACAAGAACTACATAGCCACCACTGGACCTTCTGAGGAAGAGCAGACCCTTCTACAGGATCACTGCTTCAACAGAACCACATCCACCACTTCAGGAGGACTGCAGCCACCGTTTTATCGGACGGCTACTGCCACCCTGACTAACAAGGTGTCAGGTTGTATCCTGACTCTGTCAGTTTAAACCAGTGTTTCCTGCCTTTTTTTTTTTTAATTTCCCTATTAAATTGTTACTCTGACTTGGTGCCTCCCAGTGGTTTGTTTTCAAACTAGTACAAAGTCATTGTAAAGTATCAGCAGAATAGAAACTTATGATGTATATTCTGCTTGCTAAGAGGTGGATAGTGCATGTCCTACTGCAAAAGTAGTCACATACAAGGTACTATCTGACTATGAATGATAGAATTATGTCTTGACATTTCTTCCACATATAAAGTTTAGGAACTTTATGAAGACACAGGTTACTATTTGCACTCATAGATGTCTTTGGAGGTAAAAACCTGCATTTTATTCAGGAAACTGTTGTGAGTGAATTGTGTAGCCTTGCTACTTTTCAGTAGGAAGACTTAATTTCTTTTTTGTAATTAAATTAATACAAAACAGCTCTTACAAAATGTAAGGATGTTACATTTGAGTTAATTTTTCCTTATTCTAATGTAAATGTTATTAAATTCTGAAATAATGTATTTTCCTAATTCATTTGGAAGTCCTTATACATCTTTTTCTTGTATGAGGTGATCCCTCTGTCTTAGATGTATGTTGAAATAAATAGAAAATTATTAGAGAGGCTGCCAGGGTATCTGTAATTTTTCACTGGAAACTGAGTAAACTTAGTTATGTAATAAAGTACCAGGTCTGACTCTGTTTCTTTCAAGTTGAAATGACAAAGAATTTTTTATGAAATACTATTCTTTTGCTTTACACATTTGTCTTTTAAAATGATGTGTGCACCTGCAATCTGATCATCAGGACTGAATAGTTCTTATTCTTTGTTTTAAGGGAAGACATGTTTTGCAAACAGGCTATTTTCACACACTGGGGTCAAATCATAGTATATTCCAACACTGAAAGAAAGTGAGATTTTTTAAGACTTAGGGAGGTATCTGCAAATTCAACTGGCATTTTGACCTATTCAATAACCCAGATTTACTCATTGATTCACTTTTGTGAGAATCATAGGTGCCTGTGGGACCAAAGTATTACAAGTGTAAATATTTGGGACAGAAATGATGAAATGATAATGTCTTCATTTGGATAATGTATAATTTGTGCATATGTGGAATTGAATGGATTATTTACTTCCTTTATTAGTTACAGTTCCCTGAAGGAGCCCTGAGAGGTGAATTTTATGATTGAGATAGTGTGGTTCTGCCCTGCTCCTTGCTTGTTCCTGAAGAAAAAAAATTTATTGTTTTATTTTATCTTACTGCCAATATCAATTCATATTGAGCCAATAGAGACATTTCTAGCAAAATGTACTTTCATCAAAGAATGCTATTTTGTCATAATATAAACATTTGGAAAACACTCTAAAGTTTCTTTTTTTTTTTTTCTGCTTAAGTAGAGAACTCAATTCAAAACTCAAAGTTTGTTGCAAAAAAGAAGGACCAACCCTGTTCAGCAGCCTCTGCTGTTGTGCTTTTCTGTTTGTCGTTTTTCTTAGACCACTTGCTGCCCATTTCAGGTTGAGGAAGGATGAAGAGGGATGAAGAAGGTTGGCTTTTTCTACCAACATATAAAAATTGTCTGGTGCCCTACTAGCATTTCATCTTCAGGCATTGAGAGTTCATTGCAGAATTATTGCTTTCAGAAGAAGAAGAATAAAGATTTTTCTCCCTTTTAATATTGATTTAGTAAAATCAGAAGGAGAAATCATTTGCCTTGCGTTCAGGAGGCTGGAAGAACTAGTCTTAAAGTTTTGGTATTCTTCCAGGATTTAAAAAAGCTGTTTAATGGAAACTATGTGTAGGGCAGAGTGGAGTTCATTTTTGTTTCTGGAAGAAAAGTTTGAGAGAAGTCATATGGAGAATTTGCTAGTTCGGCTGTTGGAAATCATGATATAGTCTGTATTATGAATACTGCCTGTAGAAGAATTTCAGAATGACATATTGAACCATAAAAGATATAGTAGAACCCAAACGTCTGTATAAAGTTTTCTTCCAAGATTTGTCTTCAATAGAAAATAATTTATTTGCATTTTGAGCCTTAAATCCAAGCATTTGGTCTTGCTGAATGTCTTAAAAATTCTGTCAGCTAACCTTCCCGTTTCTTTCAGCTGTTTTGAAGTTTTCTCTGGCCTTTGGGGCTGCTTGCAAGAACTTTCTGACCCAAAGCTTTTTCTGGCTCTTAGTGGTTAAAAATCATCTGGAGTTGCTGTGAGAGTGATTTGGGGTTTTTTTAGTTAATCTGAAAAGTGGTTTCATATTAAGTCACAGTTTTCTGGATAGAAGTAGCCTCAAATCCCTGGATACGAATTAGAAAATGTGAAATTTGGGTATAAATTCTATTATTTGGACCTGTATTTTTACAATATACCTGACCAAGCTAAAAGCTAAGGTGTATGTAGTGTATATAGTGTATAGTGTATGAAGAAAGGTGTGAACTATGTATAGAAAAATATCCAGGTCCTGCGCTTGGGTCACAACAAGCCTGTGCAGCACTACAGACTTAAGACAAAGTGGTTGGAAAGTTGCCCATCAGAAAATGACTTGGGGGTGCTGGTTGACAGCAGCTGAACATGTGATAGCATATGCCCAGGTATCCAAGAAGGCCAATGGCATCCTGGCCTGTGTCAGCAATAATGAGGCCAGTGGGACCAGGGCAGTGATTGTACTACTGTACTTGGCACTGGTGAGGATGCACCTTGAATCTGGTGTTTATTTCTGGATCCATCACTACAAGAAAGACATTGAAGTGCTGTAGGGTCTCCAGAGAAGGGCAATGGAGCTGGTGAAGGGTTTGGAGCACAAGTGTTATAAGGAGTGCCTGAGGGAGCTTAGGGTTGTTCAGCCTGGAGGAGTTTCAGGGCAGACTTTATTGCTCTCTACAAATGGCTGAAAGGAGGTTGTAGACTGCTGAGAGTCTGTGTCTTCTCCCAGATATCAAGTGACAGGACAAGAAGAAATGCCTTCAAGGTGCTCCATGGGAATTTTAGAAAGGATATTAGGAATAATTTCTTCATATAACAGGTCATCAAGCATTGGAACAAGTTGCTCAGGGAAGTAGTTGAGTCACCAATTCCTGGAGGTAATTAAAAGAAGTGTGGGTATTGTACTTAGGGACATGGTTTAGTGTTGGACTTGGCAGTATTAAGATAATCGTCGGACTTGAGGATCTCATAAGTCTTATTCAAATTAATTTTTTCTATGATTCTATATAACCTCCTAAAGACACTGTTAATTCCTTCTTTCGTGTATGCTCCCCGTTCTTCTTCTAAGAGGCCTTTTAAATGAAGAGAAATAAGTTGTGTTGTATTAAGCAGACAATGCTGCAGTGCTGCTCACCGAGTTCTTTTTTTTCTGTATTAGCATGACCATGAAGATGGGCATTTGCCACAGAGGAGACTAACCTGGATACTAATTGTGTGTAAGACAAAAATAAAATGGCCCTTGATTCAAGATTAGATTGTTCAGCCAACAAAGTTTCAGAAACATTTGCTGGCTTCACAGTTACCTGCAGAAACTGGTTATGGGCTATAAGGCCCCAAAAAACTCACTTGATGAGACTTAAAAGAGCTTACAGTTGTTCATGCACTCTGAGTTAGACACGTGGTAGAAATACTGACAGGATATTCTCAAGAGGTCAAAACAACAAGAAAAACTTCACCAGCAACTTTAGAAAATCAAGGAAACTTTGGCAAAAGGTTTAGTGCAACATTCAATCAACATAAAACACTTCTCAAAGCATTAACTTTGCCCATTCAACTTTGCAAAANAACGTCTGTATAAAGTTTTCTTCCAAGATTTGTCTTCAATAGAAAATAATTTATTTGCATTTTGAGCCTTAAATCCAAGCATTTGGTCTTGCTGAATGTCTTAAAAATTCTGTCAGCTAACCTTCCCGTTTCTTTCAGCTGTTTTGAAGTTTTCTCTGGCCTTTGGGGCTGCTTGCAAGAACTTTCTGACCCAAAGCTTTTTCTGGCTCTTAGTGGTTAAAAATCATCTGGAGTTGCTGTGAGAGTGATTTGGGGTTTTTTTAGTTAATCTGAAAAGTGGTTTCATATTAAGTCACAGTTTTCTGGATAGAAGTAGCCTCAAATCCCTGGATACGAATTAGAAAATGTGAAATTTGGGTATAAATTCTATTATTTGGACCTGTATTTTTACAATATACCTGACCAAGCTAAAAGCTAAGGTGTATGTAGTGTATATAGTGTATAGTGTATGAAGAAAGGTGTGAACTATGTATAGAAAAATATCCAGGTCCTGCGCTTGGGTCACAACAAGCCTGTGCAGCACTACAGACTTAAGACAAAGTGGTTGGAAAGTTGCCCATCAGAAAATGACTTGGGGGTGCTGGTTGACAGCAGCTGAACATGTGATAGCATATGCCCAGGTATCCAAGAAGGCCAATGGCATCCTGGCCTGTGTCAGCAATAATGAGGCCAGTGGGACCAGGGCAGTGATTGTACTACTGTACTTGGCACTGGTGAGGATGCACCTTGAATCTGGTGTTTATTTCTGGATCCATCACTACAAGAAAGACATTGAAGTGCTGTAGGGTCTCCAGAGAAGGGCAATGGAGCTGGTGAAGGGTTTGGAGCACAAGTGTTATAAGGAGTGCCTGAGGGAGCTTAGGGTTGTTCAGCCTGGAGGAGTTTCAGGGCAGACTTTATTGCTCTCTACAAATGGCTGAAAGGAGGTTGTAGACTGCTGAGAGTCTGTGTCTTCTCCCAGATATCAAGTGACAGGACAAGAAGAAATGCCTTCAAGGTGCTCCATGGGAATTTTAGAAAGGATATTAGGAATAATTTCTTCATATAACAGGTCATCAAGCATTGGAACAAGTTGCTCAGGGAAGTAGTTGAGTCACCAATTCCTGGAGGTAATTAAAAGAAGTGTGGGTATTGTACTTAGGGACATGGTTTAGTGTTGGACTTGGCAGTATTAAGATAATCGTCGGACTTGAGGATCTCATAAGTCTTATTCAAATTAATTTTTTCTATGATTCTATATAACCTCCTAAAGACACTGTTAATTCCTTCTTTCGTGTATGCTCCCCGTTCTTCTTCTAAGAGGCCTTTTAAATGAAGAGAAATAAGTTGTGTTGTATTAAGCAGACAATGCTGCAGTGCTGCTCACCGAGTTCTTTTTTTTCTGTATTAGCATGACCATGAAGATGGGCATTTGCCACAGAGGAGACTAACCTGGATACTAATTGTGTGTAAGACAAAAATAAAATGGCCCTTGATTCAAGATTAGATTGTTCAGCCAACAAAGTTTCAGAAACATTTGCTGGCTTCACAGTTACCTGCAGAAACTGGTTATGGGCTATAAGGCCCCAAAAAACTCACTTGATGAGACTTAAAAGAGCTTACAGTTGTTCATGCACTCTGAGTTAGACACGTGGTAGAAATACTGACAGGATATTCTCAAGAGGTCAAAACAACAAGAAAAACTTCACCAGCAACTTTAGAAAATCAAGGAAACTTTGGCAAAAGGTTTAGTGCAACATTCAATCAACATAAAACACTTCTCAAAGCATTAACTTTGCCCATTCAACTTTGCAAAAACCTGTTTGATTTTAAGTTACTCAAAAATTCCAGGAAGAGGGAATTAAAAGAAGAACGTCAGAAAGACAAAGAGAGATAAAAAGCCCCAAATATAGTTACCACTCCTGATTCCAGTGGTGTTCAGCTAATAAAAATTCTGAGAGGAGACAGGGTCAAGATGTGCTAACCACATGTTCAGCCTTAAATACCCCTTGGCCTTCTTGGGCCTTTCCCCCAGGTGGGAATTCTGGTCATTTGGCCACTTAGAAGCTGGGTTAGGGGCACCAGAGTTGGATGTGGAGCATTGCCTCCAGTGTGCCAGGGATTGGCAGACTCTGCCAGGCTGGGATATAGTCTCTAGGGTGTAGAGGGCAGATAACTGCCTCACCAGGGCAAGGCCTGACCTGCCCCTTCCCCTGCCGACATGCATCTCAAAATGTCTTGAGACGTCAATATTTCCAGTCTCTCACATGGGTTCAGTACACTTATGAGACACTTATATTTTCTAGTCCATATTTGATCAGATTCTTTTTTTGGGGGAGAATGAGGATGGAAGAGAGGGAAGCTGAAATTTAGATTGATCCTTGGATTGGAAAAGATTCCTATAAGTGGAGTGTATTCAGCCTGTTACTTTAATTGCCAGTAAGTTATGCTGTGCTTCTTTGTCAGACAACTGTTTTTGCAATACTTAGAAGGTACTGTTTTGTCCTGTTATAACATATTTTTTACGTAAGTGAGGCAAAGAATTCAATAGTTTAAGTCTATATGAAAGCCATGTCAAGAAGAAGCACTCTGCAGTAACAAGTTGGAGCTGTGCTGCCACTAGTTTGAAAAAAAAAGAATGAAACATGAAACCTGCAGGCTTTGAAAGGTTTTAGCAAGTATCACTACTCTGGTGGGATAAAAGGCAGCAGAGGAAGTGAGCAAGATTTTGGGTGACTGCTGTAATTCACTGGATGGTGCAGAATCAATATTGCTGGGCCAGTGAGAGGCAGCATTGCGCTTTTTGCTCCTCTTTGACCTAAGTCAAAAAGACAGAATAATACCAATTCGCACTCTTCAGTTTTATAGATTTTCAACACAGAAAAAGTCTTAATTTCATTCCTCAGTGCCTCTCTAATCATGCTAAACACAAAAGACTTTTTGCATTTCCTCCCCACACTTTTACGCTGTTTTCTTCCTGTTTACAGTTATAGATATCAGGTTACAGTGCAGTTTGTTCTGTAGCATTTTGATTTTAATTTCATTTGTTAATTAAAATGCTGCTGCGCATGATTGAGGAACCTCATCAACTCTAAAGTTAATTGCTTTTCTGTCACTAGAAAGTTGTAGTGAATGAGTATTCTAAAATTTTTAAGTGTTCCTTTTTGAAAGTGTCTGAGTTGTTAGAACTTAGTGCTGCTTTTTGCATCCTGGCATACAATTAAAGTAGTCAGGCTTAATGAATTTCTGAATGAAAGCTGTCAGCTGTGGCAACAGCACAGGATGGAAACTCTGGGTTTTTATTTCAGACATGATGTCTGTCTTGTCTGAGTATCCTGAAATTCTATCATGAATATGTCTTTTTGAGGGGGAGTTTGCTCTTTTTGCAGCTAAGAAAAGTAACTGAATTGCTTTCTTATGTGCAGAGCAGAGAAGTCTTTTTCTTCAATTGGGCCAATGCCTTTGTCATGAAGGTTAAATTCAGCAAACTTTAGTGGTGACTCTCAGTCTTCACACTGAGAATGAGACTTCAGGATTGTATTTGTTTTCAATTCTGTTCCCAGGAGCTCTGTCTCATCCAGAGGTACAATTGTGTGCAGGAGGGACATAGTATTTGCATGTTAATGTGACTTTAATGGAAAATACCTCACAAACAGCAAAGGAAGCATACCACTAAATACGGGACAAGGAAATGGAAGTTTTGATATTGCTCTTGGGGAGGATGATTATCCTCTGGGAGACTGATGAGCAATTTGAGAATTTATGGATTAGGATTAAACTGCAGACTAGCAGGGGTGACACTGTTGTGTGACTGAGACACTGGACACTATCTTTGCTTCAGTCTTCACTGCCAGGGCCAGCCCTCAGAAAACCCTGACCCAAAAGACGAGGGAGAAGATCTAGAGGAAGGTGGACTTCCCCTTGGTTGAGGACAACGGGATTAGAAACCATTTAGTCAAACCTGACATCCAAAAGTCCATGGGCCCTGATGGGATACACCCAGTAGTGTTGAGTGAACTTATGGACATCATTGCTAGGCCACTCTCAATCATCTTTGAAAGGTCATGGCAGTCTGGAGAGGTACCTGAGGACTTGAAGACAGCAAGTGTCACTCCAATCTTCAAAAATGGCAGGAAGGAGGACCCAGGGAACTACATTCCAGTCAGCGTCACCTCAATCCCTGCATGTGGAAGACAAGAAGATGATTAGTCAGGATTGATTCACCAAAGGGAAATAATGCTTAACCAATGTGACTGCTTAATACAATGGGACAAGTGGCTGGATAGATGAGGGAGAGCAGTGGTTGTTGTCCACCTGGATTTCAGCAAGGCTATTGACACAGTCTCTCAAGATATCCTCAAGGGAAGTGGGGGTTAGGTGAATGTACAGTGCACAGTATTGAGAACTGACTGAACAGCAGATCTCAGAGAGTTGTGATCAGTGGCACAGGGTCTAGTTCGAAGCCTGTAGCTAGTGGTGCTCCCCAGGGGTCCAGTACTGGCTCCGGTATTTAACTTACTCGTCAAAGGCTTGGTTGAAGAGGTAAGAGAGCCTCCCCAGCAAGTGCGCTGAAGATAAAACTGGGAGGACTGGCCAATACCCAGAGTGCTGGGCAGCTATTAAGAAGGACCTCAACAGCATGGAGATATGGGCAGAGTGGAATTCTGAAATGCAGCAACAGCCCGTGTGGTGTTCTGCATCTGGGAAAGAATAACTCCATGCACTAGTACGGATTGGGGGCTGACCTGCTGAAAAGCAGCTCTGCAGAGAAGAACCTGTGGGTCCTGGTGGACAACAAAAGCCGGCACTGTACCCTTGTAGCCAAGAAGGCCAATGGTATCCTGGGGTGCACTGGGAAGAGCATTGCCAGCAGGTCGAAGGAGGTGATCCTGCCTCTCTGCTCAGCCTTACTGAGGCCTTATCTGAAATGCTGTGTCCAGTTCTGGGCTCTTCAGTACAAGACAGACAATGAGATCCTGGAGCAAGTCCAGAGGAAGGCAATGAAGAATATGAAGGGACTGGAACAACACTTATGAGGAAGGGCTGAAGGAGCTGGGCCAGTTTAGCCAGGAGGAGAGACGACTGAGAGGGAACCTTATATCTGTAAGTATCTGAAGTATTTGAAGGGAGGGTGTCAAGAAGATGGAGCCAGGCAGTTCTCAGTGGGGCTGAGAAGGATGAGAGACAATGGGCAGAAACTGATGCTCAGGAAGTTTTATCTGAACATGAGGAAGACCTTTACTGTGAGGGTGACTGAGCACTGGAACAGGTTGCCCAGAGAGGTTGTGGAGTCTATTTCCCTGAGGATATTCAAAAACCATCTGAACACAGTCCTGAGTATCACGCTCTAGGGGACCCTACCTGAGCAGGGAAGTTGGACTAGATGACCAACTGTGACTCCTCCCTACCTTACCCATTCTGTGATTCTTTAATCATGACTCTGACAGTGATTAAACAGTCAGTTCCAGCTGTGGACTATAGGATATTTTTTTAAAGCACAACTCTAAGCACATATAAGATTAATGTACATGGACTTGGCCGAAGGACAACTTTCGTTTTGTGGAATCCAACAACTGGATAATCGTTAATAACCTATTTTGAATGGGCACACTGCCTTCACAACGGAAAGTGGGGAACTATACTAGTTCTTTCCATTGTCTGGCTAGTATCTGGCAGACTCACTACAGTGAATGTTGCTTTGACATCTTGCTTTGACAGACTTGATGTTGCAGAGTTCATGTGCTGATGGAAGGAAATAGCACTGATTATCCTCCACCAGATACCTGTTGCAAAGACAAGCCAAATGAGCCAGCTCTCTAGTCAGAAAAATCTAGACAACAAAATGCAGCTGGAAGATTTTTAACCCCTACCTCCCTGTTCTGGATCTAGGAGTAGGATTATGTAATAAAGCTGTTTTGTTTTTCTAGTAAATGCCAGCCTTTCATGCCTAACTGGCTGGCCTCTTGGTGCAATGTGTTATTGTTCTGTCCCATATGAAAGCATGCTGGATGGAATTAGGAATGTGAGGCTAAGTGCCAAGGAAAACATTTCTGTGGCCTAAAAACCTGCCACCACTCAGCACCTGTCTGGGCATGAATTGAACATTGTAGCACTCAATCCACCACAGTCGGACTGAGAAATGTGTGAAATTTTTAGCTGTGTATTCTCAGTACTTGTACACCCTCCTGGGAAAAAATATATGAAGCACATTAGCTTAACCCCTTTTGTGGAAAGCAGGCAGCCTAAAGTGAGGCTTGCTCACTTACTTTTCCACCTCTTGTTTGTGGAAATGGGTAGAAGTAAAACACTTGCAAATCAATGCAAATTCCTGTTAGGTTAGAGGCACTGGAGGATGATGGAAGCTGGGGAAATAGGGAAGGAATGGGAGAGAGAAAGAGATGGATTTCAGCCTAGAAGTGCATATTATATTCAGTT
Organism: Ifrita kowaldi; assembly: GCA_013398055.1. Lineage (NCBI taxonomy): Eukaryota > Metazoa > Chordata > Aves > Passeriformes > Cinclosomatidae > Ifrita > Ifrita kowaldi. The sequence continues at coordinate 13,432 of VZRS01014567.1, forward strand.
CAGGATAATATTTCAGTTAGCATTTACTTCTTATAAAGAAATTCTATTTGTAACTGCCCAGCTATGGTAATTTGTGACAGAGGAATGATTTTGCATAGAGAAAGGACAAGGAGACCCAGTTGCAAGAAGGAGTTAAAGTGGCTGAAAGCCAGAGACGTAACAGAAGGTACTGTACATCTTGCAAGAGAGTGAAGTTTTCTTGCATGAATTGTCTTGTAGATCATCCTGGAATCTGAGCATTCAGGGTCCAAACCAACAGTCACCTTTGGGCAACAGAATTGGGGTGGGGGATGAAGCAAGGGCTGGGCTGACTTGTCCCATGCAACTGCACCCTGGATTGGTGCTGGTGCAAATGTGTATAGGAAATCTACTTGTGACACGTTTGCAGACTGTGTAGAACTGTGTATTGCAGTAGGACTCTGCTCAATGCAATGTTTATTAAAATTTCATATTTCAGCACAAATGTGTGCGTGATTTTCTTCAAGCAGCCAGCGAAGCAAATACCATGCCGTGAAGATCCACAAAAGCCCTGGTCAGAGAGATTTCAAAAATGCCCGCAGATAGCAAGCCTCTGCCGCTGCAGGGTCTTAAAGATACAGCAACAATTTTTGGATGCAGATAGATACGGAATACAATAACATTATGAATGGCCCCAGGACAGATATCCAGAGCCTTTGCATCAAAACTGCGCAATGATAGGAACAAACTCCTGACACAGCTGGTACTTAAGATGCAGTGGTTCTGTATCCTGTGCTCTTATTGATCCTTTAAGTGAGGGCTTGATGAGACAACTAACAATGAATAAGCTTCAGTAATTGAGTCTGGATAAGTTTTACAAGTTTTTACATACTTACGCAAAGCTTATCTTGGGTCTCAAAACTTGTGCTAGAAACGGCACATAAACTCTCAAGATTTATGAGGCTTTGTTCATCTGCTTTTAGTGGAAATATTATGAGAAGAGCTTTTTTAATAATCCATAAAATTAATTGATGTTAATGTGTAGGCGATATTCAATTCTCCTCTTAGACAAGCTTTTTGAGTTTTCCAGGTTCCTGTACATTTAAGTTTGCCAGCATGCTTATACTTCCTTTACTCATTCATAGTAATGATGATTTCTGATAAGAAAATATTGTCGGGGTCTTGTTTTTTTGTTTTTTGTTTGGGTTTTTTTTATTAAATGGACAAAATATTAGCAACCTGTAATCTATTACATGATTTACAGGTAATTGGCAACTAGTATATTATATTCACAGTATCTCTCCAGAAAACTTACTTGCCTTCTCTCTTGAAGACCCTAGGAAAAAATTTTGAAAATTACAAATAAATTCTCTACAGCTGAGTCAGAAACTTGACTGCTTTGGAGGGACAACTGATGCTGTTGTGAGGAAGTATAGGTAAGCAGGAGAATTTACATGGAGATATTCCAACAATTATCTAAAATTTGTCATATATGATATGTTTCAGTTCTTGCACCATCAGATCCCTTGCCTGACTAGTCACAGCATATGTGATATAGGAAGTCTGATAGGCTGGAAGTTCACTTTCTCAGTGGAACATAGGTAGTGGATAATGACTGAAGTAGAGTTGTTAGTGTAAGTTACATTGTGAGTATCGGTCTGAATACCTGATCTGAAAAAGCATCTTTGGTATTCATGCAGTTCCCTCAAAAAGAACCTTGTTGGGCTGCTTGAAGAAACGTTATCAAATTAGCTAAAGGAAGCATAACATAACTTCTCAATGATGAACAGTATTTTGTATGGTCATTGCATGGTACTCTGTGGTAACCAAAGACAAAAATGTCTAGTTATTTGCATGTCTGCATAATATCAAACATAGAAAGAATTCTTCACTCTGTTTTATGCATACATAAATTGAGAGGGCAAATTATTTGCATATCGAGGACTGGAGAAGAATAGAAAGGATGGGGCTTTTACAATGTGAAAAATATAGATGAGTTGACACAGTACAACCTACAGTTTCAGGAAGCTTGCTTCTTAAGGAAGGTATTTCACTGATATGGTCTTCTTCCCTTTTGTCTTCTGAAACTAAAATAATTTTGTTTTGGGACCTTAGTTTGTCTACCTCTTCTTCTAAAGTGTGTTTTGGCACTGGACATGCAATGTTATTTAGTATAAAAAAGGGATTATGTTGTACTCTAAACCTGCCCAGGGAGAAAATGGATAGAGATATTTTCACACATATATATATAGTCTATTCTTCTAATTTTTTAACTTTTAGGAAAGAGCCTACTTTTCTGTGAAAATGAGTATGAAGAGCAGATAGATTAAAAGAACCTTTGCTCTCCTGTGGTACTTCTGCATAAGAGGGGAAAAGATAATATAATTTACTTAGAAAAAATTAGTTCCTGTCTGCTTGAATTTCCAGTCATTGGCATGTTTTCTGTAAATGCACCATAGTGCAATGTTAATACAGGTAGTGCATGCTGTGCATTGTACATTCAGTGGTGCACAGAAGTAAATACTTGATGTGCAAGTTTTAAACCTTTATTTGTAGTTAACACTACTGAACTCTATTTTTTAACTTCTTAAATATAGCTTTTCAAATTAAAAAATACCAAATTCTGTAGATTTCAAATATAATTTATTGTATGTTGGTGAAACAGAAATGGCATTGGTGCAATGTCTTTATGCTGTAGTATTTGCAAGACATGTATGTTGGCACACACAAGAAATATACCTATGAAAGAAACTCAGTGACACTTGCTCTTGTGATTTCCATTATTTGAAAACTTTAGAAGTCACAAGGGAGTCCAAACAAACCAAAGTATGTCACATAGTAGAAAATATGATGCCACGTATCACTAATTTAATTTAGAATGAGAAAAAATCTAGGTGACTATCTTTTCTTGGAGTAATTGCAGAAAAAATGATGAAACCAGTGTAAAGCATGTAAGAGTACCATACTATACAGTCTCAAGACCAGCTCTGGTAGAAGTCTGTAGACTGTAGCAAGGAAAAGATTGATTATTATTTAAAGATTATTTTTGGATGAAAGTAGTGCTTCAAAATTTGTTTTTGACATTCAAGTCCAATATATACTTCCAGCTGTTTTTTATTAATTACTCTGCTAATTAGCTTGTTGGCTCCCAAGGGAAAAATTAACATATTTATACTGAGATGTGGTGCATTTCAAGGTATTTGGCAGTATCTAAGAAAGGCATTGTGAAAATAATTCAACTAAAATTAGGAGAGAGAATTGCAGATGTTTTATCAGTCTTGAAATAAGCCTTTGCATTGAGATACAACTGCTACAGCACCATGTTCCAGAAGCTGTCCTTTAAAAGGTTCTTCAGAGACTCCTGGCATTATTCAGAGGAAATCATCTTCCCGGTGTGAGTAAGGATTTGCATTAGATTCTAGACTGTAATGCCACTACTTTGAAACTATAAATTGTCTTAAAGGTCACTGTTTTAAAATTATGCTTTTGTACTTCTGGATTATGATTTATTATGCATAAACCTGAGATTTTCCAAGTGATCACTCATGATTTTGCCGAGTTGGATTTCAGGAGCATTTAATCACATTATGTAGATTGGATATCTGATCTTTTTATGGAGGATAATTGCACTACTGTAATGCTTTCCTGTACTATCACAAAAAAACTACCGGTGATGTATTTTTATTATTTAACTGAGTGTAGCTCTCATTCCTGAGAAAGAATGATAATGCAGGGTCAGCCTGAGATCAACAGGACCCTGTATCTCNCACACATATATATATAGTCTATTCTTCTAATTTTTTAACTTTTAGGAAAGAGCCTACTTTTCTGTGAAAATGAGTATGAAGAGCAGATAGATTAAAAGAACCTTTGCTCTCCTGTGGTACTTCTGCATAAGAGGGGAAAAGATAATATAATTTACTTAGAAAAAATTAGTTCCTGTCTGCTTGAATTTCCAGTCATTGGCATGTTTTCTGTAAATGCACCATAGTGCAATGTTAATACAGGTAGTGCATGCTGTGCATTGTACATTCAGTGGTGCACAGAAGTAAATACTTGATGTGCAAGTTTTAAACCTTTATTTGTAGTTAACACTACTGAACTCTATTTTTTAACTTCTTAAATATAGCTTTTCAAATTAAAAAATACCAAATTCTGTAGATTTCAAATATAATTTATTGTATGTTGGTGAAACAGAAATGGCATTGGTGCAATGTCTTTATGCTGTAGTATTTGCAAGACATGTATGTTGGCACACACAAGAAATATACCTATGAAAGAAACTCAGTGACACTTGCTCTTGTGATTTCCATTATTTGAAAACTTTAGAAGTCACAAGGGAGTCCAAACAAACCAAAGTATGTCACATAGTAGAAAATATGATGCCACGTATCACTAATTTAATTTAGAATGAGAAAAAATCTAGGTGACTATCTTTTCTTGGAGTAATTGCAGAAAAAATGATGAAACCAGTGTAAAGCATGTAAGAGTACCATACTATACAGTCTCAAGACCAGCTCTGGTAGAAGTCTGTAGACTGTAGCAAGGAAAAGATTGATTATTATTTAAAGATTATTTTTGGATGAAAGTAGTGCTTCAAAATTTGTTTTTGACATTCAAGTCCAATATATACTTCCAGCTGTTTTTTATTAATTACTCTGCTAATTAGCTTGTTGGCTCCCAAGGGAAAAATTAACATATTTATACTGAGATGTGGTGCATTTCAAGGTATTTGGCAGTATCTAAGAAAGGCATTGTGAAAATAATTCAACTAAAATTAGGAGAGAGAATTGCAGATGTTTTATCAGTCTTGAAATAAGCCTTTGCATTGAGATACAACTGCTACAGCACCATGTTCCAGAAGCTGTCCTTTAAAAGGTTCTTCAGAGACTCCTGGCATTATTCAGAGGAAATCATCTTCCCGGTGTGAGTAAGGATTTGCATTAGATTCTAGACTGTAATGCCACTACTTTGAAACTATAAATTGTCTTAAAGGTCACTGTTTTAAAATTATGCTTTTGTACTTCTGGATTATGATTTATTATGCATAAACCTGAGATTTTCCAAGTGATCACTCATGATTTTGCCGAGTTGGATTTCAGGAGCATTTAATCACATTATGTAGATTGGATATCTGATCTTTTTATGGAGGATAATTGCACTACTGTAATGCTTTCCTGTACTATCACAAAAAAACTACCGGTGATGTATTTTTATTATTTAACTGAGTGTAGCTCTCATTCCTGAGAAAGAATGATAATGCAGGGTCAGCCTGAGATCAACAGGACCCTGTATCTCTGCTGAGATGCTTTCCAGTGTTCTGTCAGTCCCAGCATATGCTGGTGCCTGGGATTGTTTCTTCCCAGCTTCAAGATTTTGAAACAGAATATGACTGTAATCTTCTGCAATTCTGGCAACAAAGGAAAAATAAACATGGTAACTGTGAGGGGCCAATTTAATTTTGATTTCTGTCTCAACACCGTTTGTCAGATGGGGGGATGGGTTGCACATGTACCACTTGCAGGAGGTAACTTGGACAGGATAGGAGAAAGCCTTGTCTCTGGAGAGACTTTGCCTGGCAACCATTTCATATCTCACATGGAATAGGCAGTCAGCAGGGGAACACCAAGGACTGTGTACCCTCCAGAGAGGTTCTCCAATCAGATGGCAAAAGGTCTGATGACTGATGACCAATGAACTACAGTGGAGCACTGGACAGGGCCCATTGTGTCCTGTCAGCAGGAAGGCTTTGGGAGGAGCCAGGGGATATAAAAGTAACTGTGTCAGAAGCTTGTGGTCTTCTTTTTTTCCCCTGGCTCCAGCCTGTTTTTTGGCTCTTTTGCCCTCATTTTTGCCCTTGTTGGCCCTTGCTCACTCATGCTCCCTCACAGCTGGGCACTTGGCTGGACGCTGACTGACCTCAGAGCCTTGTGTGTAGTCTGTGTCCTGCCCTACCACATCTTCTCCCTCACCTGCTCCAGCCATTGCCTGCTGTTCACTCTCCTGTTAGGATTGAAAAGTTTAATAAAGGACAATAAGGGACAAAGATAATAAAGCAAAATTCACAGCGCTGGGTGCTTTGGCGCTCAGCCAAGAGCACGCCTGCTACTTCGGAGACTCCCTTTACACACACATCGGCCTATTACATATTCATAAACAATTATGCATATTCAAACTTTTTCCAGGAACTGTTTGGCATGGAATGTAGTTTTCTTGTCTTGCTGGTAGTTCCTGGAACCAGTAGATGTGTATCTTTCGCTGTGGGAATAAGCCTTTTGGCGACGCATATTATCTTATCGTATCATGCGCATTTCTTGGCTGTGGTTTTAGTCCGTTTCTGTTATCAGCCCCAGAGTGGGCTTTGGTCTGTGGTTTCTGCGGACGGTAGTTGCTGATAGTTGGCATGCTGGTAGCAGGGGTCCTCAACACACGTTGGTTGGATGTTATCTTAACCAAGCAGACAGCTCACAAGCATAGCTATTTCGCTATTGTGTCTAAGTTTTAGGTTAAATGACAGAAATAAAAGCATTNCCTGTCCACGCAGGAGCTGGGTTTGTTGGGCATTGGCAGAAAAGTGAAAATATGTTTCGTTTCAAACTTCTGTTGGGTCAGTTACCTTTAAAAGGGCTAAGAATTTGTGATAAGCTCTCTTTTCGGCCCCCATCTTTTGAACTCTGTGCAGGGTGCTGCGTCCAGCACTCTATTTCTCTGATAATGCTAATTAAAACAACTATCTGAAGCAAAGAATCAGAGGCCTCCTCTCGTCTTTTCAACTTTCTGCCCAGGACTTTTTAGGCCTCCCTCCCTGCAGGGGAGTCCCACATATTCTTTTTCAGTTTCCTTCCTCCTTTTCTGTCTTTTCTACTCTTCCTTAGTAGGGCAATGCCCTTTTTGTTACCAACAAACGGTTCTCAGATATAATATTTGTCTCATTTGACTTAATTTTGTCCTAGACCATCCATTTTAAAAGAACTCCCTGCAGTTCCCCATAGTGGAATGCCGCAGTAACCTAGTGTAAAAACGTTTCTGAAGAAAAAAGTCAATAGTTACATTAACAGCATTGTACAAATAGAAGATTTTATGCACCAAAAAAAAAAAAAAAAAAAAAAGGAAAATACTGTATGAAAGTGATCATGGTGTACTAACATCATATATTACATAACATGTGCATTGTTGTTTGCATTTAATGTAAGCGTTTATTTAGCACCATAAATTTAAGTCATTAAACAGCTAATATAAACCAAAACTGAAAATATATATCCCTTGGAGAAGACTTTAAATGTTGAGTAGAAAGACCTAGGTGTTTGACGGTCACCTAAGCCATGCTGTAGGAAATTTAGTTCAAAATACAGATTGGTTGAAGTGTTTCTTAATCCTGGTGAAATTTCAGATTTAAGGACTAGTTTTCAATGACATTTTAAGAGTTACAATCTCCTGCCAATGCTCTTTTTCCATCTCTTTTACTTTAATAAATCATATGGCATCATAAGGAAATTGAATGTTGTCTTCCACATTGAGTGGGTTCTATGAGGACTGGATTAGAATAATTGGGTTAGTACAATAACTATGTACATGTTTCCCATGGAGGAGTTGATTTAGTTCCCCACCCTAAGGAATGAATTCTAAATAACATTAATACTTGCAAAGGTGTGATTTCTGGCACATTTCTCTATTGTCTGTTGATGATTGACTCTGCATCAAGTATCCTACATTTTATGTATAAAGATCTCAGGTGCTTAAATATGGGCTTTGGCGTCAATTGCAACAAAACACACCCAACCTTTGTTTTCCCTAATTCCCTTTGCTTATCTAGTTCTGTTTGGATGCTCTGAATTGTTCATGGTAAGCTCTGAAAAGAAGAAAAATGCTTCATTGTGTTGGGTTATTGCAGGGTTTTGCAGAGAAATAGGCTTCAGGCTAATAGTATTAGAAAAATATCTTGTTAATTGAGAGAAGTATGAAACTTTTATGCATACCAGTTGTTTCAGGGCTCACAATGCTGAAATTAGAGTGCTCCTCTGACAAAGCAGTGTGTTAGAATTCCGTGATAGACTTTTTGTGTTAGGTTTAGATTGCAGTAATTGTGACAGATAAAAAACATAGGCTGTAAAGAAAGCACTCAGTTCCCAAAACAAATTTCAAAATACAGTGTATTATATACAGAAATGATTACTGAGTTGTAGAGCATACTGAAAACTAAAATTTGTTAGCTTTGAAAATAGTCTGCTGAGACTGATCACAATGCAAAATGCCCATCTATATGACAACGTGTTAAAATGCTTTAATCATCATCTGGAAGGACTATTTAGTTCTTTTGGTACAGTTAATACAGAAGCTAATTTTAGGCATGAAGTACCAGGCATATGAAAACTGCCCAGGACCATTGTGAGAATAACTAGACTTGAACATTACAATTTGGAACAGTCAATAGAAGAGGAAGTGTGAATGATATACAAGAATAGCCACAAATCCTGTAGAAACCGTGATCTTATTTCTGCCCAGGATTAGGGAAATGTGATGACAGAAACTGGCTATAAAGAGTATGGGAATAAATCCAGATAACACATTGAACTTCAGCTTGTGGTCTCATCATATGTAAATGATTCACCTTAGTATATTACCATTTTCAAGGTCACATCTGGGTGATTCTTTAACAGATCTCACAGAAGGAGCTCAGGTTGGGTCTGGGGATTTATTCAGTGGTATCTGGGAGCTGCAGATGTTCTGCCTTCTATATTGAGGCATTTTTTAGTTGGTTGAAGTACAACCTTAGAAAGATTCTGCATTGAAGCCTGCAGTCTTTAGAAAAACTCGCACTTTGTCATAGCAGAGTATGCTTAATGGCATTTCTTGTCAGGTTTGTAGTTGATGGATAACCCTACAGTATCAAATTCCTATAAAATAGACAAGTATTGACTCAGGTACTCAGCTGGTTAAAGGACGTTGGCTACAGTGAATTACCTGTTTTCATTTCAGCTAGGAATGGACCTTAACTTTTCCCAAGATGCTCCTCAGACAGTTTCAATTTGTTATTACATGACAAATCTGCAGAGGCCTTCTATCCTAGTTTTGGCCAGGTCCTCAGTGTTGGTTGATACCAGCTCATGTTATTGCCAGGGGTGGAGGAAAGGGACTGTCTCTGGCTTCCGAGAAGAAGGGCATGGCTTCCAGTAGTAAAAACACGGCAGAATGGTCTTCCATTATTTCATTGTCTCAGTCCATGGTGAGCCTATTCGCATGTGAATCACCCTCACTTTTGTACACTTTTCGTATTAATACTGTCACTGCTACTGATTGTTGTCTTATCTCATTGCTCTTTGCAGTAAATCGTTCTTATCTCACTCAATGATCTCTGCTTTTTGTGCTGTCCATTGGAGGTGGGGGGAGGGGACCAGCTTGTGGTCTTTTTAGTGGGAGTATTAACCTGGGGAATACCATTCCTAAACCACAACAGCCTGAATTGGTGCTCAATGTAGGGCAAAAAGGGTTGAAACAATAACAGATCTGCCCAGAATGGGTGGGGAAAACTTGATCTAAGCACTTGTGTGTTAGGTACAGAGCCACTGGTCACAATGTTGCTTGGTCTGTTCATGGTTGCTTGGTCTGTTCGTGTGGGTGTGGTACCTAACCCTGCATGTATATGTTCCTGTGTGTGCTCCTTGTGATGAAATTTTTCAGAGTAGGAAGAAATTTAAGACCAAATCAGTTTTCTTAGTGAGGGATGAAGAGGAAGCAGGGCCCTCCCAACAGGAGGAAAAGGCAGGGCCAGAGATAATCAACTGATCCCTGTCCCCAGGTGAGCTGTGAGATAGGTGAAAAGATTTCAGCCACCAGTTAGGTAAGTCCCTGGTGACTTGCCTGCTCTGATGCTGCGATATTGTGGCCCACAATATGAAACTAGATGGTAGTGAAGCCAGGCAACTGGGATCCCTGTCCTGGGATGTGGGAGTGAGAGCCTGTACCTGCATTGCCATTGTCGGACCCAGCTACTGTCAGTGTGATTTCTGCTTCAGATGAAATAGCTTCCCAGGTAGTTGTTTTGACCCTGATCCCTGTGGTTTGTCTGGTCAGGGAAAGGTGTTAAACTATGGGAACTTGTTTGTCACATTGTTTCTCTTGGTCCTCTGGGCCTTATGGTCAAGTGCAAGGGCCCCTATGCCATCTTGGTTTTACCCTAGGAGGAACCAGGTGATATTTTGCTTTTGCTGGTTAAACCATTTCTCTCTTTTTATACAATTTTCTTTATATTGTTGAGTTCATTGCTATTTTCTTTAGTAAATTTTGACTCTAATATATAATCTCTCTGAGGTTTTTTTTGTTTTTCCCCTCCACTATTGAAAAGGGTCAGCTTGAGCAGTTTTAATTTCCCTGCGAAGTTTTTAAAATGACCACATGTGTTTACAGTGACTTAAGTGGGAAAATGTGTTTTAGCATATTATGTCAACATTTCCTAGAGTACTGTAACATTATAATGTTATAATACATGCATCTTAATATAGAATATATAATCCATATCACTACCCTTGCTACTAGCTGCAGAAAGACTAGATGTCATATCACGCTGTTGTGTATTGAGTATTGTTATCACCTTTTATCGCTTCTAGTCGCAGAATTGAAAGGAACACAAAAACCCCCCCAAAAACCCAGGCTGTCTCTAATGTGATATTTTAGCTGCAAAATTACATTTTAGAAAACAGTAAATGGTACACAGTAGAATTTTAATTGTGAAGATATTATTACCAGTTATTTATGATTATTATGCTTTGTTGTGTGAAGTCATGTATAAATGTTGTGTGAAGTCTATGTCCTTGCACATAGACACCGTTTCAGGACGCCATTTGCAACATGTCACAAGGTAGTGCAGAATACTTCAGAGTATAAAGCTATCATGGTTTACGAATAGTACTCCCCAGTTTAGTGTTTCCACTATAGCTCCAAACCACACTGCCATTTGCATAGTCCTCACCTCCCCGTCCTCCATTGCCCTGTGGTGGACTGGAGAGGAGAATTGGAGGCACAAAAGGTAAAGATAAGCAACTTGAGATAAGAACAATTTACTGGAAATAACAATGAGGTAAGAAAACAAACAGTAACACCAACAATACTAATGACAGAGGGTAGAAGGAAAGAAGCATTATGGCTCACCAGGGAAAGCCCCAACAAGAGAATCTCTGACCACTCCCTGTACCACACTTACTTGACTGGAAGAAACCTCTTCCCCTGGCAATGACATGAGGTTATATAGAATAACCTCCAGGTCCTAACCACGCCCCTTCATGCCTACTGCAAAAATTAACCCTGTCCTGGCCAGAACCAGGACAAAAGCAATGCTCCTGCCCTTCCTTATGGAAGTACTTCCCCACAGGCTTGTGAATAATCCAAGTGATTTGAGTAAATTTATTAGGCAATTTACATGACTGAAGTTGTGTGTCTGGACATATCCTTGTATTGGATTTGTTGAATTCAAACCCTTCTTTTGTAAAATGACAACTGAAGAAGCCCCTGAATATCCACAAATGTCATGAAGTACTAAAAGTAACTGAAAGCAGGGGTGAATCTAGGTAAGTATTTAGAGAGAGAAAAAAAAGCTCAAGCATTCACAATTCTATCTGTAAAGCTGCTGTATTTTTTTTTAAAGGACTGTTGATATATTATCTTGTCTGACCTTTTGTTGTTCAGGTCTTCCTTTTAGAAATAAATCAAAATAAAAGGATCACTTTGCAACACATTCTGAAGTGTTGGGGGAAAATACTGTAGAGAAAAGTATGGAAAGCTTTCTTAGGCCTCAGTGAAGGAAATGCTGTTTTAACACAGTTTATATCTAGCTCTTAAGTTTAATATCCATCTATACAAGAATTAAAAACGTTAGCATCTGCAGCTTCTTAAACCCCTTTCAAAGAGTTGTAATTCTTGGCATAATTTAGTTCTTGCCAGCACTTTTTGTTATATTCCACTAAGGCCAAACAGGAAATATATTTCCTTCAGTCCAAGAGTTCAGTAAGGAAATGGGTATCTTTCTGTAGCACAGAACACAAGGACCTTCATTTCTTCATGCCATCAATTAATAGGTCAATGATAAAGTAAATGGGCAGTATTCTTAGTGTGACAAAGATGTGAGTAAATTTATTGCTGTTGATTCATTTTGATTTGCATATTATTTGCATATTTAGTATTTTTCTTCTCTCAGGCTTTTGGCATGTGATCATTAAAACACTTTTTCTAGTGCCTTTATGATTTTTGTTCAGTATATATTGACAGTCAGTATCTCCAATGTACATTTTGTAAGCAACTTAGGCTTGGATCAAAGATTATTTTTATCTGTTTCAAGTGTGAAAGAATGCAGAAAGACACCTAGAGGACTTTTTTAAGCACTTTGTCATTTAACGTTCAGTCAACACCCAGTGCTATGGCAAAAACCCTTTACAAATGTTACACACAGATTTTAAACACAGATCTTCTATATGGTGCATTTTATTTCAGGGACATAAGAAAATTAGCATTGAAGATACAGAATGAACATGTACCTTCATATAAACCTGAAGCTGAACCTTTTTAATAGTTGAAAAAATTAATTTTATTTCAGGGACATAAGAAAATTAGCATTGAAGATACAGAATGAACATGTACCTTCATATAAACCTGAAGCTGAACCTTTTTAAT
>VZRS01014567.1:27528-43231 GCA_013398055.1 Ifrita kowaldi
ATTTTATTTCAGGGACATAAGAAAATTAGCATTGAAGATACAGAATGAACATGTACCTTCATATAAACCTGAAGCTGAACCTTTTTAATCGTTGAAAAAATTAATTTTATTTCAGGGACATAAGAAAATTAGCATTGAAGATACAGAATGAACATGTACCTTCATATAAACCTGAAGCTGAACCTTTTTAATAATTGAAAAAGTTAATTTATAATTTATTTGTTTATTGTATTTAATTTTTTTCTTATAGCTCTCCGCTTCCTGGTTTGAACCAGGTCTGGAATTGGAAATACAAAAATATTGGCAGAAACATTATTCTTTTGGCTTGGGAAAACCAAAAAGATTTTGAAATCCTTGGAGAAAAACAGTTCTTTTGAAACATTGTCAGCCATGGTTCCAGATAAAGAGATAAAAAAAAAAAATAAATTAAACATTTATCCAAATTTATGAACCCAGTGAAGTTTAGCTGCCAGTCTTTCACTGGAAGGTTGCAGAATATTTTTTACGTTTCTTTTGGCTTATACAAATCAGTAAAAACTATGTGTTACCATATATGTATATGGTATACCACTTGATATACAACTAAACAGCAACACTGGTGCCCAAAGTAAAGGATGACAGAAGACTGCAGTACAGTTTAATTCAAAAAGTGATCTAAAATTTAAATCTCCTTTGCAGAAATTTTCTAATCTCAAAAACTTCTCAAAATCCTATTTTTGGAACACTGTAAACAAACTTGCACGTGTGTGCATGTGTATAACTCAAACACATTGAATATTGTTATTGCATGCAAGTCTGGGTTTGATTTTTGACTAGTAAAGCTGAACTTCCTCTCTGATTTTACCGATCAAAGTAAGAAGAAGGTAAATTTTTCCTTTTGTTTACAATCTAAGTAAATTCTTTCACTTCCTCATTTACTATTTATCAAAAATGCTTGGGTACTGTTATTTTTGAGCCATTTGAACATTGTTTTTAATTGTGTAGTAGATAAAATGAATAACTGTTTTTTAATTTGATTAACCACATAATTTTACTTTTTAATAAACAAATTCCTCTGAATAGGATATTGCCTGTAAACTAATCTATTATGCACACCATCTACTAAACAGATGTTTTGTCAGAATTTCTGGGCTTATCTGTCATAAATTCTTTTGAGCACTGACTTACTGGAGCATTTTGTTTGTAGATTTTTGCAGTAATTATTTGTTCTTGCTAGCAGAAGGCCATTTAAAAAAATTTGGCCTTTATGTTACAGGACCGCAGGGCATTTCCTCTCTGATACCTGTGAAATATTTTTTAGGTATAGGTGTAGTTTTACTCAGAATTCTATTTTTGCTAGCAAAGTCAAATCTACATTAACTTCTACCATGATGCTAGGTTAACAGCTAGACTTGATGATCTTATAAGTCTTTTTAAACCTCAATGATCCTATGATTCTATGACTTTATTTTCATTGTTGTGATGTTGGTTTATAGCGAGTTGGTCAGCTGAAACAGTCTTTGCAGCTGTCTGTAATATTGTCTATACATGCAATCACTTATGCTAATTGCAGCTATTATAACTGATTTATAACTTACACTTACTGCTAATGCTGCTAATGTCTGTAGTAACAGCATATTTCATGACCAGTTTAGAGCCCAACACTCTTCTCAATGAGAGATTAAACCACCATGTGCATTGAACTTGAAGCATAGATCATGAGTGCGCAGGTGCAGTGCTCCAGCCCCATAGCAGCAGGCATGGTGGGCTGATGCCGAATGTTCCAAGGGAGGTGTATCCAAGTGCCCCATAGGATGTACTTTTGTAGTTTGCCTCTCTGAGAATGCTACCAGTCTAGTCCAGTGCAAAACCAAAGAGTGGGCTTAAATTACCTTTGTGATTTTTCTGTAAAAATTATCGTTAACATACTATGTTTATTGTACAAGGCAAAGCAGAGTCAGTACGCTGATGCTGCCATTTTAGGCAAGAGGGCTGATGGGGTGCAGAGCAGCTTGCTGTGTCCTAACACTAAGGATGCTTTAAACTAATGTCTGCCTTTTTATACTGGAAACATCTAGAGGTGTTCCTACTGTCAATTACAGGTAAAAGGCAGTTCTCCAATTTCCCCTCTATGGTTCTCGGTCAATATATATAAATGTCCAGCTAAGTCTGCTGTCTTTGTGAATTAGTAAGGTGGTTTCCATGTTCAACAGCATCAAATATCAATGTCTCTTTGGCAGGCCAAAGTGAGTTTAAAAGACTTGTTAACTAATCCGAAAGCTTGCATAATAGTCTTAAAATGCTAAGCAGGCCTGAGTGTTGACTATTTTATTTTAATATATTATGAAAGTAGCTTTTGTTTCTTCCTACTTGTTCTTACTTGCTATGGATCAAAGCTCTCAAACACTTTGTGCCTTCACACACAATTTGCCATCATGTCCTCAAAAGCATCTATCTTTGCTGGCATAAATTTAAGACCATGTTCTAACACAGAACACAATTCATGGGATTACTTTTGAAGACTTATTTGTTTAATCCTTTTTTAATCACCTATAACAAAAATGGATCTTGCAGTGGTAAAAAGTGCATTTTCAGATATCATGTAACTAATATACTTACTGCTGCATATATTTACATACATTTTGTGCTAGTTCATCAGTTTTATAAAGCCAACGAAATAGTGTTTAATGAAGGCTTTCTACTCTGTTGTTCTAGACTGCAAAGTTGGTGGTATATTTTTCATTATCTTTGCTGTGTTGTGGTTTAATGAGACTTAAAAAAAACCGTTAATGAAATCAATCATAAGAGTTCTCCAGTGAGTGGTATTTGTAACAGTTTTGGCTTTTGTTTTTATTAATACTCTTGAACAAAAATAGGAATATGCTGATGAAATGCACTTTTTTTACAAAACTGGAAGACATTTACATAAAATGTCACATATTTACAGTATATCAGGAAAGTTTATGGTAAGCTGAAAATAATTGAAAATAATTAATTGAAATTAGTATCTAACATGGAAAGATTTGATTGTATGGTACGTGTCACTGTTGTTACTGTGTTGGTTTTGCATGGCCTGGTTTTGGGTAGTGGGGGGGGGCCACGGAGGTGGCTTCTGTGAGAAGCTGCGAAGCTTCCACCATGTCCAGCAGAGCCAATCCCTGATGGCTCTGAAGATGGACATGCCACTGGCCAAAGCTGGGCCAATTAGAGATGATGGTAATGCCTCTGTGATAACATATTGTAGTGGGTTGACCGTGAGTTGATGGACAGTTTTTTAGACTAATGACGTTTCTCGCAATTTATCTATTTAAACCACGTGGAAAGGCGAGAATTTCTCTTTCGTCCCAGCCCGCCTGCGGGAAGGTGAGGGGGTCCCGAGCCTCCGGGCTGGGCTGGGGCCCCTGGCTCTCTCTCTCTCCTTTTCTCAACGCTGCCGCACAGACCCTGGGTCACCGGCTGGGAGAGCTATCCCAGAGCTGCAGGCAGCTGGAGCCAGCTATGAACTGCCTTACAGCTAAACTCATCCGGCGCGGCTTCCCGGGACCGGCAGGTCCCTCTCCCTTCTCAAGGTGGAGCCGGCGGAGCCAGNGGAGGAGGGGGGAGATTTGTTTTAACTTCTTGGTTTTTTTTTCTTTCCCTTTTAATTCTATTAGTAATAAAACCCTTTCTTTGTATCACAGCTGTTTAAAATTTGTGCCTGCTTGGTTTTTTTCTGTCTTTCAATTTTTATCTCACACAAAAAAATCAGTAAGTGAACCATATTTCAAACCAAAACCACTACGCTTTTTGGTGTTTCCGCCCGGTTTACAAATTCAACCCGCTACACATATTTAAGAAGAAAATCAAAGCAAAGGCTGTGGAGCAGTTTTAATTCCAGCCAGAGAAGAGGAGGAGGTGAGAGCATGTGAGGGAAACAATGGGGAGACACCAAGGTTAGTGGAGAAGGAGGGGCAGGAGGTGCTCCAGGCGCCGGAGCTGAGATTCCTTTGCAGGCTGTGGTGATGACCATGGTGAGGCAGGCTGTCCCCCTGCAGCCCATGGGGATCCATGGGGAATTCAGAGATCCACCCACAGCCTGTGGGGGAGATGCCAATGTCGGAGAGGGTGGATGCCTGGAGGAGGCTCCGATCCAGTGGGAGACCCAGTAGAGAGAGAAGCCCCCTGCTTCCAAGCCAGAGTAGCCTGTCCTTGGAAGACTGCACCCTGTGGAAAAGTGACCCACAGCACAGCATTTTTCGGAGAACTGTTTGCCCGTGGGAGGAATTCATGTTGCAGGAGTTTTGGGAGGACTGCTGCTCATGAGATTGGACCCACATCGGAGAGATTTGCAGAGAACTGTCTCCTGTGGGAGGGACCCCACAGTCTCAGCGGGGAACGACTTCTCTCCCCATGCAGTGGAAGAAAACTGGTGACGAACTGACCAAAACTCCCATGCCCTGTCTCCCTGTGCTGTCGGTGGGAAGGAGGGAGGGGTTGGGGGAAGAAGAGGTGTTTTTCAGGGCTTATGTTACTTCTTATTATCTTCATCTGATTTTGTTAGTAAAAAACTCACTTTGTATCTCTAAGTTGAGCCTGTTTTGCCCTTGGAGTGTTTTCTCCCAGTCCTTATCTCAACTCATGAACCCTTCATTAAATTTTTCTCTCCTCTGTCCAGCTGTAGCAGGGGAGGGTAAGTGAGTGGCTTTCATGAGTGCCTGGTGTTTGGCCACTGTCAAACCATGACAGTTACCCACCATGAAAAAGGCAGAAGACCTCAATCATATTGCATGAGGTATTTCCAGTAAGGATATGTAATTTTTAGATGTAATTTTAAAACTAACTGATCAAGTCTCATTTGAATAGTATGTACCATGTCAAACTGAGGCCCTTGCAGAGAGAGATAAATGGGAGAATAGAAACCTTGCTTCATGAGAGAAAAATAAATGATGATTGGCTTTCTATAAATACTGTAATCTCTTTAAATATGAGAAAGAGGAGAAACATTTCTATCAGCTAAAATTTGAGCTTTTCGGACATTTCAACAAATAGACACAGTAGGGACAAATTTTTTTCTCACTGTAGCCACACAAATGTCTAAGGCCTGTTAAACCTGTCTGTGTTTAAAATGGGGCTCAGTTCAGTGTTATGTATGACCTGAACTGAGTGTTAGGGATATGAACCTAAAGATTCAGGATTTCCTTACAATTCCTGTGTTTATTCAGGTAGTCAACTTCCCTTTGAAGGGTAAAGAATCAGTTTGTGAAGTTCAAATGACTTAAATTTGTCCCAAACTGTGATATTTCAAAATTTATTCACTAAATTCTGAAAATATTTGGAATGAAATATTAGTAAGAAAAATTCATTACATACTTGTTTTTGTGTAAGACAATTTACAGGGTGGAGCTTGGGAAGCAAGCTACCTACCCTTTAGTTCTAATCAATTTAACCCTTTCACCATAAAGGAGAGACGAAGAAGATACAAGTGAAAAAATAACTGTTTGCTAAAAAACAAAGCAGCGACAACCAAGATAACAGTAAGAAGCACTTGATGTAAATGTGCTGAATCCCATGGACTCCCCGGGAACAAAATACTATGGCAGAGTGTCCTAGTTTAAAAGACAGGTGTCTGCCAAGGAAGGCAGGAACCTTCCTGGAATGGAAAATACGACCCCCTCCCTCCAAATTATTGTAACTCTGAAATTATGGGGCTTTCAGGCAAAGATATGGGAAAAAGAATAACTGTTCTTTACTCGAATGCACACACACACACACACACACACACGCACACGCACACACACATACAACAAGACAAACAACAACAGCAACAACACAAAAAAGAAGAAAACCCAGTAAGAGCCTTTTCCTGCCATTTGGTGTAGTTACAACAACTGGCAGGGGGTGCTGATGGCTCGTCTTGAGGTAGAGGGGCTACAGTGATTCCCCCATGGCTCCAGGAGGCACAGTTTGCTTGTGTCGAGGCTTCAGACAGTGCTCTGATGCAAGCCCTAAGCCTCCCCAGAGGTTTATGGTGGCCCTGGAAAGAGAGAGAAGGTGGAGGGGCAGGAGGGTGTTCGGTTTCCCTATGCTCTCAGGTGTCTGGTGCAGTATCCTAGCGATGGTGGCTCCAGTGAGGTTCTATTCCACCAGCAGCTGAGAGGTGCTCTCTCCAGGGAGAGAGAAGGAGGAGGTGGGGGCCCAGTCTTTTCCCCTGGAAATACCCACGCAGATGATGGAGGTCTCTCCCGGTGAGGGCGGGTGCTGCAGAGTGAGTCCTAGTCCACTGGCAGTTCACTGTAAGCAGTGGCCTCCCCAATAGGCAGTCAGGAGAAAACTTCACAGCAGCCCAGGACCCCCTAGGCTGAAGAATTCCGGCACCAAACACCACAACCTGCTCCCCTGCAAGCTGGTAAAAGACTGCACCACCCTCAGCTAAGAAACTGCCAAAACCACACTGCTTCCCCCCCACCCCCTCCCCCAGAACTATTCCAACGATATGCCAAGGCATTGTCTTTTAATCGACATCCCTTTGCCATTTCCATGACTACAAATGGGAAGAAAATTTCTTGAAGAAACCTAACCTCAAACACAAAGAAACCCGTTCCCCAATATGGCAACCACTTTAGTCAACTACGTGGCCCATGGTGCCAAGATGGCAAAGAAGCCCTGTTCAGCTCAACCTTCCCCCTTTGGCGTTAGTTCCTCTGGTTAGACCTATTCTGGTTCCCATTTGGCTGGTTAGACCCAGTTGGTGTTGGTGCTGGTGATGCAGTCCCGAGCTGCTGCTGTGTTCCAGGGAAAGAAAATGGACTTACTGGGCACTGAAACCCACAGCACCAGCCCCAATAGCTCTGCCTTTGTGGTACAGCTGTGTATTGTGAAATTCTCTCTGAAACAGTTTTGAATTGTGAAATTTGCAGTTTCTTGGAGATCTGCGCCAGGCAACTTCCCATAGACCTTGGAGAGACACAAAAGAAAGCTTCTGCCGCACACTAACTTGGCTCAGAGAACCTGCCCCAGCTAACTCTCTTGGCAGCCTGGTGAGAATGGAAGAGGGCTCTGTGTGCTTGTTCCCTGTCTCTTAAAGGGAACCTGAGAATCCCCTGTTCCTGCAAACTTGGGGTCAAAACTCCAATTCCTGTTTTGGCCCGTGGGTCTTAAAGGTACAGTAACACAAACTGTGTGGATTGATGTAGGGGAAAAAATGGAATAAAATACACATTTTTTGGGTCATCCAGGACAAGACTTTTCTATTTTTCACATACTTTAGAAAAGTAATTCCATCTTCTGAATTATGGAGGCTACTAAAAATCTGCCTTGAAGCAATCTGCTAATGTCAGTGCAAAGTTGATTTTAATTATAAAAAGTTTTAGCTTTCAGAATCCTGCAGGATAAGTATCATAAATAAAAGAATTTATGAATGTATTAAATGCACATTGCAGGGGGAAAAACTTCTTCTTCCTCTTTCCATAGGAGCTTGGCTCTTAATGTTACACATTTGTCATACTGCAGTAGGCCCTAAGATTACCCGTTAAAAATGTGACATCACTCTCACTAGTGAGCGTAAGGCACGCACCGTAGTTCTAGGTTCATGTTTCCAAACTCACAAAATCTTGTCAGCGTTCTTCATCTTTTCAAGACAGTTAATTTGATATCAAATGTACACAAAAAATTTAGGGGGGAAGTCAGGGGAGAAGAATTACCACATAGTAAAGGAAATGTATAAAGTTTTACTCATGATTCTTTGCCCACTGTGGTTTTCTTCTGTGTCAAAGAAGGAGTTCACCTGTATTCATCAAATGTACCATCACAGAAAATATTTAAAAATAGTACTGTTACTAAACATATTCTGATGCTACATGATGTAGCATCCATTAAGGGTTCACATTTTTATATTTAATAATAATCACATTTATATATATTTTATAATATTCATATTTAATAATATTATATATATATATTTAATAATATGGTGGTATTTTTTCATGACCCCCACAATCATGAGGAACACTGCTGTTGCCTTAAAGCTGAAGGCTGGAGAAAGGGACGTATAAATTTCACCAAACAAGAGTATGTAAGAGTACATATGTTTTGAGCTCAATCCAGCAGGATTTATGGAGTAGCAATTGGAAGAATCTTCCTGAGAAGAATTACTTAGATACAAGTGGAGCATGTTTAAGTTCAAACTCTGAAGTGTATGCTACCCCTTCCATAGAGTACATATGTACCCTTTGTGCTATACAAAGGCAAGCTATATCTTCTACAGCAGCCTGGAAGCATCAGCAACAAAATTTATTTAATTTTGTCTTGTTTTTGGTTTAAAGCTAGTTATCTTTGCCATATACCTTTCAAGGGCAAAAATTGTCTTTTTGGTTTTCTTTTGTGATAGGTAGTCTCTCTTCAGAGCTTTCCAGTGCCTCCCCTCAAATGACATTTTAAAAATTGAGATGGTTAGCTGAGACCACGTGGATTAACTTTTCTACCTAGTTCTCGTCAGTACTGCCAGCCATCATTGTCCCAAAGAAGAATGTACTGGGCCAAATATATTCACTAGTTTTCCATCTGCAAAAGGCAAGGAATCTCCGATCAATTTCTTTTTTGGAACTATGCTGCAGGCCCAGTCTTCAAAGAGGACTCAACATGGTCATATTAGGTCATAACCAAGAATTTAGGAGAGTGATACTTACGTATTTATAAAATTATATCTAAAAATAAATAACCTACAAAAACTAACCTGGAAGATTTTTTTCCGATTTTTTAACCCCAGAATGGTTAGATTTCAGAATATGTACTTGTGAAAATTTCAAGGTGTAAAAAATTAGCAGTTTCAGGTAAACGTACATTTGATAATTTAATTTATTTTGCCTTTGCTTGTGATTCTTGGCAAGGGGCAAGAGTACAGGAAAGAAGGGTGTGGAAAATCATGCCAAAATGACAAGTGGCAACATGGCTTGTGATTCAGTGGGTTTGGCAGCTTATACATGACTTGAAGAAAATCACTTTAAAAGAAAGAAGGTGATTGTGGCAGAGGTAGATACACAATGGCAGATAGATCTGCTGGATGTGCAACAGTTTTCCAAACACAACATTGTGTTAAGTACATTTTAACAGTAATAGGCATCTTACCCAGTCATGCCTGGGCCACTGGAAAAGGCAAACCAGGGGCCATTTAGCAAGGGACACAAGCCTCAGAAATTACAGACTGACTGTGGAACTGAATTTTTAAACCAGCCTTTAAACAAGGTTTTAAAACAGTGTAGTGTTCACCATTTTCTTCCTAATAATGAAGTAAAAAATTCTGGCATAGATAATTTTAACAGAATGCTGCAAACCAAGATTTAACAGCACACACTGATATGTCGTCAGAGTTTATAAAGATCTATATGCAGAGCTTCTGCAGAACTATCAGATCTGGACTTTTGCCTGTGAACACTTTAAATTGTGCAAGAGTTTGGAGAACCATATAGGAGGACATATTTAAAATTAAAGAATTTGCATTTTTGCTTGAAAAGATGCATCTTTGCAGGGTGTCTAGAACAAAAGAGGGTTTTGAGAAAGGTTACAAGAACATGTTTATAGATGAGATTTCTATGGTAGTTGAAATAATGAGAAAGGGACACACACCTGTGTACCACTTAATAGCCTGTGATCACAAAGCAATACAGGAGATATTTTACCCTAAACAATGTTTAAAAGCTAGTCCCAATAGTGACAGAATCTACAAAATTGAGATCATCACTGCAAAAGGGAAAGGAAGAAAAATCTGCTAGTTACTATGCATGGCTGGCCCCAGAGGGGTACCAATAGTTTAATTCTCCCATTGTGAGTTGTCAGAACCAAGCATTGCCTAAACCCCTCATTATCCAAACCATTCAGCATAACTTCTTTCTGCTGCTTGACGGGATCTTTATGGAACAACCCCAGAGATATGTGTGTGTGGACAACATGTCACGGCTGTAGTTGAAAATCGACTCAATGAAGGTACAGTAGCATAGCAGTTGTTATTCTGGATTATCAGTAGATCCCCCAGCATACTATCCATCTGGCTGATCCATCTGAGGTCAGCAGGTAATTAGCGAGACCCATGCCCTCACCGAATCTGAAGTTGGACCTCTTAGCTTTTACTGTCTTGCAGAGTACTGTTCCGATTTATGTATTCTTCACCATTCCCGGTTTCTTCACCATTCCCAGAAGTGCAGAGAGTACAAAAGTAGAAAGTGGAGGCATCAATGCTGGTCTGTGTTGGAGATGCTTCAAACAAATCCAGCTTGTATTTGGCACATTCTTCTGAGAAGCCATGAATCAAAGCTATCCATTTAAAAATATATTTCTCTTTCTTTTCTAGAGGTAGAAGGGGATCTCTTGCTCTGGCTTTCTGTCTTTTTTGTGCTGTTTGACCTGACTTGTTTTTATTTTTCTTCTTGTCCTAGTCAGACTGCTTTATGGTGCCCGACTTTGCTTTTTCTTTTAAAGGGCTGGAGCAGACATTTCCTCTGGGGGCATGACACAATTCTCTTTCTTTTAAGGCTTTTTCTTTGAATACAAGTAAGACTTGAACTCTCCTGATTTCAAGGTGACAACCTTGAAAACATGTCCGAACATTTTTTTTTGCAACATTTTGAGTGTTTCTTCTAACGCATGGCTTAGCGATTCCCAAAAACCTCTTTAAAAGCAGGACAGCCTTTCTAAACAGGATTTGAAACATACCTCTGACATCTGCATCATGCCTCACAGGAACACCTTACAACCAGAGAGCCCACTGCTGGCCTGGGTTCTGTAATAATTAACATACGATGAGTCACAATGCTGTATGAAAACTTGTTCACCTTTTAAAAGCACAGGATCAGTCTTTAGTCAAGAAAGCAATTCAGAAGAACAGCTTAACTAAACTCTCTGTAGAGCTCAGAAGGAAAAAGAAATTGTACATCTAAACTCTCTGTAGAGCTCAGAAGGAAAAAGAAATTGTACAATCTCTGGAAGCAAGGTCAGGCTTTGCAAGCAGCTTATAGAGCTATGGTTTTTGCATGCAGGGAGAAGACATCTAAGATCAAAGTTCAGTTATGGTTGAAAATGGCCAGTGTTGTGTCAGATAGCAAGAAAGTGTTTTTTTAAGAATGCTATCAGCAAGAGGAGATCTAGGAAAAAAAATCCGGAGTGCAGAGACTATTTCTCTGCCTGTTATGAAGGGTTCTACCTCCCTGGACAACACTGGTTTTGACCTTCGTGCATGGAGAAAATTACCTACACTCTGGGAAGAATTAGAATCAACACTGGTGTAAACTAGATGATAGAATAGTTTATAAGATTGTCACAGGGTGAAAAATTTAGAGGTTTTGGGTTTGTTAATGTAGTAAATAGATAAAAGCTAAAAACTTCAAAATGGAGGATTGTTGTTGTTCTCCAGGCCTTCTTCTTCTTCTTCTACTACTCCATACTCTGCAGTAAAAGTAATTTAGGGTGATGGGATGAAAAATTCTGCAGTTCCTGTACACGCAAGAGGGTGATTTATTGAACATTGGTAGAAAAGTAAAAATATCTTTCATTTTAAGCTTCCATTGGATGATTTGCCTTTAAAAGGGCTGTGCAATCTTGATAACAAGAGCATTTTTCTGTATTCTTTACTGGGTGCTGTGTCTAGCATTCAGTTCCTCTAATAAGACTTAATAAAACAACTATCTAGAAGCAAAGAATTTGGAGACTCCTCTCATCTTTCCAACTTTCTAGCCAAGACTCTGTAAGTCCCCCCCATCAGGGGGGATNTTCTAACGCATGGCTTAGCGATTCCCAAAAACCTCTTTAAAAGCAGGACAGCCTTTCTAAACAGGATTTGAAACATACCTCTGACATCTGCATCATGCCTCACAGGAACACCTTACAACCAGAGAGCCCACTGCTGGCCTGGGTTCTGTAATAATTAACATACGATGAGTCACAATGCTGTATGAAAACTTGTTCACCTTTTAAAAGCACAGGATCAGTCTTTAGTCAAGAAAGCAATTCAGAAGAACAGCTTAACTAAACTCTCTGTAGAGCTCAGAAGGAAAAAGAAAATGTACATCTAAACTCTCTGTAGAGCTCAGAAGGAAAAAGAAATTGTACAATCTCTGGAAGCAAGGTCAGGCTTTGCAAGCAGCTTATAGAGCTATGGTTTTTGCATGCAGGGAGAAGACATCTAAGATCAAAGTTCAGTTATGGTTGAAAATGGCCAGTGTTGTGTCAGATAGCAAGAAAGTGTTTTTTTAAGAATGCTATCAGCAAGAGGAGATCTAGGAAAAAAAATCCGGAGTGCAGAGACTATTTCTCTGCCTGTTATGAAGGGTTCTACCTCCCTGGNGCCAATATTTATTGAAGATGGTCACCTGAATAATAAGGATGAAGAAGAAGCAGAGGCATTCAATGGTTTTTTTTGCTTCAGTCTAAAAATACTGGGAGACCTTTCCAGAGACTGGCTTCCCAGTCCCCTGGGCTGGATGACCATGAGTATGGGAACAGTGACTTTCCATTTGTGAACACTGAAACTGTAAGGGACTAGCTGTATCAGCTGAATGTTCATATGTCCATGGTGCCCAATAAAATTCACCCCAGAATGCTGAAGGAGCTAGCAGATGTTATGGCAGAATACTTCTCAATCATCTAGCAAAGGTCTTCAGAATCTGGGGAGGTCCTCACTCACAGGAAGTTGTGATCCAACACAGTTGTGTCAGTGTTATCCCAATTTATAAGAGTTTAGAGGAAGACCCACGAAATTACAGATATGTAAGGTTAACCTTAGAACCCAGGAAAACTTTGGAGAAAATCATGCTGCTTCCTGTTGAAAGACATTTAAAGAATGATTATCAGATATAGTCAACATGGGTTTACAAAGGGAAAGTCCTTATTGGCTGTCCTTTCATGATGAAATCACCTGCCTAGTGGATGAAGGAAAGGTGGTGGATGTATTTTTTTCTAGATTTTAGAAAGGCTTTTGATATTGTCCTTCCCAGCATCCTTCAGGACATACTGTCCAACCATGGAATGAGTGGGTTCATGGTGCGCTGGATGAAGAACTGACTGAAGGACAGAGCTCAGAAGTTTGCAGTGAAAGGGCTACATCTGGCTGGTGACTGGTCACCAGTGGTGTTCCTTGGGTCTCCATTCTAGGGCCAGTTCCGTTCAATATCAGTATCTCCTGGATGCACGAGTTGAATGCACCATGAGCAAGTTTGCTGATGATTCCAAACTGGGAGGTGCCACTGACTCTCTTGTGGTACAAGATGCCTTGCGGAGGGATCTGGGTAGCTTAGAGCATTGGGCAATGATTAATGGGCTTAAATTTAAAAATCCCAAATGCTGGGTTCTGTACCCGGGATGGAATAACACCTGACACAAGTACAAATAAGAAAGAGTGGCACTCCTGAGGTGACAGCAGGAAGTGGGATGATGTGAACCGAATGAGTGAGTTATTGTCTTTTTTCAGCCATACAGAATACTCAAAAGGTAGTAGACAGACATTGAACACCCTGAGCCTCATCAGGCTCCATCTAATACAGAAACTACATTGTTTTCTTTTTATGGCAGAGTGAGTGAATTGCAGGGACAATTGTCCTTAGTGCTGGGTAATTTTTGCATTCATCAACTCCCTTTTTTTTTGTTTTCTTTCTGCTTTTCCTTGCTCTTTTCCCTTTCCCTCCCTCCCTCCCCCCTAATTTTTCTTTCCCTTTCTTCCTTTTTCCTTCCCTTTGCACATTTTCTCTCCCTTTCCACCTCTTCCTCCCCACGGCTCTATTGTTTTTCATTCTGCCTTGATTTAAGGTGTAGGACTGCAAATGATTATGGGTAATATTCCCAAAATAGCCATGTTTGCAACTGGTGGGCCTTTACAAAAATGACTACCAGCTTTATTGCTGCAGAATGAAACCAGAAACTAAAATTTCCCTTCTTTTTAATGAGGCATTTATATAATGAGAATGCAATGTTGGGCTCTCAATCCAGTTATTTGAAAACACTTGTCCAATTTGACAAGAGCAACAACAACAACAGATTAGTGCTAGAGCAGTTTCCACTGAAATTAGGAGACCAGTGGATACATTTAAAATTTGGACTTTTTAGGAAGGCACAAAAGAATACTTTTGAACCTAATTGGTTACAGAAAGGCATGGACATTATAGGTGTTATACATACAAAAAATCACTTACTGGGGAATATCCAATGCAAACGACTTTCTTCCCTTATAAAAATTCCAGAGATGATTTTGAAGTTTATATCTGTGTGTATTGGTTTTGCCTGGTTTTTGGTAGTGGGGGTGCCACAGAGGTGGCTTTGCAAGTAGCTGCTAGAAGCTTCCACCATGTCCAGCAGAACCAATCCCTGATGGCTGCGAAGATGGACGTGGCCAAGGCTGGGCCACTTAGAAATGGTGGTAACACATCTGTGATAATATATTTAAGAAGAAATCAAAAGAAAGGTTGTGGTGCAGTTTTAGTTCCAGCCAGAGATGAGCAGGGTGAGAATATGTGAGCCAAACAACTCTGCAGACACCAAGGTCAGTGAAGAAGGAGGGGGAGGTTCCCCTGCTGCCTGGGTGGCAGACCATGGAGAAGCAGCTGTGCCCCTGCAGCCCATGAAGGATCACAGGGAAGCAGAGATCCACCCACAGTCCATTAAGGAGCCCACACCAGAGCAGGTGGATGCCTGGGAGGAGCAGTTTACAGAGGACTGCTGCCTGTGGGATTGGACTCACATTGCAGCAGTTCACAGGGAGCTGCTGCTCCTGAGATGGAGCCACATCAGAGAAGTTCATGGAGAACTGTCTCCCGTGGGAGGGACCCCACGGTGCAGCAGGGGAAGGACTCCTCTCCCTGAGCAGCGGGAGAAGCCACGGGTGATGAACTAACCATAACCCAATTCCCTGTCTCCTTGTGCCACTGGGGTAGGAAGCAGAGCTGGGAAGGAGGGAGGGGTGTGGGGAGAAGGTGTTTTTAAGGGCTTATTTTACTTCTCATTATCCTGCTCTGATTTTGCTGGCAATAAATTCAACTTATATCTCGAAGTTGAGCCTGCTTTGTCCTTGATGGTATTTAATTAGCGAGTGGTCTCTTCCAGTCTGTATCTCAACTCACGTACCCTTTGTTAAATTTTGTTTCCTCTCTCCAGCTGCAGCAGAGGAGTGAGTGAAGAACTTTTGTGGATGCCTGGCATCTCATCAGTGTCAACCCACACCACTGTGATATATTTTTAATTTGAGCTAGTGTTGAGGAGCTCTTACAGAATATATGCATAGAATTTTCTAAAACCGCACAATTTGTTGAGTCTGCAGTCCCAAAGCAGAACAGATCTATAAGTGTATAAATTAGATCCTCAGTTTGTTACTTTGCCTAAGAGTTAAATATTAGCAGTTTACAATTAATAGGGATGTTAGAAAATCAAAGTGTTGTTTTTACTATATTCTGATTGCTCTCTATCTGAATAGAAAGGAAACTCCATTGTAATATTAGTTCCAATGCTTATATTTTGTTTAGTTTTCATTCTTGGGATTAGTTGACTGTTCATGTTGAATATACAATTATGTGTGATTTTTCTACAGAATGGAAAGTAAGTAGTCATCCTCAGATGTGAGACTGACATTTGGTAAGGTGCTATTAAGCCACCTCAGAGCTACTCTTTGAAAAACTTGGATATTGCTTTCAATGGATATTGCTTTTCCATTCCCAAACCGGGACACATGGACAAGTTGCATTTTGCATTTCTTGTTGGGGTGTGTGCTCTGGCA
>VZRS01014568.1:0-147122 GCA_013398055.1 Ifrita kowaldi
GAGAAGAGAAGAGAAGAGAGAAGCAAGGCAAAAGAACCTTGACTCCTAAGTAATTTTAAGCAAAAGAAATTTTTGTGTGGTAAAAAATTAATTGGGAGTGAAACTTGGGTAGTAGCTTCCACTCTGCAGAAACTTTTTTTTTATCCCTGCATGTAGCATTGTATCTTCATGGTATAGTTTACATGATATTTAGTTTGAATAGCAGCCTGAGGCCCTGGAGAAGTCTCTGAGCAAGTAATCTGGATTTTAATAGTGTCGTTGTATTTCTTCACCATATTATTGCAAATTTGTATAATGAGTACTTTTCCTCTAAGGAAATGGCCAAGATAGTGTACTTGAGGGAAGCTCTTTAACGGCTATTAAAATGTGGTTATTATAAGTTTTTAATAACAAGCTGGAAGAAGGCCTTACCAGTGAGGTTCAGCTGGGAATCATTCATCAGACTTCAGACTTTACATCCACTTATAATGAGTACAGTCAGAGGACATCTGGTCACACAGATTTGGGAATTGTGTGTTTAGGTGAAGTTTGGATTCAGTCTTTGTAAAACCCTTTTCTTCTGTTGCATGCAGGAATATGTAAAAAGAGGATTTTGATCCGACAATAAGTGTCCTTCTGTCAAGAATGAATTTCTGCCTATAGGAGCAGAGAATGGAAGAGCCAAAAGCATTGAAAATGTTTTACTTAAGTATACAAATTTGCTACAGATTTTCTCCACACACAAACAGAATACTTTAAAATATCTCTGTCCTTTCTTATTTCCAGTGATTTTTTTGGCGGTGGGCATTTTTATTTATTTATCTTATGGCTGACTTATCTAAGTACTATTGCAAATAGTAGACCATAATAATAATTCCAGAGCTCTCCCACTGTATGTTGTTTGTGTAGGAAAGTATATTTCATTTCACACAACATTTACAACTCCATGCTATAATTCCAGGAAGTCAGAAAGCTTTTAAAATTTAATGAACAAAAATTTTATGCTTTTACAACATCCAAAATTAGGCTATACCAAGCAGTTGTATGCAAGAGATTTTCTCTTGACACTGGTTTCATTTTCTTTCCACTACACCAATAAGAATTCATCTACTCTGAAGTTAATTAAGCTGAATAGGAAAAAAGACATTTAAGTGAATCATCTCCAATGTCTTAATCCATTTGCGTAGATATTTTTTCTCTAAGATGCTCCCAGCCACTATATTTCATAAACAAATTGCATGTAGAAGTTGCAATTTTCTTTCCTCTTTACAGAACGATCCTTTAAAGGAGCTCTGAAATATCTCTGTATCATAGAGGATAAATTTTCAGTCCCACTGAAGAACACTTTTCCATGTGCTGCCTTTCCTGGCAGCATTGCACTCTGTGCAAATTTGTGCTGGGTTATTACACAGTTGTAAACTAGTTAATTTATCCTATTGTGCCTTGTGTCCATATGCAATGTCTTTTTTAATAATTTACCATGTTTGGGCAGAGTAATTAGTCTTATTTGAAACAAACACCCCTGCAGTATGCTGCCCTAACTAAACAGAGATGAGAAATGGACAAGGAGAGTAATGTATGGGTGAAATGCCACTTCCTCAAGCCTGACATTTTCATTTCAGAAAATCACAGATTGGGCAAACATTTGTGGAGTCCGTCTTGAAACTTCTGGAGTCAGAAACAGTGATCCAGAAATCGGATAGGCACTTGTATCCGTGCGGCACAGTGCCAGACAACAAGTCTGGAGTCATGTACATGCACCGGGAGCTGGGAGATGATGCCCTGAATATGCAGCCTCAGTTTTCAAGAGGCAATTTTTAGGAAACAGAAGTAGCAAGGCTGGGTGACTACTGCTGGGGACATAGTCTGGCAGGGATCTCAGGTCCTTGCCTTACCACTGGCCTCGGGGAAACCACCCCTCCTTCCCCAGCTGTCAAACTGAGCTAAGGCTGACTCCCATTCCAAAGCACTTGGAGATAAATACGTGAGTAATTCTAATAGATGAAGAGGCTCATCTTCTCATTCACAAGTGAGAACATATCACTTGTTTTTCAGAGATCCACTGAGAGAGCAACCAATCATCCTGGATTTGAAACCTGGAATCCTGGAGCTTGTCTTGCAGCAACAGGCGTGCGTTGAAGCCTTTCAGCGTGGTAGAATGAATGAATGGATGCACTCACTCCATTATGCAATTCCCATTTCCCGAGTTTGCAACAGCAAGGAGAGGAGAAGGGAAGCATCTAGGGTCAAGCTGCTTTCTTGCTGCTTTTCTATTAATGACACATGCAGGCTCTGCCATGATACCCCTGTTTGGTGCCCAGGAGTCTTTACATTTAAAGTAAAGTCAAACTGCCCTGCCTGACAAAGGAAGCAAACAATCCAGTGAGTTCAGCTGTTGTCATTGTCTGACTGTGGGACTGTTTCTGGCTGAGCCCTTGACTACCATCCTTTCTTTCCTGAAAAATGCTGGGAATTTGGCACATAATCCCAAAAGTTTCTTGCAGGCATTATTCCCATGCCTGCTGCAAAGCACCTCTGTGCTCAGCCCATCTGTACCCTTGAGGATGCAGTCAGCTTTTCACCTCTGATGTGGAAAAAACTATTTTCTCTTCTTTATTTTCCACTGAGATTCTTTGAGACATGATCAGGGTTTCAAAAGGCTACAGCAGTCATTGAGGTAACTAATTAGCATTCTCCTCTCTATGGAAATTGCCTGTGTGTCTATTTTATGCTCTTTGCAGCAGTGGTACTGTACTTGAAATCAAATACATTTCTCAGAATGAGCTGCAGTAAAAGAACTTCAGGACCACCTGATATTGAGTTACAAAAACACAGGATTACTGGAAATGCAAAACTTTCACCACACACACACACTGTTATGGCATTTTAAATATGATTTAGCCTTAATCAAATGCTCCTGTTAAATAAAGCTAAAAAATTGTTCTACATCACTTCAAATAGTTCAGCTGTGATGTAAGAGTATCACTTTGAATTATGTACATTTTCTTGCTATACATGATCATTTTTTACAGTTTAATTTTAGAATATCAACATTAAAAACTTTTTAATGGTTAAAGTAACCATATAGGAGAATACGCTGTTAAATTATAATTATTTAGAGTTAATAAAATTGAAATTAAATAAATGAAATCATCTTTTCCAAACAGTGTAAAATGAAATATTTTGGCCTGATTCAAGTATTAGGGAGAAAAATACTATTATTTTGTCAAGCTGACATGTTTCAACGAGCCAAGAAACTTTTTCCTGAGCAAGTTACTGCTTCCCAATTTATACAGTGCACTCTTCTGGATTACCTTTTCTTTTTTGTTTCATTTTACAAAATTAATTGGGAACAAAAAAAAAAAACAAACCACACATTGCAGCTGTACTGGACAGATTTTCATTGCTTTCTACAGGAGCAGAGCTCTGTATATATTAATTAGCTATAACCCAAATTAGTCCTCTTTCAGTTAAAGCTCAGCCAGATGCACTGTTCTTATAGAAGTAACTTCACTGCCTCCACAAAGGTGGTTTACAGCCTGGTCCTGGACAGAGAAGGAGCCCCACATCACTTGAGATGGTTGACTTTTGCCAGCTCCTCTCTCAGGTTTGCCCGAAGCAGAAGCAGAGCATTGAAAGGATTGAGGAATCTCCAGCTGAAATAGCAGTCCTTTAGAAATCCTGTCAGATGACCATGAGTGTCAAGAGTCCTGCAGTGGATGATTTTATTTTGCTCTCAAAATAATTGCTACCACCCCTGCCCTAGCTAAGCAGAAAGAGAGGTGATCAAAGGGAAGAGAACTGCTCTTTTCTGTTTGTTTGGTTTCCTCAGCAAACAGCAAATTCACTGAGCAGATTTACATTGAATAACAACCTGTGACCACTTGAGTCCATTTCACCAGATGTAGGAAAACAAGAGCGGCTATGGGGAAGATGCAGGAGATTAATGGTGACATTTTCAAAATTATATATATCAACTTTTCATTCTAAACCATCCAGCTTTGTTTTGATATCTAATTCTGCTTTTGAAAGGTTAACTCTTCTTGAATGGATGCTTAACATTCTCTGTTGTTTCTCTTTGTTTACTTAGCAGCTGTCCTAAAATTGCAAAAAAAAAGAAAAGAAATAAAAGCCTAACTAATTATTTTGCTTTCTCAAAAATTAAATATACACTTTTGTTACAAGTTTAAATGGCATCTTTTGGCTCACTTTCAGTAAACAATGCAGCCAATTCTGTTATTTTCACATATCTCTTTGGATACTGCAGTACTTTACCCCAGCCTCTTTGCAGTGGAGCTCAGCCCACCCCAGGGCCACAAGCCAGCATTAATTCCACCTTTGTGTTGAAGAACAGCACAGATACTTCAGAAGCCATAGAATACATAAATCCTTGTGCATTTTTGAAGGATGTTTGTTTCTTTTCTTCTGAAAAGATAACACTTTAAATGCTCTGGTTCGTTTATTCTAATGTCCTATAAGCAGCACCAGTTCCTTACAGAAAATTTAAAATGCTTTCACACTCCAGAAATACCATAGGCAGTAGCAAGTTAGATAAGTCATTCTTGGAGTTATTAGTTGATAATGATGATAGCTTCAGTTCATCTGAAAAATTATTGCTCATAAAATTACTGTATCATGAGCAAACTGCACCTTTTACTGATTTGTTTATCCTTGCAACACTTTCAGTTTGGATAACACTCTTTTTTTATTACTATTGTTATTATTTATTTCCCCCCATCAGTTCCATAAGATACTTCATAAAATATGTCTTACACTTGCCAGCATTAAGAGAATTACTAACTTCCAATACAGCAGAAGTTGGATCTCTCCAGGAGGGAGAGGAAGCAAAAAAGGAACCCTGACAGTCCAATTTGGATGTGTTTGGCTATTTTCCGTAGCTCAGGTGATGAACAAAATTTTAAAAACCCAGTTGTCATCATAGGGCAGAGTGGCAGAGCTCTGCATTCCTAACCCTCCTCTGATCTTTCTTCCCCAAGGCAGAAGACGGGCTCTGCTTTCCTTCACCATTTAACTTTGGTGAGAAGGTGGATTCCTCAGCTCTCACACACACAGAACAGTTCTCGTGTCAGGTCACCACCCTAGAGACAGGGTTTGAACACCTATGTCCTGTCTTGTCAGGGGAAAGAGCAGCAGCTGTGATGAATCCCAGCATTTAGCAGCTGGAAGAAAATACAGGATTTATATGATTTTTAAATGAGCAAAACCAAAATGAGCACATTTCAAATCCTCTGATTTTAATCTTGCCAACCAGCTGAGTGTAAAAAGCTTTTTATGTTCAATTACAGGAGCACTGTAGATTTTTTTTTTTTCTGGAAAAAAATCTTGAGTAAATTCCCAGGGAATGCCTCCTTGGTCTGTTCAAGAATCAGCTCTCTTCTTCCCAGTACTCCCAGGACTTGCTTGTGCAATAACTACACAACTGTAATAACTTGTAATAACTCTTTCAACCGAGCCAAGAGGCAATGCCTCCTTTGCGCTGCCGGCTGCTTTTGCACTTCTCAGGACAGGGAAATGTCTCTTTGGAGTTCACTACTGCCCCAAGCACGAAGGGTTTAGGCATATTCACAAGATCTTGTCATTTAGCAGTGTACCCCACCTCGGCTGAGCTATCACGAACGATCAAATGAGTACTCTTAAGATCTTTTATTGATTTTCAAGCTAACTCATTTTACCTTAGATTTGTGGCAGGCTTAAGCATGCTCATCCACTCAGTTATGGCCAGTTAGTCCATCTGAGCCATCATCCTGTGTATGCCTACATCCATTCAGCCTGAAAGGCTTGTCATCACTCATGCTGTATCTGCGCATGGGAGCCTGGGCTGTAATGGTCTGCTTTCCCCTTGGTATATCTCAGCCCTGAAATGTAAGACATAAACTACATTTAGGCACATGGATCAATATGCATTACTGTATGGCCCATCTCCGTCCCTGATGAGGTAAAAGGCTCAGCATGGTCAGGCAGCCGTAAATTCTCCGACGTTGCATCTGCAATAGCAGGAGCACCACAGTGAGAAGTTGAGGGCTGGACATCTGCTGGGATACTCTATCACTTTTCTCACAGATATCACAGAGAAATTATCTTGTCCCAGCTCTGGGCACTCTCTTCCTAACTGCCAATCTAAAAAATCACTTACAACCTGCTCAAAAACTGTCATAAGAGCAGCACTGAAATGGGGAGATTCTTGCAAGTTGAGCACTGCCAGTAAGCTGCAGGGACTTGGCTTACCTTGCAGTTCGTCTTTTCTATTGCTCTCCAGACTTTCTGTATCCTAGTTTTTTCAGGGTTGAGCTTATTTTACTGGCCAGAAACTAGTACAGTCTTGCTGGGACTCTTTTGGTACAAGAGGTGTTCAAATAAATACCATCACATAATAACAAATAGTTTCAATTAAGTGAAAGCCGGAGTAGTGTGGCTGTGCAGAAGTGAGTTTCAGAAGCTTCCAAGGACAGAATGCTATTAAAATCCTTTTGTTACTGTTTCTAAGGCAGGTCTGCTTTGCAAACAAACTAGGAACCCCTCAGGTTTTCCAATATGCAGAAATTAAAGTATCTGTAACACCTGTCATCTTTCATCTGTATCATTAAGTTGGTTGCATGGATATATCACTTTTTAGTGGTGATTAAACTGTTTATTGGGGGCTACACTAACCCGGGGAGAAAGCCATCTAGATTTTCCACAGATAGCAGTGGCTAGCAGAAGTAAGCATAAGTAGATTATGAAAAGAAATCTGAAATTGTCGAGTCCTCAGTGACTCCATTCAAATCTCACGGTTTAAAGGAAAATTGCACTGTTTCAATGCCTGGCAATCAACAAGATAACATGGTAAGAGTCGTTCC
Organism: Ifrita kowaldi; assembly: GCA_013398055.1. Lineage (NCBI taxonomy): Eukaryota > Metazoa > Chordata > Aves > Passeriformes > Cinclosomatidae > Ifrita > Ifrita kowaldi. The sequence continues at coordinate 6,837 of VZRS01014568.1, forward strand.
ACATAAACTGTGAAATATGTTTGGAAATAATCTCCCTCCCTTCCACCTGACGCCTGTACTTCATATTCAACATACTTGACAGCTTTAGCTAATTTATACCAAAGAGAAAGTCTGTTAAAGAGGAGGAAACTGCAGCAAATGGGGATGACCTCAGTTGCTGAAGGGCATGAAGGAAACCATTCCCTTCATCCCTTCCTGGACATAGGCACAAAACGTACCCTCAGGAAGCTTGCTGGTGATGCAATCCTGGGGGAAGTGGCTGATACACCTGAAGGCTGTGCTGCCATTCAGCCAGACCCCGATAGGCTGGAGAGTTGGGCAGAGAGAAACCTGACAAGGTTCGACAAGGGCAAGTGCAGGGTCCTGCACCTGGGGAAGAATAACCCCAGGAACCAGAACAGGTTTGGATCTGACCTCCTAGAGAGCAGTTCTGTGGAGAAAGACCTGGCAGTTTCAGTGGATGATGAGATTGCCATGAGCCGGCAGTACCCTGGGGGCCAGGAGGTCCAGTGGTGTCCTGGGGTGCATTGGAAAGAGTGTGGCCAACAGGTCCAGGGAGACGATCCTTCCCCTCTACTCAGCCCTAGAGAGGCTGCATCTGGAGTGTCATTATGTCCTTTCTAGAGAACATATAATTATTGATGTTTGTAGACTGAGTAACCAAGTACAGAACTTAAGCTGATACAAACAGGATAAATTGATTCCCTCCACCTGAAAAAACCCTCATTATTTTCCCTATATTTTTTCCTAAATACACCAGCATACACTTGATTTAGTGCTTTCCATTCCATGTGAATACAGCCACGTGCCACTCAATATCCCTGCATCCAAAAGCCACGTTCGTTGTGTGTTCTGTCTCCCCTTTATGGTTCTTCTACCTGTTGGCAACTTCACAGACCCCTTCCATAGTCACAATTCACTCTGTCTCACCCTTGTGTTTGCACAGAGTCCTATGCCCCAAAAGTTACATTGTCGAGCCTAAAGCCTTCTGCATGGGCTGAGCTGCTCTGCTCATGCTCTGCTGAGCAAGGGTGGAGAGACAAACCCTCAGTTAGGACACACTGCACCAGACCCACAGCCCAGGTGAACTCTGATAGAGAGGTTGGACTTGCACCACCCTGATCACAAACTCTTTCTGTCACTTGTCAAGTCACACACAGAATGACTACACAGAGACCTTGACTGGGGAAATGTCAGATGCTGTGTAATGGTCAGGATGTGGAGGTCAGGCACTGAAAGACCTCCAGGTACTGGGATTGAAACAGGGGTAGATCTTTACCACTGTGATGCAGAGTAGCTGGATGAACCTACCTGTGATATCTGTGAGTCGTGGCAGCAGTATCACAGTGCTGGAGTTTGGTTGCTGCAGCAACTCCCTTTCTATTTCCCAGGGAGTTGGAGTCCTATCTCCAAAACCACCCCAGTGAGCCAAGTGGAGATACTATTAGAGGCTTATGTCAGCATGGACAACATCTGAACACTGATTATTAATAAATTCATGAAAACTCACTCCTGAAATCAAACTAAATAGGGGATAAAATCATTCTTTGCAACTGTACAGTGATATCTTGGTCGCTTAATTCTGTTTATTACCTTCCCATTTCTTCTCACCTCTTCCCCACCCCTGTTAAACCATAACTTTGCTCCTAATTCCTCTTCCTTCCTTACCATCATAAATTAATCTCATCACTTCTCTTTGGGTCATTTTGGTTTCATGCTTTGTGTGCCTTGCTCAGAGAGCTGCATAACTTACCTACTGCTTTCTGCATATCTTACATGATGCTGCTTGAGAGCACTGTTGACTGCTCTTCACTTCTCTTTCTCCTTCTCTCAGATCTGTTTGGAAAAACGTCTTTTCATACTCTCCCCAACAACTGTTCTTTCCTCCAGCAAGTATTTTATTACAATTATATGTATTCTTAATAATAAGCTATGTAAATGTGTACAGCTCCCTAACATAGCTGAGAGGAATTGCAGGGTGAATAAGAAGCTGAGAAGATGCTCGAACACAATAAAGAATCCACTGCAGTGGACAGAGCAAGACAGTGCTAAACAAAGAGATTTTATGCCCTTGCAAACAGCAGGCTCCAGCTTTAGCAGATTGTTTCTATGATATAGACTAAAACAGTAAAATCTAAATTTAGGAAAACATTTACTCAGTTTTCATGTTAATCAATAGGATAATTATGTTAGTCATAATTTTCCAGAAATCCTATGATGTTTTTTTGCCTCCAGGTGATTGACATTTTGCTAACTCATTGTTATTTCCTTTTCCAACTTCTTGTGTCGAAGTACATGACATTTAGAACAGCTTGGTAAGACGTGAAGCTGGTTTTCAGCCACTTTGTTATGTTTGAACTCCCAGCCTTGTATTAATTTCACTCTTCATTATTAAGTAAATACCTCTTATGAGAGAAAAATTAACTAAAGCGAAGATATAATTGTTTTTCTTCATGTGGTTATTCAGTTAAAATACTCTGTTTCTCCTCATTTAAACTGGAAAGGAAACACATTCCAGGCAGAATTCTGATTGAGCTGAAAATATTATAAATTAGGCTGTTATAATAGGTCTAATTGTGTAGTTTAATTATTAGATTATAAAGGAGAATACAAAGTGGGCATTTTGTTAGATGAAGGCTGTGTCATCTGTCTGCCCAAGGTCTTCTTGATGAAAACTGTAGGCTTTAAAAATACTTTTGTTTTTCTGGTATATATAATTTTTCAAGACTGGACAACTACTAAACCCACTAATTATATACAATAATAATCACAAATATCCAGACATTACTTGTATACATGAATAATAAAACTCCTAAACATGCCATCAGGTCACTAATAAGGACAGCAGACATCCTAATTACAAGGCAAGAGATCCAAATATTCAGAGCATCATTTTGCCCTTTGCTGTACCTCTCATGCTTCCCCAAGTTACCAGAGGAGCTGCTGCAGGACTGTGCATGGCCAAATGGTGCTAACAAGCATTCCTGAATAAAATCTGCCTCTGGATCAGACACACTGGCTGTGCTGGTGCTTCTCTTCCTACAGGAACCCATCCAATCGAACCAGTTTACCAGTGTATTCAGAAGCTAATGGAGGGTCAGAAATATCCCATAAACATGTGAAATGATAACTCAGAGGGTATTTTGGAGTGATGAATGTTGATGTTCCTTTTATCTCACAAATGGGGGTTTTTTTATTTTATTTTTGTATGACTCAGTTGCTCAGTGAATAAACAGTTCTCCCTTTGAGGTTCATTTTTTCCTTAATGGCGTTCTGCTGCCTAGAGATTTTTAGCCATTCAGTTTTGAAGTCCTAGAGAATGCATTTTTATCCTCATGTTTCTTTCAGGTTTTAGAAACTTAAAACTTATAAGGATTTTGGGATAGCCTAAATGCAGTCATTTTAAATTCTGTACCTCTCTCCAATTCCTACCATTCTGTACTCCAACTGTAGAGTTTTTATAGGACTGCTGTACTCTCACAGACCTGATATTGTGAGATGCTGAGGGGCTTCAGGAAAGCTGAAAACATTGCTTTTAATAATACCCTTCTTTCTAATGAATAAAATTCTAAAGCGACTTGATGTATGTGACTATGTCCACTAATGAAATATGAATGTATGTATATATTAATTTTATGGGTTTTTCTTGAAAAGAGACCAGTCTTCTGCTGACTCTGAGTGGATTTTCATTCAAGCAGCACAAATAAGGTCAAAGACAATTTCTTCTTAATTAAAGGGAGCACATAATATTGATTTAATAAAAATTTAACATTACCTAATGACAGCTAGATATTATGTTCAGAGTAGAAAGACTGACATTTTATTGTAATCAATATGTACTTTATTAAAATCAATGTGCTACATGAACTATTCTACAGAGCCTTAATAATATCTAGTCTGCCACTGCAGAAAAGGAGAATTTGTCATCTGGAGGTAAGATGGCTTGACAGAAGAATTGCTACGTGTACAATACACAAGTTTCGATTTTTCTTAGAGGCCAGTGAAGGTGATCATTATCATTATAAGTGGCAGGTGTTTAACCCCAGCTAATTTCAGCAGCCAAGAGGAATAAGGACCTGGAGAGAACCAAAGTAGTACCATGCCCAGTAGTTGCCTGACAGCTTTAAATTCAGCTCTGCTCAAACCTGTGCGTGTCAGGAGGAGGATTCCATCCAGGACAGCCCTCAGTCCTTGAGTGAGCCTACTCTGGAGTACTGCCCCAAAACATGACAAAGAGCTGCATCTTTTACAGGACTCATCTTTCACTGATCACAGTCCAGACCACTCTAACATCGATGCCTTCCTTAGCAGTCCCCTAAGTTACCCCAGGGCTTTGGTAAAAGGAGATGCTATTCTCCTTCACTTCTTTATTGCTTTCTGTAATCTATCTCATAATTACTTTAAAGAACATTTCTTATCCTAAAAGATAATGGGCAAATGACCCAAATATGCTTTGGTGTTTAATTTTATTTATTTATTTTTGTTCAGCTGTATTCAGAGAGGAAAAGGAGTGAAAGCTGGCAGTCCTGTTAGCCAGTACTAGACCTGTCTCCTTTCAGCCTTCTCAATCAGTTCTCTTCTTCATCCTGTGCACAGCATCGAGAAGCAGAGTGCTGCAACTTCGAGAAATCCCTTATTTTATACCATGCACATAGTGCATACAGGAGTACCAAGCTCTTTCATCTGGTTCCACAGAGTAAGACAAAGATTGCTTCCATTTCTTTCATTGTACTTCAGCACAGTCTTGACAGAATTGGTGACATGAGACAGTGGCCATCACCCACTGTTCCTTGCCTACCATATCTGCAGTGAAGCTTTTAAGAAATGGAAGAAAGAGTTGAGGTGTTGCAGGGGGAAATCATACTGCCACACAGTTTGGGGATGGTCGTAGACAAGGTTTGAGTGAATAGAGAATAATTTCAGCATACGTTGTCCAGAGCCACAAAATTCAATGTGTGAATCCCTGGCAGAGGCTTTCATTCTCTTCCTTTCAAATGGGTTTTGTTTGATCATTTGGGTGTGCACAAAGGGGAGGGTGGATGAAACCTGCTGTTATCAGGAGAGCACTGCAGATAAAGCTTTTCTCACAGCTCTAGGTGAATCTATGGATACAACACCACTTGGTTTACAGGCTCTACTCCCAGTTTTTAGCAGAGTTTATATTCATCAGCTCGTGATTCACCTTGAAGGCTTACTTCTAATTACTCGACAGAGAAATAAGCACCGTTTGTGCCTGCCACGATCATGAAACTCAGTGAGAATTGATTTGAGTCTGCTTATCTCCACCAAAGAGAATTGAATAGTATAGAATATTCTGAACAGGGCTATACAAAATGCTGAGGTGAAAGCATCAGTACAAATCAAGGAACAGCTGAAAGGTGTTTCCAATTTCAACTAATATTTATGACCAAAAAAAAAGTCAAGATAAAATAACACCAGCAGTAAATTACAGCTAGAATTGTGTCCAAGACCACCTATCAAAAAAACCCCAACACTGCTCTGGGTCTGAAACCTGCCCATCCATATGCATTTCAACCCTAGTTAACCCATAACCTTTCAAATTTTGAAAAGAGCAGGAAAAATCAGGATTGGACCTGAGACCTAAGACTACATTCATTTAAGATTTCTACTTTTATACACTGTGGTGTGTGGTTCCTCTGTACTTAAAATATCCACTGGCACACATGTCTTGTAAAGAGCATATTTACTTTTTAGAATAATCATTTTCTGATTCTGGTCCTTGAAATCCAATTACATATCTTGGTTTCTAAACAAGTATTTTTCACGCACTCTAAAGCAAAGTGAGGGAAAACAAGTTTAGGCACAACAAAAACAGAACTCTGAAAAAAAAATATAATCAGTATAAAATTGCTTTCCAGAAGGAATGTCAGAAGACTTAGCCAAAAGTCTATTATGCAAGAGTTAGAAAATGAGTAGCATGGGAAAGACTTTAACCTAATTATGGTTTTCTTATTATTTTATTGGCACTATCAGATTTTCATGGCTGAGCCAGCACAACTGCTGTAGCCTTGCCTGCAGTCATTACTCAATGTTATCTTTTATTTATACAAAATTATAAATGTGTTTGTGGCACTCTGCAAACAAACAAGGGATGCAGCCTGTGCTTCTTGGCTAAATTTTATCAGTGCTATACTGTACACACAGATTAGATGGCACTTTCCTCAAGGTCTGCTGAGGTCTGCTCAGGCCCACAGAGCCAGTCATAAATTCGTGCTCATGAGACACAATAAATTGTGCTTCTTCTGTTGCCAAACCTTATCTGGTAGCACATCTAATCACTGAGCAGCTGCTCACCTTGTCAGCAGTTCAGCTTTGTAAGCATGTGAGGCAGCTCTTTGTGCTTTCCATACTGAGAGTGGAACGGCCGCTGGCCTCCTGATCCAGGTTTTCCTAGGCTGGAGTAGCTGGTCAGCAGCCAGGAGAGCTGCATTACGGTCTCTAACCCAAGTACTGACCATTGTCAGGCCCAATCAATTTCTCTCCTCCAGGTCAGTGAGTAGAGAATTCCTCCACATAAACTGAAACAGCTGCAACTGGAGTGATTAAAAGTGCCTCCATGAGCCCTCTGATCCAAGGAGCAGATTCTAGAAGTCATGTCATCGATACCTGAACCCAGCCTGTGCATCCAGCACCATCCAGGATTTCAGACTAAGCTACCACAGGGATGGTAAGGGATGGTAAGAGACACTGTATGTGATGGGATATGATTTACTGAACTCAGCATTTATGGCTGGTTTGCTTAGCAACAGACCCCTGGAGGGCTCCATATATTACTTTTTATAAAAATACTGGATTTACTCACACCCAGAAACCAAGGATTTATGGCAGAGTATGTCAAATGATAGAAATAAAAAGTAAAGCATATTTTTAATGTGATTTTGGAGAACAAAAGGAGCAAACTTAGTATAACATGAACATAACACTTTCTACATTACAGGCATCATGTATTTGTGAAAAAAAAAAGAAGGTGCAAATCACCTTAGGTTAAAATAAAATTCTCAATTTTATAAGTAATTAATACACCTAATTTACTATTTATTGTTTCCCAGTCCTTTCAAAGAATTCCAGAAGTAATTCTATCCATAGAATTGTACTTAATTCTATGGATAGAATTAAAGTTATTTAGGTAAGTTCAGGTGAGACATAGGCATCCCACCATCACTGGCCTTTTAATATTCCTCTATAATTGTTGGAGGGAAGGAAGGACTGTTCCATGCCTGTGTGAAAGATTTTTCTTTGTTTGGGGTGGAATTGCTTTCTAGAGATTGAGTAATATCTCTGAGTTGATGATAGAGAAGTGCTGGACAATTGATTTAAACAGGATTTCTATTTTCTAATTTCACATAGTTGGATCACATGTAATCTGGGTTTTGGAGACTGAGACTCTGCATAATAAATGATACATAAAAAAAAATAAATGTCTCATAAAGCTCAGACATTCTTGTTAAAAATTGGAAAAAATTATGCATGGCAAACATAAAGAAATGGAATATATATGGATTAAGCATCCGTTAACTAATCAAAATCTCTGAAATACCTCTTAATCCTATTATAAAGTCCAGTCATTTCAACAGAGAAGGAACTTTTGGAGTCATATTTTTGTGACTTTTGACTGAATGGTATTCCAATGGAAGACAGGCATCTCAGTAGTATTTTCCAGGTTTAAGTCTAACTACTTTGTGATCTTAAAGATGGCAGCAATTATTGCTTTAGGAGCCAGGCCCTGACTAAGGAAAGAAGTTAAGTAAATCCTTACATTTCAGTTCAGCATGATCAGACACATTGAACTTTTCCTTTAGAAGGGATATTTTTTTATGTATGTGTGTCCAAAAATGTTGCCCTGTTTCTTTTCACCCCAGTTCTTCCTAAGAGGAAAAAAAAAAAAGGAACTAAAGTTTAACCTAAATCTTAACATTTCTAGTATGGTGCATAATATATTTTGGGGAGGTGGGGGGGAGGGGTGTTAATGAATAGAAAATATTCCCCGCTAATAGATACACTCAAGATATGTATTGACTTCCAGCACATTCACTTGAGAGTAACCTTAATTTCAAATTATAAAAAAGTCAGATCACCACTTCCCCTGTTGCACACATATAGCCTGGCAAGGCCAGATGCAAAGCCAAAGGGAGTGTTTTGACTGGGAAAATATCTTGCATAAAAAAAAAAAAATCCATCCTCTTTTTTTTTTTTTACATGAATGCTGAATAAACAGCTTCTAGTAATATAAGGTAATGAATTGCAAACTTGCCAAACTCCGATTATTAATCTGATATTCAGGTATTTATTTCATTCCTTGTAAGAATCCTGCAGTATCAGCTCTGAGTAATTGCACTTTCTGGGAGGCTTCCATGCTAGCCCCCATTTAAAAGCTCATTCTTTAATATACAGTACTGCTGCACTGCCATGAGGATACAAGCACATCTCATACACATTCAATAACTGTCAGATGGGTGAAAGCAAAAAAAAGCAGAGTTATATTTAATGAATGTGATACTGGCAAAGGCATCCTATTTTCAATATTCAGATACCTTGTTCAATCTATTTATTTAATAAAACAAGAAATTACTAGAATTAAAACATAGAAATTTGGTACAAAGATATTAAACTCTATTTCTCATAATTACGAAACAACTCTTGTGCTAACATAGCAGTATACAGTGGTTTCACAATTACTTTATTCTCCTAGAAATCAGCAGTGTTACTCAGTATTGCTCGAAGGGTTATAATGCATTTACTCCTCTCTCTGACAGTGTTTCCCCACCAACCCCACTTCCTTGTCTGCCATATATTTTTTGCTCCAAAAAATACCATGGTAGCAATCATATAAAAATGGGGTTTAAATTAATAATTTTCTTATTCTGATCCCCTGCATGTCAATATCAGTGAAAAGAAAGGGGGAAAGGTAAGATGGCCCCATCCTGCTTGGCAGTAGGTCTAAGATATGGCATCCTAGATAGTTGTGAAAATATGACAGACATATCAGTGCACAAGGGAGAGCTTCCATGGTGAAACCACTTGCTTAGAAATCACTGCACTTCCCAACGGCTGTAGGAGTTTTTAGTGTATGGCAACTGAATATTTCCCTAACTTTCCCACATTTCTATTTTTAAAGTATTTAAAGTCTGACACATGAGGAAAGCTTTACCATCCAAAAATTAACACTTTTTCAGGTAGTATGAAATGGATTGTGACCAGAGTTTCTAAATATATGGGACAAAAAGCATGGGGAACAGCAAGGCAACATTTGCTCATCAAGATCAAAACTCCATCACTACCAGATACTTTGTCACATCACATTTCTCCTTTTCCACATTTTTCATGGTTCTGCTTTGTAAATGAGTTAAAATCTACACTGCTTTTCTCTCTCGGCCCTACTGGTGAATGAAGGACTGTGATTATGATGCTTGGTGAGAAGACAAACACTTGTCTTTTCCTCCTTCCCAAGTTTGGAATGGTCTGAATGCCATGGGCTAATGTGGGCTAATGAATAGTGTGTGTCCATTGTCACTGCCACCACACTTCAGAAAAGCTGGTGCTGTGTTGGTGATGAGCCTGCTGTCAGTGTGTCACAGTCACTGCTGCACACAACAGTGTCCTTGTTCTCTTGCACCCTCTCTTCTGGTTTTGACTGGAAATCCTACCTGAGAGAAAATAAGGACCTAAGAGAAAAATATTTTTTTTCTGTGCAGAATTTATTGAAATTTAGGAAGCTGAAAAACTGGCATTTTGAGGGGGGAACTATGACAAGTATAAATGAGAACACTAGAATAAAATACCAAACTTTGCACTGCTTAAAATGTATAAGCCATTCACCTGTGTCACTGCAGGGGCTTTTGAGATGCAAACAGAAAGTTCTGATTTTCTCCTGCAGCAGACAATAGTCCACCTGCATAATACATGCTACTTAAAGTCATTACACAACCTGGGGTGTGCAGTAAATAAGTAATAAAAAAATCTTGCACTGCTTTTTACCATATAACTGCCTGCAATATAATTTATCCCTCAAGCAAAATGAAACAATCACCTACAAATCTATTCAGCTAGTATGAATAATTGAAATGACCACAAAGTCTGTAGTTCAGACCCATCCTAACATTTTCATAGAGGAAAGTAAAAAGTTTTAAGTGCCTACATTGTGTAAAATCAATGAAATTTGCTGTTCCATTTCTATACATAGGTAATTTAGAAACTTATTTCCAGATGGCTTGCATTATGGGAGTTGGTTTTTATTTGACAAGGTGTTATTCCACAATCTTTAATACTATAGTAAAGACAGTCTCTAAAAGGCTGAGAACAGGAGTAACAAAATTAGTAAAGCCAGGTCAAACAGAGAATAATCCCTGCTCTCCAGGTTGATACACTAGATATGACTTGATGACCTCCTCTTTGATTAGCAGGACTATTTATCAAAATATTTCTCCTCTTAGGAATCCAAAGAGACTCCTTCAAAAAGTCATTTGGGTGTACTTGAAACAGAATCACTGCTGAGAGATGCTCCCAACAAGTGGAGATTTATCCCATACCACAAAAGTAATTAACTTTTATGTTGTATTTGTTTTGATTTGAAGGGAAATCCACTTCATGTTGTAAACTTTGTCATATTTTACAGTACCTATTTACTTACGTAATCTGTTCCACTATTAGCTAGGTTTTATGAGCATTATAACAAGCACGTTATATTAATCATAGTTAATAAAGTCTATCTCCTGCCCGCTATCATATCACCAATTTTTGCTCTGGTACAACAAACGGTGAAAATATGAGGGTGATAAAATCAGTATCCCAGTTCTTTAGGTGTGGATAACATGCACAGCTTGGCTGACCAGCTCTGAGGTCTGTGCTTGACTTAAAGAAGGATGTCCTGCCCAGCTATGGACAGGTGTGGATGCTGTGCCAATACCAGGGCTGGCCAGGTGATCTAATGTCCAGCTGTGGAAAGTGTGTCAACCTGCAGACCAGCTGTGACCAGCATTGCAGGGTCTGCTTGTAACAGAGGTGACTTCCCCAGTGCAGGGACCTGGCGAGCTCTAATACTTCAGGAACTTTTTTTTCCCTCATTTCTCCAAGGTATGTGATATATGTCCAATGAATATACAAATGGGACTTGCAGAGTCAAGATGGTTGCTCTGCCCAGATCTGCCATGCTTAGCACCTACTTTACTGTCTTTGTTTTGTGTGGATGCAGAAGGTAGTCAGGGATCTGAGGCTGGCACATTTTCAATGTTTGGGAGCAGTTTTCTGCAGGAAGAATTATTTTCTAACTGTTTGAGACTAGCTGCTTATCTCTTCTGCTGTTTGAGTGGTGCAAAAGGCTGTATGCCAATAAGCAGTGCAGACATATGGTTTGCCTTACCATGGAAATGTCAGCCAGGAAGACTTTGAGGATACTCATGCCTACTGCCTAAGCACTCATCGTGTCTGTGGCGACAGGAAAGGACAAATGTACCCAGGCATGGCCCAGCTGGGCATTGGGGACTGCAGTACCCTGTCTGACTCTGAGCTGGAAGTATTCTTGACACATCTCTAGAACAGCTCTGCACTGCCTTTGGCTGATGCACGGGATAAAAAATCATAAATGCCTTAGTCAAGAAATAAGCAGGCCTTCCTTGTAGGTCTGAGAGACCCCGAGTTTTGGGATCCCATCATAATATGAAATGTAGAACTTTGTTTCTGCTCACTTTGAGGAAGAGTGTATCTCCTCATAGCATGAGCACCCAGAGGAACGGGGGCCTGTGCAGGGTCATAACAAGAGCACACAAGTTCCTTATTCTGCTCTGTCCGAGGAGTAACCCATGCCCAGAGTGTGAGTAAGAACAGTTCTTTGCAGTCAGATAAGTTTTATATTGCAATGAAGATAAAAAACATTTCAAGCTTGTTCAATCAAAGGTCCTGAGTCCTGAACCCTTCGTAATTCCACCAATTCCCATCTGTGTTCTCACAGCAGTTGGGATCCAGCAAGGCAGGATCCATTCAAGAAGACAATGTGGGTGCGTAAGTGTAGTTACTTCAATGGCTAGGAACACTTTCTGCATACCAAAGAGACCCTAAAACAGGAAAGCTTTCATTGCCAGAAGTTAAAGTGCCTTTAATATTTATTATACAGTTAATATGCCTCTTCAGAAAATCCTTTGAGGGAAATAACAAAGATCAATAGAGGCCTGATGAATCCTAAATGGAGAAACTAAAAGAAGTATTTATATTTCTGTCTATGTATCTCCTAGAGATGACAGCAAATCTGCAGGCATATTACAGCAATGGCCAAGGGTATTCTGTGGAATTTAGGAAAGGGGAAGACATTTTCAAACACGAGAACAAAGACTTTGCCCTACCAAAATGCTAATTAACATGCCAAGCATCAAACCACACATCTGCCCTTCCAGAAACAATGTGCTCATGGAAATAATGAATAAAATACTAGCTTATTTATTGAAATACTGTGCATAAAAGTCACCAAGAACATGACATCTGTAAGAAAATATCAACCATCTACTGCAGGAAAATGAATGACCCATATCTCTCACTGTGCCAACACTAAGCTAAGTTTATTTCTTGGGAGCACATTTAGTTAGGAAAAAGAATGAGAAAAAGAATGAGACCAAAACACGGAAATTATAACATTGCTAATAAAATTTTTGGATGCACTGTGTAATTACAACCCCTTGAAGAGTCAAAAATTCAGCTTCTTTATTTACATGTAGAAAAAGGCACAGTGTTTGACAGCCATTTGTTAAAAATTCCACTGAAATTACAGTAGGTGCAAAAATTTAATTTTATCAATACCATGCAGTAAGCAAGGAATGAGGACAAATAAGATGATATTTGGCAGAGAACCATAATTGTTGGTGTCCCAAGTGGAGCCTATAATGCTGATGCATACAGCTCACTGATAAGAACTTCTTAGTAACCCTGGATAATGAAACTTGTCACCAGCATTATGCAAACTCCACTTAGCACTTAGAATTAGAATTCACAAATGGGTTATGTCTGCACCAGGGTTTTTTGTACAGTATTATTAAGCTATCCTTGTATAATGCCACAGTGAATGTGCAAGGCAAATGGAATACATCATCCATGTTACTGGAGGTTTTCCCTCATGGCTTGCTTCTTCCATGAAATGAAGCCCTTCAAAAACAGGCATTTACTTCTTCAACAAATTTACCCAAATATATTGATATAGCAGTAAAACTCTTTCATCTTCCCCTGGCTTACATAATTTCCAAAATAACCTTTCTAGACATTTTAAGTGTAAACACTATTTAGGCTTCAGAGGAATCAGATGTAGTTTGGTATCTTCAGCTGACAGCTTGAATCAGAATATGTATATGCCACCAGGCTGCTTGTCCCCTCTCTGTGCTTGACTGGAAACAGAAGGGTCTGCAACTTGATAGAAAATCTTTTTTGCTAAGTTTATTATTGACTAGAGTGGTTCCACTAGGCTTCCATCTGGATCCTGAATGCTTCCCAACACCACCCACTTCTATCTTAAAATTTGAAGTTAAATGTTAAATGAAATAAGCTGAAGCCTGGTGAAGAAATACCATCTTATTCCTCAAGACTACTCAACAGAGTTTATGTCCCTAAATTTGAATAAATACAATATGAACAAAATTTCTCATCAACACTTCATGACTTTGATGTCTAACAGACTGAGATATATTTACTTGGAGAAAGATCACACATCTAAAAGTTTCAGGGAACTTTCTCCTGAACTGTGGAGGGTAACATCAACATTTCAGCACAAGCGTTGGCCAAATTTTTTCATGTGCCGATTTCTGGAGAAGTCGGATGCTGAAATATCTCTTATAATATAATTGCTTTGTTGTGACTATGTCTTGTTAGAATAGTCTATTAACTGAAGGCACTGTCTCCAAAAGAGCTGTTAAATTGGCCAGCCACCAAAACAACAAGAAAGGCATATTTGTTTATTGTTACCTACATAAATGTCTAAAAGAGCAACAACTTGTTAAAATAATTTTAAAAATTCACTGCACATACAAAATGAAACTGAAATTATTTGTTTATGGAGGATATTTGGCACCAAAATCAGAGTTAATTTTTCAGAACTCTGCACTTAAATGACCTTTTGAAAACCTATACTTCAGTCAATGATTTAGATTTTCAATTTTTGCCATTTTGTAAAAACTTCAAGAGCTTTGCCACCTACCTTTCATATTCTACCTTTTATTCAAAGCAGCCTGTTTAGATTATGAAGAATCAACAGATGATTATCTGCCCATTAAATCAAATCTCTTGGCATAGAGTAATTCTAGCTTCTTGGCAGCTGGTTATTTATACAGAAAAAAGTTGGCAATAAAGAATAGCCAACCATTACAGTTTTAGCATTTGAAATACCTGTAATAACTCTCAAAAGATTGCATGTTTGCTTCATTTATTAAAATACCCCCTTGCTGAGGAAATAGTTTTGAAAATTATTGTTTAACGGAGTGCATTAATTAAGTCCTACCTAATAATCCTGCATCCTAGATTTCATGATTTATTTATTTTGGTTGTATGATTTATTTAGCAAAAAACAGTTGGAGGCCTTTCCTTCTCGTTTCATCCCAACAGTGTTTTTATTGTATTCTTCTTTCACTACGTAAACCTATAAAGTAATCCCTGTTGATTTAAAGACAATGGTAGACCCATGGTTGTTCATCTAACAAAATTACTTCTTTAGCAAAAACAAAAATGATAAATGGCTTTGTTTAGAGTATTTGTTCTATGAATATAATTTTTTTTAAGGGAAGAGCAAAGTTAATAGACTTCTACTAGGTTTCAAAACATTTTGGAAACTCACAGAGGCGGTAACAAACCGGAGTTTATCATGTTGTGTTGGCTTGCCTTGCAATCATCTCCTCCCTTTAGCAAGACACCTGGCTGTTCCTTAAGGCACAAAACAAATAGTAGGCGTCTCAAATAACTAGATAGGAAGCAAACTGCTTTGTCATCAAGCAGCACTGTAATGAAAGGAAGGGCAGAAAGAAGGAAGAAAGCTCTGTCTGTACAATATTTACAGCATTACGGCAGAGTAACCGTACATCATCACTAGTACTCATCAACAAAACCACGCTTTAATTGAAGGATAGAAATAATTTACAGCATATGATATGTAGTCTCATCAAATATTTCAGATGTATTTCAAAACATAAAAAATTATATTTTTAGTGTGAATAAACCAACATTTTTTATTATACCTATTTTTTTCCATTTTACATGACTATATTTGTTGTTTAGCAGCCTTTCTGAGAGACTCCATAGAATTATCAAGTATTGTTGATTAAAAATGTATAAAATGCAATATAAAAGATAGAATTACATGGAAGTAACTGTAAAGAATTTGTATCTAGTTCACTTTCTAATTAAGAAGAGATAAATTGGATCATATTGATCCAATTAACAGATTTTTTTCTTTGATTCTTCTTGATTGCTTGTATGATGCAATGATAATTGTTGTTTGCTAAATTGCCTTCAATGGAAAGTCAGATTTCCTTGCTTATCTGTCTGAAAGAGAAGAAAACATTAACAGCATTTTTGTCTCCCTTTGAACACTGATAACTTCTTTTTGATCAGAAAGTGACAGAAACGTTTTAGTGAATCCCTGCTTATCCTACAAGCTAGCAGAGGACTGAAGACTCAAACGACCTGAGAAAGCTGCCTTTGCCAGAGCAGAGCCAAACAAGTACTAATTTGAGAAAATGTCATAATAAATTTTCAAAGCTGACCTTAAAGTGCTCTGAAGTTTTGAATGCCAAACTTTGAAACATTTTCAGGAAAAATGCTTTCCATATGATGTCTCGTCAACATTTCAGAAAATCAGAGACTTCAAAAAATTTCATCTAGACTCCTGTACAAAGAAGTACACAAAATCATTATGATCGTCTTGAAATTCTGTCACTCTCACATTTTTGAAACTATTTTGAATTGTAAAAAGTTACATGGCCGTGGCAACTTAAGATTTTTAGCTATTTAATGCATTGCCAGAGATTTCAATATAATGTTGGAAATATTTACTCAGCAGAACAGGACATACACATATTTTTACATGTAGTTGCAAAGAGAAAGTATATTCTGTGTAGTTAAGTAATGTGCAACAAGCTTAGGAGACAAAATTTGAACTAGTATGACTTGGGAGATTGTGACAGGAAATGTAATAGATCTGGAATCTTTAAAGAAAAGTATTCTATTGCCCATGTCACTTCAGAATGAAATATATACTCCTGTTAGCTCTGCTTTGACAATTTACCACTATTTAAATTATAGCCAAGATGTTAAACACCACCTAGAGGTCAGAATTTGCAGCAGACCTCAGGGTCAACGACCGTGGTGACTCAGGATGTTTAACAGCAGATTTAGTTCAAAGGATGTAGAATAGAACCGAGAAAACTAAAGCCTTTCCAGCTTGTTCCTGCTCAACAGTGTATATTTAAATGCTTGTGATAAAGAAGTAAAAAATTAAACATTAACTGTAAGTAGTATTTAAAATTATTTTATATTTTGTTCTGTTGTCTTTGAAAGGCACAGAGACAAAAAAAATTTTTGCGGCAAAGAAAATGCCTTATAAAGTGCATTATCTGAGACCTGCAAATTGTTCAAAGAATCGGAACATTAAGTGATCATTCATGAGTTTAGTGATCATTCATGAGTTTAAATCTGTACCTAGGTATGTCACAGGATCCTGAAATCAAAGTTCGTTTTAGTACAGAGTTTTTCAGATTTTCTATTGTTAAAACAAATATTTTGTCTAATGTGTATCCCTTTTTTAAAAATTGCACACACACATATTAAAAAACCCCCAGAAAAATGAAAAAAACCAAAACACAAGTACTTCTAATTATAATGAGATTTCAGATAGGATACAGTAAGGTTCAGGATTAAGAGGAGGAAAGCTTTGAGATCCAAAACCTCTTTGAATTTCAAGCTGTCTGAAGTAACTATAATTCTGATCAAAGGATCAAATAGAGGAAAAAAGGCAACATAGGAAAGTGATAGATGAGTTTGCCCCCTGCATCCACAGGTGCTTTCCAGCAGGGTTTGGAGGCTGAGACCACAACTAATCTTAAGATAGAACAGTGTCTATCTAGAACAAAATTCATTTCTTATCTGAAGAGAAAGGAATCAAGCAGGGTATAATTAGATGTTAAACTGACAGAGGTCATGTCAGTCGCAGCACAGACATTTTGCTTAGACCTGCAGTGAGATTGGTATCACAGTAGGTACCAGATTAATTACATATATTACTGAGGAGGTAGAACATCAACATACTTCACACTAAATATGAGCCTGTTGTCACGAGCTCAAGTGTATAACATAACTTGTATGGTTGCCATAAGAAACCATCAGTCTTTCAAAAATAGAAGATTATATAAAATGAAATTATAGATTACTGGATAGAAATAGGTTAAAAGGTTCTTGAATAAAAACAATAATTAAAATTTTTTTTAAATAGCTGTCCAAATGAAAACCTGAATTTCAGATGAGTGAATGGGACATACAAGAAAGTTCAAAAATAAAAAGAAAATAAGTCCAAATGAAAAAACTAGGAAGGAACAGCTAGGAGAAAATCAACCCATTCACTCTCTGCCAGGGTGGGATGAAGATTCATCAGCTACATCAGTGATCAGTTTGAGACACTGTAATGGAAAAACAACAGCGACATACCTAGAGATGTTCAACAGAGAGAAGCTGCTGAATAGTTGCAGGCAAGAATGGTTATGTAGTCAAGCACTGTTAAAAGAATATTCTAACAGCACATAAAAGACACGCTAATCACCACATCTAATTGCAAAGAGGAATAAAGCTTTAAAATGGCTCAAATATCTTATGTATAAAGAAGAATAATTAACAATCAAATTGAAAGCTGCTATCTTGACAGATGATGTGTATTAGGACAAAGAAAATGTAGCCCATAATTTGAATGTGGAAGAAAATTTCAGATTATTGTAAGTGGAGTATTCTTTTTAGTGAAACTTCAACTGATTTTAAATAGAAATTTGTTTGACAAAGTTTTCGTAAAGGTCTAGAACTTGCCTTAAATGTTTCTTTCTCTCTTCAGTTCAGCTCAGCTTTTACCTGAATTTAAAGAATGAATTTTCAGAAGTGACTCTACCTAAGTTTGGCTTCCTGAAACCAAGACAGCCTGAATCAGAAGTATACTTCCTTGCTTAAATTAGAAAATTTGTGCTTTCTGCAAGAGGGTGCAGAAAGTACTTTTCAAAGCCAGAGGTTAATACTCTCACTGACATAACTGGAATCAGAAGCAAGTCTACAATAAATCGAAGAGTACAAGCAGTTTAATTCTAGAGCAACATTTCCATAGAGCAAAATGATATTCAAGACCCTGCATCCAGATGGTGCATTTTGGGGTGCAATGTCAAACCATGTGTCTTGGAACAAATGTTCCCACAGTGTGTGTGCCATTCAAACAGCTCCAAAACATCCTTGGTTTAGACTTCCTGTCTCCCCTGGGTTTGGAGCACATTTGGTAATACTTGACAAAGAGGTCTGGGTCTAGTTTTAAAAAGATCTGGGACAAGTTTCCTTTGAAGGGAAGCTTGCATTCACCAAAACCATTCTACAAACAGAATCAAAAGTGACACTCAAGGAATTAACTTCCAAAAGACACCATTGTTTCATTATAAAGCACTGATGTAAATATAGCAATATCTCTGCACCAGACAAGAATTAGAATCATTGAATCATTGAATCTTTTAGCTTCAAAAAGACATCTAAGGCCATCAAGTCCCACCACTGACCTCCCACGATCAAGCCCACCACTACACCATGTCCTCAGTGCCACTTCTACACATCTTCAAAATATCTTCAGGGATGGTGACTCCACCACTTCCCAAGAAAGGAGAAATTTCTTCCCTACAAAGAAGAAATTTTTCCTAATATCCAATCTAAACCTCCACTGGTACTACTTGAGACCATTGCCTCTCATCCTATCACTTGCTACCCAGGAGAAGAGATTGACCCCCACCTTGCTACCACCTCCTTTAGGGTAGTTATAATGACTGATGAGGTCCCCCTGAACCTCCTTTTCTCCAGGCTGAACAACCTCAGCTCCCTGACTCATTCCTCGTTTAAATTTGCCGTTGACAATAACAGTCCAGGAGGATGTCAGTCTCACCTTAGTGTGTTCTGGTTGAACATACTAAGAGTGTGCAGAGCTCAGGAACTGTGTAATAAGGACACTGGTGTTTCTGCCTTCAAAATGGGGAAAAAAATCTGAATGACAGCTAGGCAGCTATCACAGTACACAAATTAAATTCCTCTAAAATAAACTGCTTTAAAAGGAGGAACATTATGATCAGGATGGGGCGTCCCGCAGGCAGGGACAAGAAGACAAAACGGCCAGACAAAATGAGGACTGAGCATTATAATATTTTTAATAAGGTTTGCTGGGTTGTTCCTGAAAGTAGGCAATGAAGAAAATAAGCTGGTAAAGTTTCTCACTTATAATTAACTCTAAAAGTCCCATTCATTTGTCCTCCAAGCTAGGTATTACTACGGGTCAAGGGAAGAGAACAACCCTGGCTGGTGAAATGGTGACAGAAAACACTGAGTTAAGCAATATAGGATGGACTCTTTCAGCTGAAAGACAGTCATAGAATTGACAGAGGACCCAAACCAGAGACATTAGATACACTGTATCGACTACATGAAAGCTTTTGACTTGGCAGGTCAGCTGAGATCATTCAACTCATGGAGCAAAAAATAGTTCCTTCTAAAAGCTGGGAAAAAGCTGAAATCAATGCCTATTAAAGACTTTTAGAAAAAAAGTATCCAGAGAAGGAAAATTTCTTTTCTCTCACATGCCTTTATAATTATAAGGTACTGAAAGAGAACCACAGCTCCAGGGCTCAGTAGGCACCTTCAGGTAAGCACAGCTAAAAAAGCCTCTCTGTCACCACCAGCAAACTTCTGAGTGTTGCTGGACGAGTTGTTCATCGTTCTAGGGTAATAATTACCTACTGAATGGTTGCAGGATAAAGCTGACAAGCACACCACCCTGGAGACAGAATAAAATGTGGAAGTATGCATTAGAAACAGCAGAAAAAGCAAGTCTTTTGGTGTTGCAAAGGCTATCTGTCATGGAAATCACTAGGGCTCTGCTGCAAAGTTGACAGCTGCAATGTAAGAAGCAAATAGAATAGAGCACAATAGATAATAGTTTTTTTAAAGATGGCCTTGCTGGACACAGACGTGCTCTGTTTTGTTAGTTGTGTCCCTTGATTATATCCCATTTGCAACCATCCTGTTGCTGTGCTGCTACTGCACTTCCCTGTGGCTCAGGGAGATTTCTAAGGCAGTGAAATCGCTGGGATTTCTCTGACTGGCTTGAAGAGGCAGGCTAATCGGCTTAACCACAGATCACTTAGGAGAGAAGAGTAGAGACACGTGCAAAGACTACAAGGAAAATCTCCCGTATTCCTGGATCCACAGATCCAAAGCGTCTCCCAGTTTTGTGTGGTTTTGTGACCCTACTGTTGACAGTGATACTAGAAATTATAAATGTAAATCCCTCCTACATTTTGATGCTGCAAGTTTAAAACCAAATTGCTAAACACTCTTTGCACATCATAATAACTCAGGAATTATTGGGTCCTAATAAGCATCAATAAGTTCTGTCATTCCAGTAGGCTTTTCATTCTACTGATGACACGTTAAATAGAAATAGAGTTGGTTCCCATATCTTTGAACATTTTTCAGAAACCTCCTATCTATAACATTGTGTATATATTTGATTAGATATTTATTAATGTCTATTTCCTGTTGGATTTATTCTCTTCATATCTGACTTCCTTTATTTGTTTTGCTTATGTATGATCCAATATTGAAATTCTGCTTTCTCTCCTGCCCATGTACACTGGGAACAACTCTGAAAATTAGATTCTGATCCATACCAGAGGAAAATTTGGCCATTTCTACATAATTTAACTATGTTTAATTGATCCGCAGCTTTAGTATGAACACACTAGGAATGAATTTTCAATACTGTTTTCCTACCTAAGCATATGGGTATAATTTACAGATTTCTTCTCAAGATGTAGACAGAATTTAAGCAACTAGTTTCACTAGGTAGTGAGCAACCTGTTCCGTAGGCATTTGTAAATCGTTGGAGGTTCTTTGATGGGTTTTTGACCATCAAAGACATTGAAATACTGAAACTGCCACTCTCATCCTAGATTCTTGCTGTGTAAGCAGAAGAGAAGGATGTTGCAGGGCTCAGGCTGTGTGCTGGACTTTTTTCCCATTCAACAGAAAGCACTCTGCATAGAGATGTGTCTCTGGCTGGAACAGACAACAGACCTTATCTCCCCCTATGCTGGGGAAGCAGGGCACCCCCCGAGGAGTCTGTACAGAAATGTCATTTACTGTCCCACACTGCTACAGATGGAGTTTCATTCTCCATAACCATGGGCAGGCCAATGGCATCAGACAAAATTTTCAAGCCTGAAATTCTCCAGAAAATTTTGTAACATGAATTTTAGTACCAGGAAGCAAAAAGTGGACTTACGTTCCATCTGTTGCAGTGGATTGGTGGTCTCTTGCATACCAGAGGAACTGCTGAGGCTCAGTGGCAGGGGCTGCTGCCCATGGGGGGTACATCACCACAGAGCAGGACCTCTTTACATCTTACTTCTGCAGACATCTCTCTTTGTGACCTTCAAAGCCTCAAAATGCTGCATGGTTATAAAAGGTTCTCAAAGAGTCCTTCCTCTTGCCCACATCTTCGCAAAGCTTTTATTTCATTGCTGTGATAGGATTGCAGTTTTATCAGCCCTAGCTTTATTCCAGCAGTAACTTTTAAAGAGTTATAACTAGGCTATGTTTCCCCAGCTCCTGAAATCCTCTACCACAAAAGAAGGGATATAAATGAGGTACATTATCATTATATATTACCACAAGAACCAACGTTATAATTAGGTACTGTATCCACTTTGTAATCACTATGGCTTTAATTTCCAATCAAAAGCATCAAAGTCTGAAGACAGTGACCCCGCTATTGAACAATTCCTTTTCATTTTCTTTGACAATGAATTTTCAAAGGTAAGAGGGGGGTAGGGAGAAATGGTATTTTATTCTAGAGCTTCTACATAATTATAGCAATTATAGAAACCTTTCATGTGCTTGGTCAGCTTTTACTCCATACATTTCGCTGTTGGTTAAAAGTGTCTCTGAAAGTTATAATGCGTTTGGGGCACCAGAGTCTGTCCCACCATTATAAATACTGGCTAGGCAGACTAATGATTGCAGAGCATAGTGGAAAAGGTTAGTCATAAATATGGAGGGTGTTAGTGCAGGTAACATAAAAGGAATTTAGAAATCTACTTCAGCAAATTGCCGTGTGCTATTTTACCTGTTTCTTTTTCTCTCTGGTTATGAGCAGTATTAAAACAGCCCCTAAATGCTGCAGTAAAGACTCAGACTTTGTTGTGCTAGATATCCAGCAAGTGCAAAAGGTAGCCTTGTTCTAGATTTGCTGCCATACTGCACCTCAAAGGTCTGGAGCACAGAAACTATTCAAGTGGAAAAGGCTCTTCTGTTGTAAACTACTCTTTTGAGTAGATTGAGTTATACCCAAACACCTGACATTCTTATTTTTTCACTGGTATAACTGTGCGTCCCCCACCAAAGGGCTTTTCCCAATGCAGGTGTGTTAACAAGAGCTGAAGATAAAAGTCAGATATCTGAGTGGCAGAGATGTGCCCAAATGCATTGGGCATCCAGAATAGGCAGGACAGTGAGAAGCAGAGATCAGATCTGCTACAGACCACAGAGCAGAGGCTTCCCAGCTGTGAGACCAGCAGAAATGCAAAGACTCACTGAATTCTTCTGAGAGACTTTTTCTCAAATGAAAAATCCAATATATTTTCTTAAGGATGGAAAGCAGAAAGAGAGATTTCGGCCTGCTCTCCTCTTTGGAGATGAGAGCGGCTGAGTGGAAAGGATTATGTGACTATGAAAACTGCAGCCAAAGAAGCATCAGTTGAGGACTGTGAATCGGTCCAAGTTGTTCAATAAGGAGTGGAGTTCACTGCTCAGTTTAAATGGCTGAGTAAGCTCTGGATTGAGTGCTCTCAGTGTTTTCAAATCACAAAAGTTTTTTGTTATCTTTATCAATATCATTTTGTTCTGATATTTGTCTACAAATAAATAAAAAGTTAAATGTCAAAATGCTACATACTGACATCACCAAACTATTACCACTATTTTGAGTTTAGTCATTTAACTCATCTGTTTATTGATATTTTTAATGTCTGATGTTTCAGTCTCTTTTGTGGTGAATTTTTTTACTCTGCATGTTCTCTCAGAAAAGAAAATCGTTGCTGGTAAGTTCTACTCAAAGATTTCTTTGTTTAAAGACAACATTTTCCAAGCAGGATTAAAAACCCCATTATACCATATCCTATCTGGAAAATTTTACTTATACGGAATATTGTTTAATTCCTACAAAAATCTAGGATTGACATGAAATAAAGAGGCAATATTTTGAGACAAGAGATACAACTTAGTGTTTGATACATTAGATTGTTCTGTCCTACAAATTTTACTTCTTAATATTCTCATTATTGCCTACTGATATTGTCAGCCATATATCTAGTCTTCAAGGTGGAAGCTGAGAGATGTGTGCCGTGTGTGTCTACCTGTCATATGCACTGTGCCTTATTTATATTAAATCCATCCATCATAATCTTCACTTCCACTTCTCTTTTTATCTCATTCATTTTCCTCCATCATATTATAACCTCCAACCGTCTTTTACTTCATAAGTTTCATGGCACTCAGGCATTTTGGTCACTTGCCTTGACCTTTCATAATAACTTCCATCATACCAGCTTCCTTCATAACATTTTCTCTGTCACTGACCGTCTCTCTTGGGCTTTGTTAATTTTCTTAGCCTTAAAAAAGATCTCAGAAGCCTCCGTGAGGATGACAATGAAAAGGAAAAAAAAAAGGAAAATGTAAGGGAATGGCAAAAAAAAAGGAAAATGCATTGAAAAAGTAAAAAAGGAAAGGGGAAAAAAAGAAAGATAAATACCCATTGCAAAAACTCTCTTTATATATATTCTCTGCTTTCTTTCTGAGTGCAAATCCCTCAGTTACATAATTTAATTTCCACATGAATTTCTCATTGATTCTCCCTTCCCTTGACTATTTACTTGCCTCCTTTCAAATAAACAGTCTTTTCAGAAGTGTCTTCCAAGTATAGCAATTGCTTCCACAACCTCATTTTTCCAACATTTTTGACCCAGAAGCAACCTTCTGCACAAGGCAGTGTATGGTGGTTTTGTGGGCCATTTGGTCTGTTTGTGCAGAGGCAGGGCTGCCTAGACCCTATTTTTAAAACCCAAATCATTCAATGTGGAGGAGTTTTATGGCTCTGTGAGTTCCATACTCTCATAACCAGTGGTACAATGATTGGTGGCACACTGCTAAGTGTATATATTTCCAAAGGTAGCATGAATATTGACTAACTTTGCTGTCCCATAGCACCTCAAATTGTGCTGAAATTGTCAAAAATTAGAGAACAATTTAATGACAAAGGAAGTAAAATGTAAACAATAGCTAAAGATTGTTTCTTCCAAGAGCTTCTCTCAGGTGTCCAGCAAATGTCTGTAGACATTCCCATACAATAAGGGTAAAGTCTACAGGTTTTCCCATTTTCTGGGTGTCTCCCACACCAGCCATACTTGTGAGCAGAGCATGGGGCACTGCGGACATGGAGAGAGCAGTGAGTTGTTCTGATGCACCTCACATGCACAGTCAGAATAAGGATCAGAAGAGACCCTTCTAAATCCATCCAGGGGTCTCAGGATTTCCTTAATAAGTCTCAAAGCCAATAAACCTATTAAATCATGAGTGAATTAACATTTTATTCTCCTTCCTCATTACAAGAATATATGTGTTATTGTCCATACTGTTTAAAGAGCTTTTTATCACCCTATGACTTTTCTACCCATAGGTAATGTTTTGGGCTTGATCCAGATGCCTTCACAACCTGGCCTTTTTTCATGCAGAGAGAGATTTACTTTCCCAAACCCAGGTAATAAATCCTTAAATTATGACTTAAGTGGAAATTTACTATCATGTTAAATCGTTATTAGAAGCATCGTTCTCACTGAAAGTATCCAGGAAAGTACAACTTTAGAAATGAGCTGTGCCATTGACTAGAATTATAGATCAGTTTTGTGCTGCTATTTATAGCTGTGCAGGCTCCTCAAGTCAGGCAGTTCCTTTTCATTTAATGGCTCTTTCTAAGAATTTCACAAGTGCTCACCCCTCTGTGCAAACAGCTACCAGCACAAAGCATAAGATGTGGGTGCAGGGGAGAAGGTGCTTCCCTGGGCCGTTTGATTATCGGATATCTTAGTGCTCATCATTTACTGGACATCAGCAGCATCACTGATGCTATGAAAACCAAGGTTTATGAAAGCATGGATCATTAGGGCTGTTCTGCTGAACCTTTATGAAGATGCTCCAGGGATTCACTGAGCCCATTATTTATCTTCTGATGTCTCAAAAGGTCGATTGGTAGCAGATTAGAATGTGTAAATAATGTGGCAGAAGCAATAGTGAATACATTCTATACTGAGACTCAGTGCAACTCAGAGCATCAGGGGTCTTAAGGCACAGTGGTGACTCTGGCCTGGGTCTGAAAATCAAAATGCACTAATCCATAAATTTAATTTTCCCATATGACACATAATTTTAACAGAGGTATTTGCAGTGTGGGCACCCACACCCATTACAGAAAATATTAAGCATATTTTGAGCCAAGTCTCCCACACACACCCCCCAAATCATTAGCATTTCATTTACAATTCATAGGCTGATTTCTTCAAACCTCAAGACTGGAATCAAACCACTCCTCCAAAGCAAGAAAAATGTTAGTTAGACATCAGGACCCAAATATTTTTATATTCATCTGTTTTCTAAGTTTTTTAACTTTTCTTTCCAATTTACCCAGCCAGTTGCTTAGTGGTTTATTCCTCCATTTTTTTTTTCCTAAATTAATTCTTTCATATCCCATAAATGATCTGTTTAAAAACAGAGATCCATCTGTCAGTATTCCTGTCATGTGAAAATGGTGCCACACCAGCAAAAACATCTATAGCAACCCCTAGGAAAGGAATGTAAATTTCATATTTACCTCTCATATAAGCTTTTTAGCTGCTGAACAGGAACTGGTAAGAAAAGAGCAATCATTTCATCTTCACACACATAGAAAAGACCACCTATTCTGATTGTGATTTGATAAGCAAGACTGATATTTTTTACAAAGAAAAAAATAGTTTACAGTGGAAAAACACCGTAATTTAATAATCTGCACGTATTGTAGGGCTCCGAATTTCAGGAAAGATCACTTGTAACAGTACCAAGTTGCCTGGTGCTGCTGATTCATGCTGGTTTGATAGTAAGACCAGTTGAGTCTTACAAGCTTTTATTAAGAAAGTCCTTTAACTCAAATACTCTCCCTCAAAGACAGCGAAAATCAGGTCACAAAGTCCAAGACACTGTAAGCAACTGGAGAAAACTGGGATGAGAGCCAAGCTGTGCAAGAACCAGCCATGGGATGGAGGGACATGGTGAAGTCCCCCAGCCTTTGCTCCAGGTGTCAGTCTGAGGCTGCCTTGGTTCCGTCTGGTTTCTGGTGCTCTTCATCCGTGAGAAAGATCAGACTCAGGTTTACCTGTCATGCAGGCCAATACCAGTGCTCCTATCCCTTTTCTGTTGTTAATATGTGAGCTCTACCTCTGTGCTTGTGAACTATTTGCAGCAGAATTATGATGATGCAATTTCTCATCTGTTTTAAAAGCTTTCCTTTCCCTATCTTTTATTTATGTTGTAGCTCGTCTGTTTGTCCTGCGTTCAGGAGAACTTGTCCGGGATGAGATTTCCCTGCAATTAGAAGGGCTGGTTGAGTGAGAGACTCAGTCCTGCAGTAAAGACAGACTGTACAGCTCCTTATCCAAACAAAATGTGTTTGCTAAGATCTGGACACATCCTTGTGGCCCAGATCTGTGTGAACTACTGTGCCTGTGATTTGAGGCTGCATTTTTGGTGAAATTTCTGCTGAGTAATGAAGGAGATGTATTCTTTTCCCCTTGTTGTACTTCCTTATGTCAAAGTATTTCAAATTAACTCCCGAAGTTTTTCCATCTTGCAGGGTTGCAGAAATTGTACATTTTCCATCTCAATCTCCAGCCCATTTTTATTATTCCTCTGATAATGAACAGCGGTTATGACCAGCATTTTTCAATATCCAGGTATGTCCCTTCAGTTTTAAACATTGCAATATAAGATTGAGGTCAGTGAAATGGGACACTGTAATTTCATAGTAAGGGAGTGTCTATTTAGCTATGAACTCTTTCAGATCCAGCTAATGGAAGCAGTTGTAGAAAGTCAACTGCACAGCCAAGGTCACAGACAAAAAAAAAAAACAGGAATTGAAAACTTGGTTCTGGGATCCCAAGATAAAATCATGATCAATTTTCAGTAATTTAGTGCTTTGTAAAACCACTCTGAGGTGATTTCAGCAATCTGTTCTCATTGGTGGTCTCCTGAAGCCTGATGCTATGAAATCTCACAATTTTATTGCAAGTTATAAGGTTTTTATG
Source organism: Ifrita kowaldi (assembly GCA_013398055.1). NCBI lineage: Eukaryota > Metazoa > Chordata > Aves > Passeriformes > Cinclosomatidae > Ifrita > Ifrita kowaldi. The sequence goes on from VZRS01014568.1 coordinate 34,487, forward strand.
CGTTCTCTTAGAAGCCCTCATCTTCTAAGAACAGTGATAATCTTTGATAATTTCAGCAGACATTTACAAAATAATAGTTTCTTGCTTCTGATGGAAATGAGATGTTCAAAAAGCTGAATTTTAAAGAATCCAACACTGAAATAGAAACAAACACATATTTATTCCAAAAGTTCCCATGCTCTAAGACAGGACTAGACAGAGCAGTATTCCTCTCTGCATAGTATTACTGGGACAGGAGTACCTCAGGGGAAGATGTCAGCAGCATTCTTCCTTCTCCACTCCTCAATAAGACTGTAACAGGGGTTTTCTTTCTCTCATATCTCCTGTTTTCAATCCCATCTCTTTGTTCATTATTCACTATTCCTTTTGACATGCTTTGAAACACTGAATTTCCCAAACAAGATGCTGTTCCTTCTCCTGGTGTGTTGATCAGAAGGCCAAAGGAAAGCAAAAGACAAACCACATTTTCAGACATGTCCTGCTCTCCTTGACTTCAATGGGAGTTGTACATGCATTTGAAATGAAGCTGTCTTGTTTAAATAGCAAAAGCGTGCGCAGCTGTTTGTTTGCTAAGCAAAGAACCTGGAAGTGAGGAGCTGTCTGACTGCATGTCCTCTGCAATTTTATTGTAAGAGCAGATTTAAAAACTCAGGCCTGTCAAGTACCAGGTATTTCACCCACTGAAGGAAAGTTATCTCCTTCACACAAAAATGTTGTGTAGAGAAGAGAGTTTCAAAAAACCCACATACCTTTAGTTGCAATCTTGATCATTCCTCCTTCCTAAGATGAATTAACCTGTGCTTTATAGCAAGAGGTAAATTATAGCCTTTCCCAGTACTTGTTCTAATGAAAAACCACAAGTTTTTCAGAGTTCTTTCATCATCTGTGCAGACATGTTACATCATAGCACTTTCTGTGGAATATACCACAATTTAATGCCTTAAGAAGGAATAAACAAGTATACAAGCCACATTTCAAATAAGATTTGAACTTGGATACACATATGTATTCAGAGCAACACAGCCAACCTCTTTAGTTCATCCATGAAAATCTGATCCGTGTTAGCCTACAAAATTCTGCTCTGTCCACTTTATACAAGCAGAGTGCAACATGAAAGTAACTGGACTGTAATTGCTGACACCGTGTCAGCGAAGACAGTGCTGCTTTTTAGTGCTGCTTTCAGTGTCTTCTAAATAATTCAATTCAAATGTAAATCTTACAGTAAGTGAATCTGCATTACAAAGGCATTGTTAACCACTCCTTATGAATGAAGGCTTGAGGCTTTTACAAAGGCTCTAACTGCAATTTCACAATGCTAATCATAATTATCATTTTTCTCTTCGTTTAACACAAATAACTGGCACAATTGGTTTTATCATTATACTATTTGAGAAAAATAGATACAAGCTTTCCCAAAAGAAATATTTTCAAATGATCCCCTTTTGAAAATGTTTCTTAATAATGTAATTATTCTGTGATTTCCTCCAGGTTTCCAGTCCCCCAACAAATAAACACTGTATAGCTGCTCAAGGCCTCTTCCCAGCTTCTAAAATTAATAATTTTAAAAATCCATTATGTCTCTAACTAAACTTTTTTTGCAATAACCTTTCTCAGATTCTGAAAAAAATGAAAGGCAAAATATTGCTTTTTTTTTCTCCAGTTTAAACACCCCCACCTCCCTCAGTTGCTTCTCATAAGACTTGTGCTCCAAACCCTTCACCAGCTTCGTTGTCCTTCTCTGGTTGGGAATAATCAGCAGGCTGAAAGGTATTCCAGGGCTGATCTCACCACCATACTTGGCAGGGTTGTTTTGTTTTTTTTAAATACTAGTCATTGGACCAGATTGCTGCTCAGATACCATCAACTCCGGAAGTAAATATATATTTAAGTAGTGAATGCAGATATTTCCAGTATTACATGACAGGTCATTGGGATGTGCCTTAGATTGCTATTTTTGATTTAGACAACTCATCTACACCAGTACTACAGTAGTTACTTAAGTGTTGTCCTTGTATCTAGTATATTTGGGTGAATATACTTCTGATGAGGAAGAGAGTCAATGATGCCATTTTCACAGGAAATGCCCTACAACACTGGTATCTTGATAGTCACTGATGAATAAAAGGTTGTTCACCTGTAAGCCGCTGTGAATGCCAATCTAACAGAATGAGAAGCACTTTGTCACAGGAAAGATTTCTCAGTATAAGTTTCAGTGAACAATGTGGCATTTCAATTTATTCTCTCAGCTAGTTAAAAAAAAGAAAAAAAATGACATTGTCAGATCCAATTTGACATCAAAATTAGAATGTTTTTAGTCAAGATTCTGAAAATGCTTGAAGGCTAAAGTAAACATGCCCATAAAGATTTAATAAATGTTTCTATTAAATATATATTCATTCTCCAAGGGAAATTTTAAATGACAACAGAAATAATTAATTAAAGGCATAAATATAAAAATGCCATCTTTTCAAACAAAAAAGTTTGGAAGGAACACTGTTTCTTTCTCATTATGTTATTCTACATTTATAACAGTAAAATGCAAACCTCTTAATGTGGGATTTCAAAAGTTAAATACCATTAATTTAAATCATTCTTCTCTCTTTGCTATTCTTGCTCCTCCTCTTTTAGATTGTATAACTAGGGTTAGGCAAATGACGGACAAGAGCATGCTCTATAAATTCTCTCTATTAGCTAGCTATGTGTCAGATACATCTAAGTGGATATCCCAGTTAGACCATAAAAAAGTACAGACCATACAAGAAAATTCAGCAATAATATTTACAAGTAAATCGAGCAGAGAGGGTTAACTTTTGCATTTTTTTGTTTCCATTAAGAGAGTTACGACTAAGCTCAGGAAACTATCAGTCTGTACCTACTTTCACTGGAAGTTGCTCTGGACATTGATGCAGTTTGAACTGAGGTTAAAATCAAGCACAGGAAGTACTACTGACTGTGTACAGGTAGCAAATCTTTTTACTTTTTTGGACATGGAAATATCAGTACATCCTTGGTGGCAAACCTTTTCTGCTCCAAAAGGATTCTGCTCTATTGTGTACTCTGTTCTGGTTTTGAATACCAATAGATATCCTCTTTTCTTCATTGCTATTGCTTCCTTGAATATATACCTTGAATATTTATTAAATATTTTGTTATCTGAAACCTATTTGCGTTGCAATCTTTCTCCAAGGATAAACTAGAAAGCATGCACTGAAATGTTATCTGCTGATTATTTAGGTTTATTCCATCATGTTACATTAAGGTACTCTGTATTTTAAACATAGAATGGAAGATCAAAGACTGGTACCTGGTAGGGTACCAAATTTTTGTTCCTTATTCCCATTTTATATCTGCAGGCCCCAAAAATGCATTCTCAAGATGAGTGAGGCTTTTTTTTGGTAGCAGAAAAGGGTGGGGTTTAGACTAAAATGAGTTTCTATTTTCCTCTTCTACCAGCAGAGGGAAAAATTTCCCCAACTGGTTTCTAAATATGCACAAGCATTTCTTCTTAAATCCCATCCACGGAAAGTCGGAAGCATGAGCCCATTCTGTCCACACTTCCAACTGACCAAAAACCTCAGGACTATCTCAACGCTAGAAGACAAAATATCTTATGCAAAGAGGTGCAACGTATCAGCTCAGATTCAGAATGACATTGGCACAGCCTCATACTTTTTGTCTGCCTGAGGTCTGGTCATGCCTGGTCTCTGGACTGGAGCACACAGTGTGTGACTCCACAGTGAACAGCCTCAGGAAGAGTGTCACACTTGCATAATAGTTCTCGAGTTTACGAGCTTTTGATTACCTTCGCTACTCAAATTATTTTTCTGTTCCTTTATGGGTCTCCTGATCTTGTGAAGCAAAAGCCTGAAATTGTCAACCTGTTCAAAATAATAGAATCTTTATCGGCCCATTATTTCCAACATCTGACTGGTAATGCAGAGCAATAACTATTAGGTAATAACGTCAGTTTCTGATTAGAAAAGCTAATATTGTACTAGCAATAAACTTTGTTCACACTGCAGAAAAGATACATCTGTCAAGAGGTTTGAGAAGGACTCTGCAGTACCCAAAATAAACAAGCCAAAGAAAACACTAGTGTTAACACTGGTAGCATAAAAATAAAACTCGAACAGAAACCAAACAGAAAATTTCATGTTTCCAAGTTCTTCATAGCGCATAATCAGCTTCTAGCACAATTATCCTGTACAGTGACCACCTCAGTGGGAATTAATGTGGCTGTTCAGGGGAAAGAGGATTTTAATCTGGAATAGGCATTTAGATTCAGTCCTTCAGCATGAGTCCACCCATCCTTAATTTTGCTCTGCACTTCTGACTTCCCATGTTGAAGATATTTTCAGGTGAAAGGTGTCTGCAAAAGGAGCTTCAAGCTTGAAAGGTTTTCAAGATCCCTGAAATATCAAACTGTTGGCCCTGTCAAATGGGCTCCTGAGGAGTGAAGGCTTTTCATTTTTCATCCTAGATCTAGTAGGAATTATTCAATTTTATAACCAGGTTTCCTCTGGCTGCTACTGATGCTAGAAATAAAAGTAGTTTAAAATTCATGAGGGGCATCTGACTATTTTCCATTTCTAGCTGAGGACTGCATTTTGCTCTCCTCAGTCATGCTCAGAACACCATTGTGCAAAGAAACGCTGCTGAAATGAATCATTTACTCCAACTGTGGTCACAAACGAAAGCTAAACAACAGAAATTCATTGCACTGGCTCCGCCAGCCTGGTGCCTCTTCAGGATCAGAGGAAAGAATGAGAAGCACCAGGGAACTGTAACAGAGACAGGAGAACAGTGGTGCTGGAAAATTAAGGGTAACAAAACAAACTCACAGGCAGGATGTTCCTGCAAAGGACTGGGTGTCCTTGGAGGGGCCTCCTTGAACACAGCACCATGTGGTGCTGAGAACATGAGGGTCCTCACGACTGCAAAGGCTGACAAAGCTTCATTTTGAAAGGGCTGCAGCTATTTTTCAGCTCCAAGGGAAGTTTTCTTCACTAAAAGGTGTTCTGGATGGATTTGTCAACCTGGCGGTGGTTTCTTTAGAAGAAATGACTGCAGTTAAGTACCTAATAAAAGGATTCTCAGAATGTAGTCAGGCATAACTCTAATCCTGATAAATCAGGCTATTAAGACACAGGTTTGTTCTGTGTAGCAGACCTGAGATTAAAAACAGTCTTGTAGAGTTTTGTTGAGCTGCTTAGGTGTCCTACAGTATCCTCATATCTTTCCCTCTCCAGTATGTATTTAAAAGCTCCCTCGACCTTTTTTCCCCTCTGCTTTAAATTTTGAAGTGCTGTTTTTCCTTCATGCATGTCTCTCATTTTTGTTGAGCACTTCCAAGGATCTTGCCCTGATTCTTCTGAGTGTTTAGTGTTGGTAAGACTGACTTGAGATCGCTGGTTTCAAGCTTCTATTAGGGTTACTAGCAGCTAAAAAGCATAGGAAGCTTTTGAAATCCTGTTTGGGAAAAAACAAGGGTGAAGAGGGACTTTGGCCACCCTTAGGCTGCAGCTTTGAATACTGATAGTACTCAAGCAAACACATGAAAGGCACTCCAGAAAGTCAGACACTCAGATATTGCCTAGTTCAATTTCTTAAACTTTAGAAGATATTTCACCTAAAATAAACTTATTGCAAGGAAAAGGCTGAGGGGATTGCAGGAAAAAAAAAAGCCAACAGGAAACTAAAGTAATTAAAGTGGATTCAGGAAAAAAAATGGCTCTATTGAATGCCTTTTCCCTGGAAAAAAAATTACAAAAATGCTCAAGCTCAAATATAGAATCTCTTGAAAATGCTCGCATAAGTGATTGATTTATAATTTATTTTTAATGTGGAAAAGAGTTATAAAAAGAAATAACATATTTAAGGTCTGATCCCACACCTGCACCTTTCTGTAGAGTGAATGAGTCAGAGTAACTGTTTCAAATTCAAATGTTAGTTGAAAAGGTTTTGAAAGAGGTGGTAAAATAAATAGTAACGAATGTGTGGGACCAGATGATACTCATGCAACAGCTCTAAAGGAAATAAAATGTAAAATATGTAGTACGTTGCCAATGTTTAAATCAGTCATAGTACCAGAGGAGTAAAAGGCAGAAAATGGGACTGCAGTTTTAGAAAGAAGGCTGTGGGGATTCAGTTTACATGCCTGTAAGCTGGGCTGGGATACAGAGCAAATTACTCGACATTACATGAAGAACAGATTTTATAGACGTGTGAATAAATGTGATAAAATGAGAATGAAACCAATTGACAGATGGATGTAGTGGTTCAGTAGCCAATCACGAACAAGGACATGGATCGCTGTGGTCCAGAAGGTACAATGGGGCATGTGAATTTCCCAAAATTTTTAAATGGACAGCAAAAGCTCATCAGGAAAAGGAGCTGCCATGGAATACAAGAGCACAGTCCTACTGTGAATTAGTAACTGTGCAAGAGGTTAGAAGCGAAGAGTAGGGATAAGCAGATAGTCCTCAGTAGAATCCCAAGGTGTTTGGGCTGTTCAAAATACCCCTGGATGATATGGAAAGGAAGTAAGTAGCAAGGAGGTAAAGTTTTCCAATGCAAAATTATTTCTTTGTGAGATGTTGCAGAAGTATCTCACAAGATTGTGTGACTAGCTACTAAAATAAGAGAATAAATGTAATAGTAATATATGCAAATCAATGCAGTGAAAAAAATAAATCTAAGAATACATAGAAATGCATAAGTGCTAAATTAGCTCCAAAATGGACCTTGAATTCACAGGGGGCAGTGCTATGAAGGTATCTTTTAATTTCTTAGGCCTTTGCATCAAATCAGATGAGTATTAGTGATCATGAGGAAATTAATAGAGAAATTAATAGAGACATCATCACAATTATATCTTTATTAAAGCTATAGGGTACACTCACTTGCAAGAACATTAAGAGGAATTCTGGTCATCCCATCTCAATAAGGATGTAACAGAATTAAAAGCAATTCAGAGAAGAAAGACGGTGATTAGAGACATAGAGCAGTGTCCATATGGAAGTTACAAAACAAAATTAGGAGCCACTGTCCTAGGCAAAAGTCATTGTGAGAAAAGTGCAATAAAGACTTATAAAAGCATTAATGGAATAGTGTTGAGCAGGGAAATAGCTATGCTCTATTTCTCATAAACAGGAGTAAGAAGACATCTAGTGAAACAATCACACGGAATTAAAACAAATAATTAAACCACAGATGAAATTTAGGCATGGATTCAGAGAGCAAGTGCAATAGAAAAGTTAAAGAACATCTATTAAATACAGTATGCGGATGAAAGGTTTTGGTCAGAATGTCACTAAATGTGCAAAATATTCAGAGATAAAGTCATATAAGTGGAAGGATCTGTGTATGTACCTCCTTACAGTATTTTCTTACACATCTTTACAGTATTTTCATACACATCTCTCACTGAATGCAAAAGAAAAGATGGAACTTCAGTTTGATACAGACATTATGTTCTTACTGTGTCCCTCTTCAAGTGCTTTCATCTGCTTTCATCCATATACACATTATAACAATCAATGCACATCTGGGGAGTCTGGAGTGGGTAACAAGGTAACCTTTTCAAAGGACACACCATGCTTAAACTATTTAGCTGTGTTGGGAAGTGAATTCCTCTGTAAACAGCGATATTGGATTTACAGGGTATGGTGTTCACTCATTTGTAAATAGGTTATGCTCACATATTCACCATGTCCCTTACACACTGCTCCTGCCTGCATTTAACCTCACACGTGCCCATTCCCTTCTGCATTAATCTACAAGTACTTCTATGGTAACCTTTACTGGAACTCATCCACCTCAAAAAAACCACTCCATTTTTTACTGAGAAGAGGTTTTCTCTCGGTCACATCACTTATTTTCCCTACAATGGCACAGTGGGCATTTGCAGAGACAACAGTGAGCAGTAGGGATTAAAAGGTAGGTGGTGAATATGTCATCACTGCTGCCAAATGTGTTTGTCCATAGACAATCCTTGGTACACATCATGTAATTAAGGAGAGAGAAGCTGGCCTAGAGTTACTCATTCTCTTTCCACTGTGCATTCACAGCCATTGAAAATGGACAAAATCTGTGTTTCTCTTAAGCGCTGTCCAAGTCCCTCAAGTGCTGTGGTCTCATAACACACCAACAGTTCCCATCAGACTGAGCTGACAAAGTTAATGTGCTTTGCATCATCATCTGTTCCTTTATTAAAGACTCTGGTCTCCCTGAGCTTAGCTCAGTATCTCCTCATAACACATAATTTCCTTAATCAGAGAACAAAAAACTAGGTTAAAAGAATGCTAAGGCAAATTCATAACCACAGGGAGATTCACGGGCTACACTCTTTGCTAACAAAACATAGCAGGTCACATCAGACATCTGAGGTCTTCCTGCACCAGACATGCCCCTCTGAAGGGCTTTGCTCCTTCAGGAACCTTTGCAACAGCAAGAGTGCTCAGGTCCTCACATCTGCTAAGCATCTTCAAGGACTGGAATATGACTATGAATTTTATTGCTTTCATTACCCAGCATCACTGACCTAACATAGATTTAATTAATTTTATATGTGGTTTGTAATACCTTGGTTTTTTATGATTTAGGCACTTTTCAGTTACAGCTAGATAAATCATTGGACACATAATATTAATACAGGAAATTGTACAAAACATGATAACTATTCCTAATAAACCCAGCTGGCACAGAAATACTCATATAGCCTTTCTCTCCTGCAAATGCCTAATGTACCACACATGCCAGTGAGAGGAATGAAAGTCTTCAGGAGTGCCATTGGTTATTGATGTGGTAGGCTCTGTTTTGCAGGACTCCTGAAGCAGAGCATCATAAATTCAAAGGGAGTTTCTGTGGTTAGTACTAAAATCTGGAACCAAATACCAGCACAGGTTTATCTCTTTTATTAAAACAAAAGAATACATTCCACTGGTAGGAAATGTTTATTTCTATGAACACTTTAAAATTTTTAATATGAAGTAAAAAATTGAATATAATTCTTCTCCCTAATACAAGATATAGTTTGTTACTTCACTCCCCATGCCCATGTTCACCTCCACAGACCCTAAACTTCTACCGAACCATAGTCCTCTGTACCTGAGCAATGCCCTAGGAAACAGACAGGTTTTGTGAAAAATCTTCTCTAAGACCCAATTTTGTTTCCATCATGTTTAGGCACTGGGGATGCAGTTTCAAGCAAACCCAAGAACATGCAGTTTACTCATTCCTGACCAATTCTGATGGACACAACTGGAAAATTCACCTTCCATGATGACTATTCCACTTCTGAGATTGTAGAGATATCACTTACCAACATGATAATAACAATTTACACGTCTAAATGCACATTCTGGTTTTCCATTCTTTATGATGACCAAATCCTGCAAGCCTCTTGCTTTGCTATGATCCTTGCTGTCTAGGTGCTCTCACCATGTGAGTCACAAGAGCTATGAGCTTCTTCTTCTCAGCAACATGTTTTAACAGTGACCTGAGAACTGTTCATGTCAAAAAAAGAACATTGGGGGAAAAGGGCTTAAACCAGCACACAGGCTATGCACTCCTCCTTATAATCCTAATACCATGTCTTTTGCAAACATCTTCAGTACGCTCATGCATCTACATTTACACAAAATGTGACCATGCCTTATTTATTTTCAATTATGTAGACCTGCTCATCTTCATGATTATCCTTTACAAACTTCAAATGTTTGCTGGACATTGGCTTATCCTGAGTGTTCTCATGAGCTTTTATACCCATACAATACATGAGCATGGTTATTAATCCGAGTCAAATTGCAAATGGTATTATTTCTGAATTTCAAAGTATTCAATAAACTCATATATTCACAAGTCAATAAAGGTTGACATAAGTACAGTTCAATATTATTCACATTTGTTTGGATTTAGAAGAGAATTCTGAAGGATCCCTAGCACTGCTTTTGATGGTCTTACTGAGGTTCTGTTGCTGATCTGCAGAAATAATATAGGACTGCTGGCCAAAATTCAGAGGAGAAGACTTATTTAGACAAGCAAAGTTGCTGCAGGTTCCAAAGACAGACTATTTTAAAGCATCAGGTTATGAGGAAGCATTAAAAGGCAGAATCAACTTTAACAACTGAGAATCCTTTTTATGATAGCCATAGCTTGCTGTGAAACGTATTCTTCACACTCACTTATATCATGATGGTTTTTGTGGTAATTCTCATTTATGCTAAGAGTATCTTTACAATGAAAAGATAAGAAAAGGAAGTGATAAATAGACAGTAGACCTGCTTTAGACATTTTCTGTGAAAAAGATGTGAATAATTTGCAATTTATATTCAAATTAAGATGTGAAGAGGAAATTTCTAAGATTAAGGTCAGTGAATGGCAAATGGCTTAGATATCTTCAGAGAGTGTTTCAGAAGAGTGTGGTACTTTACTGCAAGGTTTGTGCAGCAAGCACGCCACCCCTTTGGCCATTTTCCCTTGGAGCACTCTCAGATCTGAAGTGGGAACTGCTCCGTGAAGGGGCTGCGCAGGAAACCAAGAAATCTGGTTTCTCTTTCTAGGTTTAACTGGGGAGTGGTGTCAGGCATTGTAGGTGTATATAGTTTTAAGTCTCAGACTGAGATGTTCGATATATCTGCTCATCTGGCACACAATCTCAGCAACAGCTAAAGACCTTGAGTGTCTTCACATGTGACACCAGAGCTCCGCAGCACCCAGGGCTGTACTTATGGCATGTAGTTATGATCAGGAACATGTACACTGCAAATACATATTACAGCTTATGGAACCCCTATGCATTGGGGGCTCAACTTCTCTCTCTCTCTTGTCTCTCCAAACAGTTTGTGAAGATGAGCAGTTCCTCTGAATTCAGCAGGAATTATTCATCTGCTCATCCTTCAACCTGGACCCAGGCTTGTAGGTAGCTCTAATTTTATAAGGGTGTATTTATTTGATTTTATTTCATTCCCAGAGAAATAATATTTGATTGAGGGAGTGAAATGCCTGCTATTTTCTTTGCTGAAATGATGGCAAGGAAAAAAAATGGGGAGGAGTAGGTTAGTTTTTAAAACCATTTTTTAATAGTATGTTCAGTATCATGAAAATATTTTTAATTTATGATTTACACCAGAACAAAAATAAAGATTAGAATTACCTTTCTATTTTTCAATGAAAAAACAGCTGATCTGGCCTGTAAATTTAGAATTGGAAGGCTACATATGATGAGTCTTATGATAACAATGTTAACATGGCAAAATTATCCTTTCCTGTAAAAAGTCCAGTAACAGCTGATTATGATTTTTTCTGCTGACTAATACATAGGAAACTAGGAATCTGTACAAGATTTGGTAGTATTTTACTTATGTGAAAGAAAAATGTCCATGATCATGTGCTATATTGTAAAGCATTTTCTCTCAAGAGCCAAAGCCAATTTTATGGTTTATCATTTTTTCCCGCAGTACCACCTGCACAAACTTGTTGGTCAGATTGTTTCCATTTCTTTCACCTCCTCAGAGGTTTGTATTTCTCAACGCTGGTAGTATAAGAACCTCCTATTTTCCACCTCCTGCAGCCCTGGTGCTCTGTATAGTTTATCCTGTTTACAATTGATTTCCCACTGATGAATCCCACACGACCCAGTGAGCTGCCAGGCGTGCTACACTGTGGATGTCCAGTGAACCTCAGCTGCTCTGTCAGCCTCAAGAAGGCTGAAGACCAGAGAAGTCTTTTCCCAGATGAATAAAAAAAGGAACAACAAACCCCAAACTTTCCCATTTTTTCTTTTCTGAACTTGGTTAGAGTCTTGCAGCTCTTTTTTTCCCCAAAAAAATCACTCAAGGAAACCTTTCCAAGTGTAATTAATCCTGCCCACTTGGATTCAGAAGCTGACAAAACAAACACAAATTCGAATAGGAAAGAGAGATTTAAGGTTATTATTGGAGAGGTTAACAAGTTCCCTGGTGGAAAAAAGAGGCTTGAAAATTAACTCAGTTGCTTGCTCTTCTTCCTGTTTTTTCCAGACAGCCTGACCAGCTTATTTAATAATTTTCTCCCTCAGTTCTCACTTGTGTTACAGGGACAGCTGTACCCTCTTTTGCCCACTGCTTATCTCCTAGAGAAAATATATTATAAGAATTACAAGGGTTGTAGTGTTGTAAATAGGAATTTATCACTAGTTTTAACCAGGTTATATGAAAATATCAATCTTTCTTTACAAGAAAATTTTCTTACAAGTATAACATTATGGAAGCAAGGGATTTTCCAAAAATATCTGGATCTCACACAAAAGGAAAAAAAGCTTTCAAAAATAAAATTAAATATACTGTAAAAATTTTATGGAGTTTTTTTTTATTAAATAGAGGTAAAACTCCTCTATATCTTAAAAAAAATATACTTTAGTTGGAAAATTATGTTTTCACAAAAACAGGATCATGGAGAAGGGAACATTTCAATCATCCCTATACAAATTACCAATACTGTTAGTGAGTTTCTAAATTAGTAAGCTACAGGAAGACTGAGAAGGGTGATATTACTTATATCTGAAAAATTATTAGCATAATCAAAGTCAGCCAATATTCAGTTGTTAATATGGAATGANCTGCTGGCCAAAATTCAGAGGAGAAGACTTATTTAGACAAGCAAAGTTGCTGCAGGTTCCAAAGACAGACTATTTTAAAGCATCAGGTTATGAGGAAGCATTAAAAGGCAGAATCAACTTTAACAACTGAGAATCCTTTTTATGATAGCCATAGCTTGCTGTGAAACGTATTCTTCACACTCACTTATATCATGATGGTTTTTGTGGTAATTCTCATTTATGCTAAGAGTATCTTCACAATGAAAAGATAAGAAAAGGAAGTGATAAATAGACAGTAGACCTGCTTTAGACATTTTCTGTGAAAAAGATGTGAATAATTTGCAATTTATATTCAAATTAAGATGTGAAGAGGAAATTTCTAAGATTAAGGTCAGTGAATGGCAAATGGCTTAGATATCTTCAGAGAGTGTTTCAGAAGAGTGTGGTACTTTACTGCAAGGTTTGTGCAGCAAGCACGCCACCCCTTTGGCCATTTTCCCTTGGAGCACTCTCAGATCTGAAGTGGGAACTGCTCCGTGAAGGGGCTGCGCAGGAAACCAAGAAATCTGGTTTCTCTTTCTAGGTTTAACTGGGGAGTGGTGTCAGGCATTGTAGGTGTATATAGTTTTAAGTCTCAGACTGAGATGTTCGATATATCTGCTCATCTGGCACACAATCTCAGCAACAGCTAAAGACCTTGAGTGTCTTCACATGTGACACCAGAGCTCCGCAGCACCCAGGGCTGTACTTATGGCATGTAGTTATGATCAGGAACATGTACACTGCAAATACATATTACAGCTTATGGAACCCCTATGCATTGGGGGCTCAACTTCTCTCTCTCTCTTGTCTCTCCAAACAGTTTGTGAAGATGAGCAGTTCCTCTGAATTCAGCAGGAATTATTCATCTGCTCATCCTTCAACCTGGACCCAGGCTTGTAGGTAGCTCTAATTTTATAAGGGTGTATTTATTTGATTTTATTTCATTCCCAGAGAAATAATATTTGATTGAGGGAGTGAAATGCCTGCTATTTTCTTTGCTGAAATGATGGCAAGGAAAAAAAATGGGGAGGAGTAGGTTAGTTTTTAAAACCATTTTTTAATAGTATGTTCAGTATCATGAAAATATTTTTAATTTATGTTTTACACCAGAACAAAAATAAAGATTAGAATTACCTTTCTATTTTTCAATGAAAAAACAGCTGATCTGGCCTGTAAATTTAGAATTGGAAGGCTACATATGATGAGTCTTATGATAACAATGTTAACATGGCAAAATTATCCTTTCCTGTAAAAAGTCCAGTAACAGCTGATTATGATTTTTTCTGCTGACTAATACATAGGAAACTAGGAATCTGTACAAGATTTGGTAGTATTTTACTTATGTGAAAGAAAAATGTCCATGATCATGTGCTATATTGTAAAGCATTTTCTCTCAAGAGCCAAAGCCAATTTTATGGTTTATCATTTTTTCCCGCAATACCACCTGCACAAACTTGTTGGTCAGATTGTTTCCATTTCTTTCACCTCCTCAGAGGTTTGTATTTCTCAACGCTGGTAGTATAAGAACCTCCTATTTTCCACCTCCTGCAGCCCTGGTGCTCTGTATAGTTTATCCTGTTTACAATTGATTTCCCACTGATGAATCCCACACGACCCAGTGAGCTGCCAGGCGTGCTACACTGTGGATGTCCAGTGAACCTCAGCTGCTCTGTCAGCCTCAAGAAGGCTGAAGACCAGAGAAGTCTTTTCCCAGATGAATAAAAAAAGGAACAACAAACCCCAAACTTTCCCATTTTTTCTTTTCTGAACTTGGTTAGAGTCTTGCACCTCTTTTTTTCCCCAAAAAAATCACTCAAGGAAACCTTTCCAAGTGTAATTAATCCTGCCCACTTGGATTCAGAAGCTGACAAAACAAACACAAATTCGAATAGGAAAGAGAGATTTAAGGTTATTATTGGAGAGGTTAACAAGTTCCCTGGTGGAAAAAAGAGGCTTGAAAATTAACTCAGTTGCTTGCTCTTCTTCCTGTTTTTTCCAGACAGCCTGACCAGCTTATTTAATAATTTTCTCCCTCAGTTCTCACTTGTGTTACAGGGACAGCTGTACCCTCTTTTGCCCACTGCTTATCTCCTAGAGAAAATATATTATAAGAATTACAAGGGTTGTAGTGTTGTAAATAGGAATTTATCACTAGTTTTAACCAGGTTATATGAAAATATCAATCTTTCTTTACAAGAAAATTTTCTTACAAGTATAACATTATGGAAGCAAGGGATTTTCCAAAAATATCTGGATCTCACACAAAAGGAAAAAAAGCTTTCAAAAATAAAATTAAATATACTGTAAAAATTTTATGGAGTTTTTTTTTATTAAATAGAGGTAAAACTCCTCTATATCTTAAAAAAAATATACTTTAGTTGGAAAATTATGTTTTCACAAAAACAGGATCATGGAGAAGGGAACATTTCAATCATCCCTATACAAATTACCAATACTGTTAGTGAGTTTCTAAATTAGTAAGCTACAGGAAGACTGAGAAGGGTGATATTACTTATATCTGAAAAATTATTAGCATAATCAAAGTCAGCCAATATTCAGTTGTTAATATGGAATGAAATTATGAAGACGCAGACAGTTAAGTACAAGCTTAACCGCTTTGCTGAACACTGATTTGAGTCCAAGACCAAATGACAGCAAATATTTTTTTCATACTTTGTGCATAGGATGAGAGAAACCTGAAGGTACCTGTGAGGTAGATTAGTATTTAAAGTAACAGTCTATTAAAATGGAAATTAAATAAATGCTACTGCCTGGAAAATAAATGAGTTTTTAGTGACTGTCATCAGACCTGGATTCCACCTTCAGCCTCTCTGAGCCCTTGTCAGCTGGATTCCAGCCCAGATGAAGAGGGCAGGAGAGTACAGGAACCTAATGAGAATAATTGGGAATTAGTTTAGCACACTCGTACAGCTGAATTATCCAAAGATCAGTCACTTGTTTAGAGCAGACTACCCAGGGATTTATTCAGCAGAGGAGTGTGTAGGCAGAATTCCAGCATTTTAACCAAACAGGTATTTGCCATGGACTTAATAGAAAATAATTTGAATTACATTAGTATTCTCCTCAGAAAATCCTCACAGTCCAGCTTGGAAATCTCTCAGATCCTAGCCTGTGTGAGAAAACAAGGGACCAGCCTTAGTGTGTGAATCACAGCCTCTCTGTCCCTTTCATCTTTGAATTTGAATATCCCCTGCTCTTGCTCAGCAAAGCTTTGAGTGCAGCTCTGCAGAGACTGAAAAATGGCAATTTCTCAGTCCTGAAAGTTCTAAGTAAGGTGGGAGATGTGTGCTGAGCACTGAGCTCTGGGCAGGTTTGTGAGGGGGACTGCCCTAGAGCTGGGTCTGGGAAAAGGAAGATGCAGACACAGAGGGCCGTCAAGGAGTGACACATTGGTCACACTGGCACTTAGAGGGCTCAGACCCCACCATGCCAGCAGCACCAAGGAGTCCCAGAAAGAATTGGGTCTCCTACCCTCTCCAGGAGGCTGCAGTGGTGCCTGGACCGGCACTAGACAAAGTGACATCTTACCAAGTACTGCAGGATGAGGTTGTGAGAAAGCACTTGACATCCCTCAGTTCCCACCAGCCCAACCCATTCAAACACCATCCCAAACACAGTTGTACATGTGTGTTGTGCAATTCTTTAACCCCAGCCATAAACTGAGTACCACAGAGGTGCTCACTGCCCCCACTCAATGGGATGGGGGGGAAAACTGGAAAAAAGTTGAAACTCATGGTTTGAGATAAGAATAGTTCAATAACAGAAATAAAATAAAATCTAACAGTAATAGTAATAATAATAATAATAGTAGTAGCAGCAGTGAAAAGCAGAGAGAGGGATAGGAATTAAACCCAAGAAAGACAAGTGGTGCACAGTACAATCGCTCACCAGTTGCTGACTTATGCCCAGCTCATCCCCGAGCAGCAACCAGCTCCTCCCAGGCATCCCCCTGTTTTTCCTTTGAGCACAACATCCTAAAGCATGGAATATTCCTTTTGCCAGTTCAGGTCAGCTGTGCTGGCCACTCTCCCTCCCAGCTTCTCATGCACCTGCTCACTGGCAGAGCAGGGGAAACTAAAAAGTCATTGTCTTGGTGTAAACACTACTGAGCAACAACTAAAGCATCAGTGAGTGTACTGACAACATTATTCTCACGCAAAATCCAAAACACAGCACTGTACCAGCTACCAGGAAGAAAATTAACTCTGCCTCAGCCACAAGAAGGACAATATGGAAGAGGAAAGCATAGTGAAAATACAGGACACAGTCCTGGGAAATAGAGTACAGTGTGTGTCCCTGCTACTTCTTTATACAGATACTTTTGACTTGATTATTTACGTGTGCCCAAGATGCTTAAGCTCCTGTGTCTGAGGAAAGAATGGTTGATTTAGCCCTTGGTTCAGGTGCAGTTCTCAGTTCAGATGCACTCCCTTGCCTCAGACGAGTCCTACACTGCTAAACGGGAGTGATTATGAAGGGAGCCATAGCTTTCCAAAAGCCTTCAAGGGTATATGTTTCCCTTAGACAAACATGTCCCTAATAACTGTAACTATTTTGGTAACTAACATAAACTGGTTTTCTCTAAATAGTTATCTTCCAGCAGCATTACTATGTCTAAGTTGTAAAACAAAGGCTCTTCTAAGTTACCAAAGTACAGCGTAAGCACAGCGCAAACCTCTTTGTATTACAAAATTGCAATCCTTGGTGCTCATTAGGGAAAGTAGTTTCCTGTTAGCTTTGAGCTAACCTAATGTGGTGGGAAAGTGCATCAGAAAGCAGGCCTCTGCCTGCTGTAAACTGGTGAGCTTTACCCTCAATAGCATGGACATGCCAGAAGGTTGAATAATGATGAATTTTAAAGAGAAAAAGAAAAAGCACTGAGTGCAATACACTATTATTATTACTCTTCCTGAAAAATATCACACAAGATGAATTGTCCAGATGGTAAAGTGCAATCATGGGACTTGGGAGACAGGCATTTATTTTTGCACAATACCACAGGCTTCTTGGGTGACCTTAGGAAAACCTTTCTATGAATAACGCTTTACAAATTATTTAACTACTTGATAATATCTACATTCTCCACTTCAGACAGCTAATTTCAGTATTCTAAAATTTCATTGTCAGCACCAAAGGTGCCTGCCTCTCTCCACTGATTTATAACAAAATTCTGGCTTTAAGCTTTTGAATGGCATCTGAGGTGGATTTCTATGGTAACTGAAGATGCTGTAAAAACTCCCCTTAGGGGTAAAAATCCATAAGAGAACTTGGGTTGCTAGGTCATCTGTTTCTAAAACTAAGAAATCATAATAAACAGCCTACACAAAGATTTAGTAATGTAAGAAAATTACTTTGAAGTTTTAATTTTACAGAAACCTGGGTAGGAGATGTTATGTTTGCCACTGGCCCACAATGTCACAGGCAGATTGTCCTCTACCCAAATTCTGACTATGTGGTGCCAGCATGTCTTTTTTGAAGTCCTCCTCTGAAACTGAAATAATAAAATAATTAAAAAGTACTACCACGGATGAACACAAGATTAATATAATTAAATCAAACTGGCATTAGTAAGCTTCATCCAAAGCAGATCTCACCTTCAAAAGAAAAATATGACTTTGGGTGGGTACCAGCTAATAGAAATAGATTCCTGGTTGAGAAGAAGAATGAGGGTAGAATCAAAGGAAAGTAATAAGCCTCATGTGTGCAGGGGGGCTTAATTTCTCCATCTTTTTCAAAGTGGTCGTGTTGCTTATTATACAAATTGGTCACATGCCATCATAGGGTCTCCCCTAAAAGGTCTTCCTGAAATTTATCCTGTGGTTGGGAGGAAGGAAATCTTGAGCTAATACTGATGGTTCTCTTGTCTTTGTCTCATATCTTCCTTGGCAAAAAAAAGAGAGAACAGTCTTTGATTCTAATATCTAATTATCTAATCACTGATAATCATTACCTTGAACAGATATATTACTGTAATCATAATCAGAAAACCAATGTTACTCATGAGGAGAATCACAGAAAGTTGAAGAAAGCTTTGCTATTTCATAACTTCTGCCAATAATAATCTAGTGAAAGTAGTGAGTTTAAAGTGTCAGCTATATTTTCTGTCACCTTGAATCCAATAAAAAGTTAAACCACTCTCTGTGGCATGGACTTCTCTTTGTTCTTTGCCTTTGGATACATTCACGCAACAGAGCTATGAACCATGACTCAGATTTCTAAGCACTATTCACAAAGAGCTGTTATCTGATTAGAAAATAAAGACTAAGCTCATGTCCTTAACATGAATCTAATTTTGTTCAGTTTTCACAATACATTCACAACCTGGAGGCAATAGAAAAGCATACCTGGCAGAAAAGACCTGATGACCCCTTAACCTTGAAAATATCATTTGAATTCTAAGAGCACAAAGGAAGAGAAATTAGGCCTGGTTTTTATCTTTACCTGAGCTTGATTAGGTCACAGAAAGTTCAGGTAATACTTATGCCTCACAGCTACAATCATCACAGCAGTAGAGAAGCTGACAGAACAGAAAGAAATGAATAGAAATTAAAACTTTTTAACCAATATTCCAGCTGCCTGATTGCAAAGAAAAGGTTCAAAATAAAAACTCTCTGGAAGTAAATTGACACATTTTGTTCTGATTAGCATCCAAATTAGTAAATCAGCAGCACAGACAGTGAAAACTTTAACTGAGATAATTCCCCTGACTTAAGATGTTTTCAGAGGAAAACTTTAATTTAAAAACCATGATAACCATGCATTTAAATATTTTAATTTGTTATTGTAATGCATGGAACTTCATAAACAGGTACAAAACCAAGCAGCACAAAAACTTTAGTCCATTTTTAGTATTACCCTTATATCTTCAAATCCGAACTCAGGTTTTCCAGATTTCCCAGTAGCTTGTTGAGCTGAAGGACATATCATTAGAACATTTCACACCCTATGCAGAACCTGTTAATCTACACAAGCCACTAGGACTATTTATGCTTTTGGAGAAGCCACAATTGCCCACTGCTTAGGTTAGATCAACCAGTTGAAAATTCAGCATAAACAAAGCACAAAAGAGAAAAAGATTGACAGCTCTAGTAAGCTGTCAGCTTCAGGAAAGAGGCAGTGTACTCTTAGCTTGGAAAATCACAGAGAGAGGGACATCACTGGTTTAGTTAGCAAGAAAAGTTTTCCCAACAGTCCTCTAGAAAGGCTTTACATTTACATCTGCTTTTGATGTCTCAGTATCTGATGTCTTTCCTGACTATAAATACACTTACACTATAAATACATTTATCGTCTCTTGTAAAATGTTTTGAAATCTTCTGATGAAAAGCACTAAATATGCAGCCTTCTATTTATGGAGAAGTTTAAGGTGAGATAATGTTCTCTGCACTGAGATTTCATGGTTCTGCAGAGAGGGTTGGTCTCCCATCAAAGAGCTATTTACACATTAGAAAGGATCTGTCAATCCCACCACTGCTGATCAAGGAAAACTAGTAAATGAGCTAGTAGCAATCGCAGTTGGGGAAAGAAAATACAGCAACAAAACTGCAACAAAGCAATGACATTGATACCAAGCTGGAGCATGAGAAATTCAACCTGAGAAATTCAACACGCCAAATTGTCTTCACACTATTCTTGATTTAGCTAACCCAAATGTAGACAGAAGTGACACCAGATGAGTCAGGCACACCGTCTGGACTCAAACTCTGAATTTGGAAGTGACAAACTCACAAAAGTTTGCTTGGCTGTTTCATTTCAACAGCTAAAGCAAAAGCCAAGTTTCCTTTTTAGCTTTCAGACAACTTGCAGTTGAACATATCCAAAGGTTAAGGGGCTTGCTGAAGGTGTGTGCTGCTGAGATTAAGAAGAAATTATCTAAGAGCTCAAGTTTTAACCCACATTAAGTCAGTGAAAAGGGCTGGCAGAGATACGTGGGAAGGTCTGTTGTGGAAATTGTGTGCAGTGGTTGCTTGCTTCCATCCACTGAAATATATATGCTTAGGTTTGGCCAAGTAACAGGACATTCATTGCTAGCCACTGAAAACTTGGAGAGCTGTTACACCCAAATTATGATTGGTCAGAAGGTGTCAACAAACTGAACAACACAGGCCTCATTTGTTGCAGTTCTTTTACCCCAGAAATAACTCTCTCTACATTTATGAAAGGAAAGACTATCTACACAAATGCAAACCACAAATCCTCAGTTCCATTAAGCATTGCACTCATCATGGCATGCTAATTTATTAATAAATGGGTACAGAAGAGATGTATCTAATTGGAATGCACCATTTTCAAAGTAAGTTACCTGATCTCCACGCTTCATTTAATGTGTTATTCCAATAATGTAATTCTTAGTGTGAAATCAGAAAATTCCTATCCAGGGAATGTGTGGGAGGATGATAAATATGATCATGGTCAAGGTAAAATGAAGTGATTAATGATACGAGACTTAAAAAATGAAATTGTAGCCAAAAGTAGTATGCTGTACCATCCAATAAACAAAATATTTTGGTTTAAGTACCTGAATAATTACTGTGTTTGGAAGAAGAATGCACAATGTTTGACAATCCTTTCTGAATACTTGTAGTGTTTCTTCCAGGATTTGTGCCTGGGAATTGACTAGTCTGAAGGTTGCTATGGAAAACACTCAGCTTACACAGCACACAGTGTAGGGGGCAGATATGAACTAAACAGGAGACTGGCGTCTGTAAAACTCCTTATGGTTCTTTTCATATGTATTAATTGTTGAAGCTATTAAGTCAAGAAGAGAAAAAGACACCACATAACTAAGTCACAACTGTCTACTGATTTCAGAAGAACTGCACAATCAGAATTTGACTTGGGGATATTTACATAAGGTTTTAATAATCATTAAGTTAATAAATATTCTTTTCTCCCACCTTGATATGCCTGCCCTCTCCTTGGGAAACTGATATTCTGTCAAGATTTTCTTTTTCACTGACAGAAAGACAACCAGAGAGACGTCAAAACAGTCCTTCTCTTGTCTTTGTTATTGTTTATTAGTGATGACAGGGAGATCGTTAGACACAAGCTTTTTGATGCTAGACATTATAGAAAACAGCAACAAAAATCTTTAAGTTAGAAGGGGGGTGGAGACAGTTCAAGGAAATAGTGGGATACTCTCAGCTCAGTTGGGCACAATGATGAGCATGACACGGTCGTGTCTGCCACACGAGCTGCCTGTAAGAGCTTCAGATATCACAAGATAACATTTACGGAGGATTTCAAAGAAAGTAAGAACATTCTGAATGAGAGGCTCGAGGGAGACCATCACCTGGAGAGAGCTGTCCCTGACTGACACCACAGTGAGTAAAAAGCAAGTCTGCCACAATTCCTGTAGACAAAGTCTCTTCACATGACCCGGCTTGAGCTTATGAATAAAGTTTGTTCAGAATTTGATTATTTTTCTGAGATGGTGTTTGACAGCCTGGAAAGGAGTTGTGTATTTTCTGGACAAGCCTCTTCTCTGTTTTTTTAAGCTGCCATCATTGACTTTAACCATCTCTAGTGTGTATTTGCTTCCCACTGCAGAATCTTATGAGAATATGATAGTTTTGCTGACACTGTGGACAGAACAGATCCACAAGAATATCCTCTACACTAATTCTACTTGTCTAATCTATCTGATTTAGTACATTTAAAAAATTTCTTTTGTAAGCCTCCTCATGGAATGAACTCTGTCTAAGGAAAGTGGCTAAAAATTATTCAAGTTTCTTGCAATTGCAATAATTCTTTCCAGTGCCTTCTTGTTCAGACAAACAGATGTGGCATCACATACCATAGGAGGAAAAAAAATAAAAGATATTAGAGATATCTCCTAAAAATGGCAGCAGAAGGTGATCTATAACACAACTTTTAATGAGATACTGGGAAGGCAAGAAACTACTGTTTTAATGACACTTAAGTGGCCAGAGCAAGTCATAAAGACAAAAACTGTAAAAGGAAAGGATCACTCCATGATCAATGGAACTATTGGAGGGAGATTTCCCCTGCCCTGATGTCCTGTGCCACTGACTACTGCAACCACCTGCTCCTGTTAAATCCTCAGCACTTCCAAGGTCATCTCCCGGGCCATCTCATTGAGCTGTCTTCACAGTTTCTCCTGAACACCTCTGTTTCTGTCTACACACACCCATTCAATAAGCCATTTACATAGTGGCTACAGCTGTCTTTTGTGGTGATGAAGCTCCACATGTCAAGACTATTTCTGAGTTATTTGGTGTATGCAGGTGAATTAACAGGCAGACATGGGGCGATGAACTTGCACCGTGACCATTCCCTCAGCTGAAGGAAGGATGCAACGCTCTCTCTGTCCACAATCAATTTTCATCAGTTGCACAATGTTCAATATCTGCATAATAATGCTAGGAAAACCTGATGTAAGCCATTAATATACATGTCTAAAACATATGCATCCATTCTTATGTTTTCACATCACCGATCTGGGCTCCATCATGCCTCTGGTGACTTGGGAAGTCAAACACCATCAGTCCAGATGTTCCCCCCTTCCTTCTTCTTCTCCCATCTTTATGTGCCAAGCATGATGCCATTGGGGATGTGATATCCTTCTGGTCAGCTGAGATCAGCTGTCCTGGCTCTGTTCCCACCCAACTTCTTGTGCACCCCCAGCTTCCTCACTGGTGGGGTGAGGTGAGAAGCAGAAAAGGCCTTGAATCTGTGCAAGTGCTGCTCAGCAATAATGGAAACATCCCTAAATTATCAACACCATTTCCAGCAAAAATGCAAAATGCATTTCCGTACTAGCAACTATGAAGAAAATTAGCTCTGCCTCAGCCAAAAGCAGCACAGCATGCCAGACAATTCTGTTACAGTCTGTTACTAATTTGCAGAGAACACAGACTTTTTAGATGCTTCACTGTGTTATCTTATCCTGTCTGCAAAGAGTAGTAAGTGGAGTGCTCTTTTTTTTTCAGGAAAATATCATTTTTTAATTAATTTTATAAACAAAATCCTTTGTGGATATAAATATTTCACCTATCACTCTCCTCTTTACTCCCTTGTCCCTAAGAAACTCCTATTGCTTATTTTTCATGAAAGGCTTGTCAAGATGAGAAGCCATCACAGAAACATTTCTGACAATTGGCTTATTCATAATCTAATTGCGCTGGCAGGCAAGAAACTCCAAAAGTCCCTCGATGTGCCATGACAGTTTTTACATGGATCTTGAAAACACTTGCCAAGCAACTTTCACAGCCTTGAAGTTTCTGTCAGGAGAATAGAGAGAGGAATGAGAAAAACAGGGACTTCAACCACATGAAATACAACTCAACAATTTTTCTTCCTCTATGCTGAAATGCTGGCATAAAACTTGTGTGAAAGACACACAGGGAGACATATTTGCTCTTCTAAGAGTTTTGTCTTTCAAGAGCTTAACTAAGATCATCCTGGGTTAAAGGTGTACAGTGAAGAGAAGCCTTTTTAATTATTCCCATCACAGGGGAAAAAAGAAGATTTATTCTGCATCAGAGGAAAGGTCCACCAGTGTCGTTTCCCCAGTAACACCTACCAATGGATGTTTAAAGAGGAGGAGGAGCACATATACAGAGCAAGAACAGGTCTCATTTCTACAGACATGGGTTTCTCTTCCAACAGACCTGGAGAGGATGGGCAGCAACACAAGCATTTGTCTTGGTAAGAAAGTCAAGTCAACTGGTCTCCTTGCTCTGTGAAACATTTGCTAATGGGCAGGGTGGAGGTCTTGGACTTTACCCCAAACAGGGATACATGAGGAAGCTTATTTTCCTCAGACCCATTGCTCCTGCCTATCTGTCAGTCAAATAAATTTCTATCATCTACAGACACGTTACACTTAAGTTTCCCTTCTAAGTGTTTTTCTTTTTTCCCTCAATGGAACATTGATGCCTACTAAAAAAAAAGAGCAAAAAGTTACATATAAAATGACTCTATGATCTGGGGGCTATGCATTATTTATGCCTTAAACATCTGACCTGAAATTTTGTCCTCATTGTTTAATATTTTAGGTCTTAATAGAGAACCAAAGAGATACTGATAAGAAAGAGTATGGGAATGAATGATTTCACTCTACTTTTGCCCATCTCCCTTCAATTTACTTCCATATTTTAACATATTATGCAAGCTAATACAGATTTTCAAAACCACAGGAAAAGGAAGTTCAAATAGAAATACCTACTTACTGTGTTCATGCTCAAGTCTTCTGAAGACCTTTTGAAAGGCCTTTGTGGGTTTGAGACACTTAAGATAAAGAAACAATACCGTCTGGAGTAGACAGCTAAACTGGCATCAAATCTACCACTTTATGAAATTGAACAGTAGAATCAATAGATTCTCAACTACGTCACATTAACAACAGAGCAGGTAGATTTATACAACCCCTTGATTGCTATGTTAGACTTCATCATGGTCAGGATAAAAGAGCTTAAGGCTGCCTGCTCCAAGGCAGAAGAATGCATCCTCTCAGTGGTGCTAATCACTTAAGATGGATTTTGCAGGAAGATGACAAAAATCCACTGGTTTAATGTTTTCATTGGAAGACATCTCAAAACACAGTTCAGTCTCCACCACAGACATCTGTCTGAACAAGTAGAGTTAATTTTTCCCTGGAAAGGAAGGGTTATCTCTGCACTCTCAGCTACACAGGGAGTGAACAGAAAGCTTAGGCTAGATATTGGAATTTGGGGAAATGACTCTATCAAGATACCTTTTCCTATTCAAACCCTCTTCCTGCTACTTCAAATGGAAACTTCTCACAGTCTTGCTAACAGATGCCCATGCCTTCCTTCCAGGAACACTTCCTTTGCTGGTATTTGTGCTGCATAGAAAAGCAGTGGAGTGGCTCAGGAGAAGGCTTTGGAAGTGAAGAGGAGCAGCAGGATGTTATTGAATATGCCTCACAAATTACTTGTGGTTTAAATGATTTAAGGATACAGGGTAGTTATTTCATTGGATGGACAGATTTGGTCAAATGCCTTAACAGCACTCATGAACATTAATATAAATTCCAAGTGACTATTCAATTCCATGCTCATAGTCCTTGTTATTCCAGTTGCTGTGTGACTATCAGAAGAAAACAGATTGCTGTTCATTTTAATCAGTCAGATCACAGTTTTATTGAACGTGCCTGTTTGATGTGATTGCATCTTGCGCAACTGAGCGAAATGAGACAAAAAGAGCAATTTTATATCACGTAGATAATAACAGATGCGCCCCTCAGAATTCATTATAGAAATCTGTTTTGCAGCCGTATGTTCCATTTCATCTGAAATCCTTTTGTTCTCATCAGCCTCTTCCTGTGTGAAACAACCACTCTGCATTTTGCAAGCATCCACTAATGGAATCTGATATTACCTTGTCCATATCCTTGGACCTCCTGCTAAATATTGAAAACTAAGAAGTCTACTTTTCCGTAACCTACTAAAATAGCCTCCATACAGTCACCTGATTGTAAGCACTAGGCATATTTACCCTCTCTATTACTATTTACCTTTTAAATATTGCTCTCTAATAACTGAAAATAGAGAGCTTTAGCAGTAAATAGTTTTAAAACATTTTGTTTCCTTGGTTTTCCCTTCCGCTTCAGTCTAAGCCTTCAGGGTGAGCACAGCTCTATGAAATCCCAGTACAGCCTTGGTGTCATTTTAGTTTAAATTTTGTTCAAATCTGCAGCCATCCAAATGCCTTTAGGACTTATATGCATGTGTGTGAATCAAAATTACAGGTATCATATGCTGCTTCTTTTCTTCATAACCTTTCTTAACCTTCTACGTGACTATGCTGAATAATATGTACTTTATTGGCTTGATTCTTAGCTGATGTATATTCAAGTGGCTCCACAGATTTTAGTGGACTTATGCCAAATTACATTACTGCAATGGTTTGGCTGAAATCCTATCACCTTTGACATCATTGGCAAAACTCCCATTGTCTTCAGCAAAGAAATTACTTCAATGTATATGCTTGGCATATAGAGACCCTCCTCAGTGCAAAGTCATGCAGTCAGACATGATGATGTCTCAGTTAGAGGCATCACATTCATCCTGTGAAGTCTGCTAGAGGTTAACACTAAAACATAAGTTTTATGAGTATACAACAGAAGGAATACAAGAAAGGTTGGAGAAACACAAATTAACTTTTGCAAAAATCGTTCAAAGGTATTTCAATGTAAATCTGACAGTGACTGAGAGCATCTCCTTAGTTTGCTTTGTCTTTCTTTTAAAATCACTGGCTTCCTTAAATACCTTTCTTTCTCTAATCAGAAATCATCATTTTCTCTGGGTAAAGCCTGCAGGTATATACATATCATAAAATCAGTAGATTAAGAACTAGGACCCAGACATATCCCTACACCCACTCCTCACAGCCCACACATGTGGTACCCTCTCATGCTGAGGACACTTGATAAATCACTCATCCTTCCTCCATGCACTCTGAGGCACTCCACCTGTTCTTCCAGGGCCTACTTTTTTCCCCACATCCATATATCTACAGCATCCACAGTATCAGAGCCCCACTGAGTTATATTTCCCATCTCTCTATGTCTCCCTCTATGATTCCCGCATGAGGCTGCCATATCTACAAGTCTAGATCTCAATATAGTGAGTAATTATCATCATCACCTACTCATGTTTCAGTGTGAATTCTTGCTAGTCGTCTCTGTACAAGTCCTTTCCGTCTCCCTAACTCCTTTTTCTTTTTCTACATCACTCTAAGACTTTAAGTCCACATCCAGCTCATAGCATGTTAGAGGCTTGATTCTTCAGCTTATGTTCCTGTAGGATGTCTAATAATCTTGTAGCATAGACTAGTGGTGAAAGCAACTAGATAATTAAATCCTCTCCTGCTCTTTATTCAGCCCTACTAATGTCTTATGTATAACCTCAGACCCTCAAAATCTGCCACATCTGTTTACATATATTTGGACTAAATCTATTAAGGTGATGTTGTAGCATAGGTTTAAATAGCATCTTGCACAATCAGATCCTGATCTGCAAATAATTTTGGTTTCAGAGAAGCATTTTCATTCAATTAAGAAAAAAAAGCTCTGGACTTCTTTCTATTTTCTTGTTTTAGTTTGACTTGGCATTTTATTGTTGTTTGGGGTTTTCTTACTGTTTCACAGAAACACTCAGATCATCTTTTTTTGAAATTTCCTTTCCTCAGTCTGAGCAGCAAATCAAACAGTCAGTCATTCAGACAAGACAAGCCAGCTCTTTTAAACTCAATTGAAATACCAACAATAATAATAATTGATTTCCAGTCCTATTTCAGCAGAGGACATCACACACTTAAGCTATTGCCTTGTTGGACTGGAGGTATGCTAAATGATAAAGGGACTGTCTCTCTCATGTCTGTTTCAAGAGAGCAAGGGGATTTCTATTTCTTGTCAACCTGGAGGAGCCTGATAACAAGACGTTTTTTTAATCTGAAAGCTAGGATTTCATCAAGTGCAACTTTTGTGTCTTGAGAGACAGATGTTGAGGTTCTGAAGCGTCAAAAATCCTTCCAGTGAAAAACAGGCGTAAATTACACTTGTGTTAACAGTAAAGGGACAGATGCAAAATCCATATCAAAACGTTATGAATGATATTGCAGGCCTAATGTTGCTTTGTGTGTGACATTAATTCCATTGAAAACACATTGACATAAAAGCCTAATATAAACATTACCAGCTAAGCCTGAAATAAAGGCAGGAAGGTTATCATTGACAGTATGGATATAAACATATCAGTCTTATAATAGTATTATAAATAAAAAGGTTGTTAATTTAACAATGGCCATATATATATATTTAAGTAATGTCAGTGCTCACACATTGCCATCCTTTGTTTCAGCATTTATGTGGGACCTCATAAAGCAGCCAAACACTTCCTGTTAACTTTTAGGGAATGATAGCACAAACATGACCATAAGCATGATTCTGCTGCATAAATCAGGTCTGTACATGTGTAAATTGCATTGGTAATTTATGAATGTAAGCACAAACAGAAATAGCCAGGCCATACATCAAAAGCACAAATGCAATGAAAAACAAGGTCTGGAAATCACACCCAGGTTCTGCAGGTATGCGCTGTTAGAGCACAGAAGGACAAAGAAATATTTTGTAAACAATGCCTGTCATACTCAGGCCTCAAAGTTCTCAGGGAGTGTTATATTAACAGCAGAAATTTATACACTGTGACCCTCCCAGGTATCCCCTCATCCTGTTACTTCCTTATGAAGGCCTGGTACTACCAGAGCCGATGGGAATTTTTGAGAAGAGATTTGTTATTTCTGTGGGGCCAAGCAACCCTTCTACCACACAATTCTGTGAGCTCTTGCTTTTAAACAAGGCCACTTACCAGAGACCTTAGGACTGTGGAAGCATCTGTGGAAGCCGATTGTTTGAGGAATTGAGAGACTGACAGTCCAAAGAGACCCAGATACATAATCTGCATGGCACCATCCCCCTGATGTGCAATAAAGTTCACAATTGCTTTCAAAACTATGCCGAAAGCTGACAACTTCCTTCAGCTGTCCTTCCATACTGTTTCACATAACAACCTTCAAATGCGGAGGGGGGGGGACTACATATAGACCAAAGATTTTAATTGTATTATTTGTACTTGAAAATAATTGTGCAGGGCATCAGAGCTCCTTACCACAAACAATCCCACTGGCAGACAATTTGACTACCAGGCATTTTCCTGGAACCAAGAGACAGATTTCTCTCCATTAGAGCTCGCCATCTGATTTTTCGTACCAAATGCACAGGAGTCAAAAATGCTTGTAGCTCTGCCTGAATAGTATAGCTGACTCCTGTTTTGGAAAAAGCTTCACTCTCCCACCACATAACAACATTTCATGGCTCTGTACAGAGAATTAAATAATTGAACAAATATTATACCACTCCTATAACTGCTGTATTAATGTTGCTTTAAGGAATGTAATGCTTCCTGCCAAGAAACCATCTGTTGAATGAGATATGTGAGACTAAAATGAGGCTGAAAAGGAGACTGCAGATATGATAGCTCCAGATTGGAAGCCTCTTGGTACCATGGGAATGCTAATCAGTGTTGATCCTGACAGCTGTAGGTGTTCAGCTCCCAACAAAAAGTAACACACTTTCATACCTTTTTTTCATTCTATCATTTCACTTTTTTCAAGGGTGAAGAGCAATCTAGAGCTACTTGCTCAGCATATTTAGAGGAGACTAAACTAAGGAGACATAACATTATCTCAGAGTATTTTAAATGAGACAATGATGGATACTGGGAGAGCTTGTAGCAGCTTCTACTGATCACCCATGAGAACAATTTTTGAGATTCAAAAAATGTTACAGATTTTTATGCTGATTTGGTCTTTTAGTTCTACTTTTATACTTTCTGCTTTTGTCAAGTGTAAGTAAGAGACACGTAAGGAAGAGACATCCAAATGGACATCTGGAGAAGCTCCTAAATCTTATTTTTGCTTCCGTCTCCCACATTCCCTTCTCTTAAAAAGGATCTCTGAGTCTGTTAAAACATGTTTGCAAAAGAACATGTGGACAACAAGTACCCACAATTTTAGGCACCAAAGTGTCTCACCAGAGCATGAGCACAGCCAGCTTCTGATTGACCCTACAGGTGAAGCATTCCCAGAAAGCTCAAAAAGATGCAGAAGAATTGTAGTCATTTTCCTTCACCCTTGCTTTACCTTGGATTGACGACATCGCAGCAAGAACACAAAATTTAGATTCCAAGTTTTTTTAGATTTAATTGTTTTGAGCATCCCACCATAATTAAATCAAGATGATTTATTCTGGGGTCATAAGATGGCTTCTGGATCTACTCTTTATGATCTTTCTGCACCTTTCTTTTAATATTGGTAAAATACAGGTACCAATATTGAACCTCTGAGTAATGTGTTTTGAATTCTTGGGTGAAATGTGCTACAAAAGAATGTTTTATTGCTGTATGAGAAGACATTCAGCAACTTATGCTGGGCTGAAATGTCACATATGACTCCTCCATTTATTTGAGTCACCTAGTAATGATTACAAATTAAAAACAGAAGTCCCTTTCAGACTCCCCTTCTAAAGCAATTTGTGTTCTTTCAGAGGAGCTTTGGTATCCATTAGTTAACACAAACATAAGAAAGTAAAGTCTCCTAAACATCCTTGACCAGTTATTTCCCCTTACCATCAATAAGAAGAGGAGTATCACAAGATGAAGTAATTTAAAAAATCCTATCCTCTATGGAAAGTTGAAACAGTGATTTTTCACCTCCAGTGGCAAGAAGCAGGCTTCTTCTTTTCTATCAGCTCACCCCAGTACCAGAATTATCAGATGGTGTTACTAAGATATGTTTTCACAGTTGTTTTGACTGACTGACTGTACATGTTGGAGCTTCTTAAGGCCAACATAGTTCTTTCTACCAGCTTCAGTACAGCTACCATCATAATACCAGCAATCCTAAGTGCACATGATCATGTAATTAATAATTTTATATCTGGCAGCCAATTCCATGACTTGAACCGAAGCTGGAGCCCCCGGCCACCTTACATATAAACTGAAAGTTCTGGCAATGTATTTGAGATGAAGAGACTGCCTAACGATGCAGTGTCAATGTGTCTCTGTAAAGGATTGCTCTCGCTGTCCTCAGACATGAGCTCTGTTTCCACAGGGAAACTCTCCTAGGTGAAGAGAAAGGATCACTGTATATGGTTATGTCCCTCTTCCAGAATAAATTCAGAGCTGTTACATCTCAGATCTGGTCAAATGAGATCTGATCAGCCAAACCATAAAGGTACAGACATTTACTCATCTTGTTTGTGTATGTGTTGAGAGGTCAAGGAGAAAATCTCATGGATCTTTGGTTTCTAACAGTTCTGTAAGTCCTCTGGTCAAACAGCTGGATATCTTCAGGGAAACTCGGAAACCACCCAAAAAAACGTCAGATGCTCTAGGCTTTTTATATTAGTATAGGTTACCAGCCAAGTTGAAATCAGCATTTAAGCACCAGCCTATAGACTCTTAATTAAAGCAGGTGAATTCTTACAAGGGATTTATGCAGCGTGAAAGTTTAGTAAGGATCAGTTCTGGAGTCAAGACTAAACCTTCAATAAAGACCTATCTAATGAGTTTCTCTCCTCCAAGTCTAAATGAATCCCATGAGAAATGCACATGAATAATAGGCTCTGATGATTTCTGAGGCAGCTCCAGTCTAACACAGGGTGGAAGCTCAATAAATATGGGGTTTTCCTGCCTGAATTTCTTTCCTTCCCCTATCCTGGTCACTGGAGAGCCACTTAAAGAAAAGGCAGAAAGATATCAACACTGTTAAGATACTGTGAAAAACCAGGAAAAGACATAAAATAAGTTATTTTCTCATGGGCAGTAAGAAAGATATTAAGGAGGACAGGGAGCAGCTCCAGATAGTAAGTAAAATACTAGAAGTATAATGTGCACCACAGGTTTTATAATCTGACCATTTTTTTCATCTAAAACAGTGTGGAAAGTAGAAGACATCTATGAAGGGTGAAAGGTATTTAATGCCTTAGTGTAACTGCACTATTAAACCACTGATAACCAAGAATCACACCTTTGTATTTTTTTCCCTTTTGCTCAGATACAAACTAAGTTAGCAGTGAACAAAACCTATTAGTGTTTGAAAGATGTAGGGTAGTATATGAAATTCATTGCAAGATGTAGGTAGGAGAGCAGAAATGGAAGACCACAGCTAAGTTGTAGGACCTTGCAGCATTTCTCAGTTCCCAAATCAGGATGCGAAATCAAGGCACAACTACACTTCCAGTCCTGTGCAAAGACATAGGCGTGTACAAAGATTTCACTTTCCCAAGTGAAATCCCAAAATCCAGCATTATTTCACAGAACAGAAACAGAAGAAATTTGCTTGATAAAGCAACCAAGCCGTCTATGCAGAACCCTAACAGACAGAGCAGCTAGTCCTTAAACCATTACAGCACAACCAACCTGATATGGAGAGACCCTTAAGATGGGAATGGAAGAAATTCCCAACTTACACATGTGAAACGGGGAGTTCTTGAAATCTCACACTGTCCACCCCGGGTAAGCACAGCAGTTGCAAGACAAGGCTCAGGTCAGTGTTCATCTCAGCAGTGTTCATCTGAGCAGTTTACCTCATCCAGGTCTTCAGCCAGTACAAGATTAGATTGATATAAATCTGAAGCCCTGACCAGTCACCTCCCTGTTCTCAAATTTCTAAACATTATATTTCAATACACCCATTCTCCTTAATTTAATAGAAAATCCACAATGTGTATTGCTTCTACTCAAATGCAATTCAGTAGGAGCAGTGGTGGTTGGGTTGGGTTTTTTCTTCTAACTGATAAATGACAGCATGAAATATCTGGAAATGTATTTACTGTGAACTTACTTGAGTGATCTCCTTAGTTTATAAGATACAAACAATGATTTGCACTCATTTGGGGTCAGACATGAGAACAGATTATCGCATGTTAGAAGGCTTTCCACTAGCACACTTTTAGCCTGCACTTCACCTCTCTTGGCCCCCTTTCTCTTAAAAAAATTTGTATATTTGAATATTTGATCTGAATATTTACTGATTTTCTGAAAGGCAGAATTTGGACGAAAGTGAAAAATACAGGCACATTGGGTCACCATAAGACTGCCTTGAATAATCACAAACCCATCACGTTTTTTGGTATGTGACTATTTACCTGTGTTTTGAGACTTTATTAACTGAATATTGCAAAGTGCTTAGCAATCCCTGGATGGAAGGTAGTTTATACCACACTAAACTAAAACATAAATAAGAATAAAGGAAAGATATATGCCATATCTTGAGAATTGTCCTCAAAGCCAGAAAATCAGGGGACTGATTTTTATGTTTATAAAAGCCAGTGGGGAGTTCTACTCTAAAATCAGTGTCATGTGCAATGAGCTCATGCGGATGGATGGGGAAGTTAGTGTGCAGATAGATGTGGATTTACAGTCCTCAAGGTATTCTGCAATAACCTGCCATGAGGGTTTTCTTAGCCTGCACTGAGAATGCCTTTGTGTGCAATAGTCGAATAAAATATTTTGCACTTGTTCCCTATTAGATAGGTTTTTTACACCAGCTGACACACCAATTTCTATACATTACCTTTTCTGTAAGGATAAATCCTGTAACAATGTCTGAATAAGCTACACTTAGGACTCTTTATACTCACCAAATATGTAGTCAGGCTGGCAGTGCAAGCCAATGAAACCAATTCCCCTCTGTCGTAAGCCAGAATGCTTCCCTAGAAGCCAAGGCAGGGCCAGAGATTCAGATCTGCAGCAAATTTGGCCTGGTTACCATGCTATGGTCACCACAGCACCGCACAGTCTCTCAGTATCCTGCGGTTTTCTAGGCAAAATGCCTACACAGTGTGCAAATTAAGGAACCAGTAGCTTTTTTACACACTGGGTGTAGGCACAGCTGCAGCTGGCAGGAAAGGCAAAGCAGCCACAAGACATAATGCTTTGCCCTAAGGTAAATCTGCCCCAGGAAATTTCACACAGGTTCTCTTCCAGGAGGAGCTTTCTTAAGGGTAGAGGAGTTTGTGCGAAGTTGTGCTAAGTCAGCTGCTGCCAGACATCTGCCTAGAGGGGTCTGCAGGGCAACCCCAGTCATGCAAGTTTAATCAGCCCAAGTTCTCCAGCACTGGCAGGTGCAGTGCTCCAACATATTGTGCCATCCTCTGGCAGGTCAGTGTATAAAACATCACCCTGTGCAGTTCAAGTCCAAGAGAAAAAGAGACATCTCCAATGCTCATTCTTGAAAATAATGTTTTATTAGCAAAAAAAAACCCAAAACAAAAAGCAGCAGAAAAAAAAGAAAATTTGGCAGCCAAAAGTGCCAGGCTAGTGGAGACACACAGTCTGCACAGCAGCTTCTCCTGGTAACAGATCTTAAAAGCTTCAACAGTGATCTGTTATTCTTACAAGACAAAACAAAACTCCCAACAGGCAGAGAACAGCAGAATTAATGGATTGGAAAGTGAGAGTCTAATGTATGAGCTTTCGGAAGTCTCTCAAGACCAGCAGCCTCATTGTGCATATCCCGTAAGTTCCTGCTATTGGGTTTTGGGTGTACCTGATACTGTCAGTGGAAAAAAGGCACAAAGGTCAATATGGCTGCAAAATATCTCAAAGCATCTCAGTAATATTTCTACAGAAAACCTTTAACTCCAAGAGAAACAAATATTATTTACACATCAAAGGGCTTAAAAAAATACCCAAGCAAGCAAAAGTCAGCTCAGTTCAACTACTTTACAGTTAAATCATTTTTTATTGAATTCAAGTTCATGGATCATTAGAGAGCCAGAGGCAAAATTCCAAGAGCTGCTTTGACCTAATGAGTCTTCAGCAAATTGTTTTCTTAAGTATCCCATGCCTTCTTTATGGATTCTGAAAAGAAATGCATTTTCTCTTTATTTTGTGTTTTAAGAAAGCAGCAAAAATTTTTAATTGAATGTAATTTATACCCAGTACAATAAGCTGTTGATAGGGTGTATTTCCTTAATCTTTCTTTCCCATGGATATTAATGTCCCAACAGCATAGGAAAAGTAGTGACACCTGTACTTACTTCCTTATGATGAAATTATGCACTTTTATTTTTGTATAGTGATAACATACTGAAGTCAATAGCTTTAAACTCCCTGATTTCACAGGCCTGTGATGCTCTGCATCCTCAAAAACTTACAGTTATAAATCAGTGCAACCATTACTCCTAATGTCCTAATTGATTTTGGAAAACAAGAGAGGGAATCTATCAAGCACCTTATAGCTGATACAAATTTGCCTTTGGAAGAAAATATTTATTTAAAAAAACCCATCAATTTAGCAGGCAGGAGGAGAGTGAGTTGAAAGTTAATACTTTCCATACCAGAGAGGAAACATTTGATCAAGTTCCTCAAAATCCCTTCTATCATCACAGCCAGGGCAGGCCAGTAACTCAGCCAACAGCACAGAAGGGACTTACAGGAGTGGCAGCACGTGCAGCCGCTCGTGACTGCCCAGTTCAGATGCCCAGACACTCCTTTACAGCTGGGTGCACTGGGAGTAGTGTGTAGTGCACAGCCAGGGTTTGGGGGTCTGGGTTTGCTTTGGGTTTACAGTGAGACAGCTTAATTGTAACCCCAAAACAGCCTGACCCTGCATCAGGCAATCACCCTGAGAACAAAAAAAGATGCCAGTCTAGACAGAGAGCTCCTTCACCAAATGAAAACTGCCTCACAAGGAAGTGACCATAAGCAGTTGTCTCAGACTTATAATTGAAGATCTTGCTTTCTAACCTACACACACAAAATGAAAAAAAATTGTCTTTTGCTTGAGTGCAGTGCAATTTTTAGGACTGGCTTGCTAAAGGGAAGGGATGAAGTTTACCTGCTTCAGAAAATGGAACAAGCAGCACAGCAAGAAACACCACAACTTGTATTATAGTTCATATTGTTTGGTCTGAAAAGCCAAATGGTCTTTGTAGCTCTGATTGTTGGACAGCTAGAGTTGGCAAAAAATATTCTTGTAAACTAGCCGAGCACCAAGGCTTTGAGAGGCAGAAATCATTTGTCTGCAGAGTCATACTTGGTGGTCACTTCCAGCCAGGAAAAGAGGAAAGAGGCATTTGTGAAATAAACCTCAATTTTCTCTGCTCTGAAGGGCCAGTGGCACACCTGGATGAACCAACCAGTCTGACACTTGGCATGGTGTCCACCATGGAGACTCCTGTGAGCTGCCTCTCATGAAGTTGTTTCATGAGGTGGCTCGTGCTCCCATGGGAGGTGAGGAAGGTCTGCCCCCACCAGTCAGCTGTGCTTCATCGGCTCTACTCAGCACTCTGCATGTTGAACTCCTGCCCTGTGGCTCTGGGAGTGGCTCTGGCCATGTGGCCAACACCAGCTTGCTCCTGCAGTCCTTTTCTCCCAGCATTTCACAACACTTTGGTTTCCTTTTTTCTCCGCTACTTCCTCCATCATCACTGTCAGACTGGGGTCTCCAGCTAGGGACAAGTTGCTAGAGATGGTAAAGATGAACAAAGAGAGTAAGCAAGCACTCTCTAGTGCTTCTGGAGGGGTGGATATTGAAAAGCATAATAAAGACTCCCCCCACCCATGAGGAATAAGGAGAGAAGCTGGGTGACATTTTAGGACTTCGGGGCCTGGTGACATAAGGTAAGGTTTGGGAACAACTTGCAGACTGTGCCCATATGAGAGCAGTGAGGAGACTGTGGGGCAAGCAAGGGGCACAGAAAGTCCTCCCAGTGGTATATTATTGTCTGGGGCTTTCCCCTGGCTGGAATTTAACCTCAGGAACAGAAGGCTGGGCCTCTCAAGGAGCCCTCAGCAAACGTCTGTACAGTGCTATAGTGCTGGCACCACAAGGCCACAGGAGATGGGCAGAGGATGGGAAGCAGTGGTCTGGGACACCCATCACTGGTATCAGTCCAGACAAGCACTGGGTTGCCCATCCTGCCTTGTTTGACAGGAAAGCGCAGCTGTGCATCCAGGATTCCTGAGCATCTGACCAAGGCCTGAGGGCAGCAGAGCACTGAGGTGTCATACAAAGAGCACAGCCCAGACACTCCTCACTCCACTGCAGCCTCCCACCGGTGAGTGTGGAAGAGTTTGTCTGAGCAAGAACTAAGTTAAGGACCTTGAGATTTGTCATGTTAAATTCCAGCCCTTTGAAGTAGTTCAGAGCTGTCAGTGTCAACTGTGTTATTTTGGATTTTAACTTCCTGAGGAATCAGACAAAACCCCTAAGAACTCTCTGTGAGAATGTTAAGCCCAAGAAGTTTTAATTCCTTTGCATTTTCCTCTACAGAAATCTTGATGGAACTGCTTAAATACAGAAAGCTGATTGCTGCATATCTTGAATTTCAGACAAATCATGAGACGTTAAAATTGGGACTCAGTGTGATAATGATGACTGTGCCCACTTGGTTCACCATAGGCTTCAAGCACTGTAGTTACTCTCCCAGCATTAAAAGAAAAGAAGCTCTCTCCCCCGCTACTTTCCAGAAAGCAGGGGAATGAAACCTAACCAGCTTGAAACCATTCAGACAAAAATGCAAAATGGTGATTTCGGCAGCAAGTGGGTATGTACAGTGGATAAAGTGCAGGAAATTAAGAGTCAAGTGCAGAAACATACATTAACTGAAAACCACAGTAAAGCAACTCGCTATGTAACATATTTAGAAAAATTAAAAGCTGTTTAAAATGAAGGAAAAAATTCTTTTTTTTATTATTATTTCATACATATATATGTGTGTGTGTGTGTATGTGAAATGCCAGCAGTAATGAAAGGGGTAGATAAGTTACCATTGTGAGAAGAATGAGGAAAAAAGAAAAAAGCGTTTAAAATACGGTGAGAGTATATAATTAATCAGAACTACTCTGATTAATAATTATTGTAGTTATTATTGATAAATGTTAGCAGTAGACTTCAATGGTTGAGCTCCTAAGAATTCAGATTAACTGAAATGCATCTAATTTGCCTCCATGTAGCTATAGCCATTTTTATTAACCAATATTTCTTCTCTAATACTGCTGGTTAACATTGCTCTCTTGCTCTACGTAATATGAATAGTTTCTGTTCTACTTAAAAATACTGAAGAATCATGAATCTATTCTTGCCTCTGTCCCAGGATTTCTGTTGGCTTCAGTGAAGTTAATTTTCTCTCTATCCCTGTCTTTGTGACACAGGATAACCAGGCCTCCTGAGTTCATAGGGGGCAATCTTTAGTGCTGTCTCTGGTAGAAGAAATGGGAATATATTGCTGGGAAACCCCTCAGAAAGCATCTCTGATGGATTGGATTAAAGGAACAGACAACAAAATGAGATTGAAGTGGGGCAATGAGCTCAAGCATAGGAGGATGGATAGAATGTAGGTATTCTTCTGGCATATTTCAGTCTTGCAGAAAGATGTTTAGTGAGTAGGTAAATAGCTCTGCAAAAGGAGAGAGAATAAACTTTGAGTAGAAGGTGGGAGGTGTGTCCATTTCTGCCTGCTTATCAGATAGCACTACAACAGAAAATCTGTCCTGGACAGAGGAATTTCACCTTTCTGAAGAAATCCCTCACCCTGTTTTGAGAATGAAGCACAAGCACATACTTCAGAAGTGATCCCCTTTAATTTGCAGTATACCTCTACCATGGGACAAAGGGCAGAGATAAGGGGAGAGTTACATATTTTTATGGCCTTTGCCCATTTCCTTTCTATATTCACTCCTGGCCCAGCTGTAGACTGGGCTCACAGCAAGCGCATGGCGGTGCCAGGATCATGATCCCTGTAGCTGGTAACTCAGCCAAGCACAGTTCTTGCAGCCAGCATGATCCACACCTGGGTGAACAGGAGCAGTCTTGCTTGAGTGCGGTCTGAGCCTTGGTGCAGTTTGAGTGTGGCCTTCATGAAGATAATTGATCAGCCTGGGGCCTAAGTACAAGCTGAGAACTGGGCTGTCTCAAGGCTTCCCCCAAGTTTTGCCTGTGCTTTAGCCACTGACATGAACATAAAGCTTCACACAAGTGTGGACTCCAGATTAGTCTGCAACATTAAACACAGGAGTTATTCCCACTGCCAGCACTTTATTCAAGGAAAGGCTTCAGACTGTCAAAGGTTTAATTTAAGAGTGAATTTTTTTTGTAAGTAAATAACAAATGGAATCTACCTCCCCTGCAACTGAGTAATCAATATGTAAGATAAGTCGAAAAGGTATTTTCAGATGGCCAGTTATTCTCAGTGCTGTGATTCTGCATGGATTGTATATTATCTCGGCCAGAGACAACATTTTCCTATATGCTATAGTTAAATCAACTCTGAGGTGTGAAATGAAACAAGACAAAATCTATCACATTTCTCTCAAACTTTAACAAATCTGTTTGCATTCTCAGAGAGGAAAATAATCTTTTTTTAAAAAGGAAACCATTCTAGGTCAGAACCACTGCTGTTTCTAATTACTTGTTTTTCCATGTTCTTAATCTGCAGATGAGGAAGAAAAGTGGTACCTAGTAACTTACATTCCTTCATTATCCACATGCAAAACTATATTATTTCATAGCTATCTCTGTATATTTTTGTGTATTTTGTTTATACTTTCAGATAAGTGCAAATGAGTAAAGTCAAAATGAAGACATTTTCATTTTACCTTTATGCCAACATCCTTCTGCAAGATTTAAAAGAATCCTGCATTTTGCCCACAGTGGTTTGTTTTCAGAATTTATTTCTTCTTGGTTTGGCTATAGAGAAGATAAACCTTCCATTAAAGTGAAAATTGGTTGGCTTTGACCTATTTGTTCTTAAAGTTCTTTTTTCATTGCTGTCCTAAGGAGTCTTCCTCCTACTTGAGTCAAACATAAGTTTACTCCCAGTGTAGTTATTTCAAATTGCCTGATGTTAAAATTTATGATATCAAAAAGACAACAAATCCCTTGTCAGTCTCTGCTGGTCACCAAAACAGATTTTTGTCTGCAATCAGTGAAGTCAAACAAGAAAAACACTTGCTTCCTGCAGACAGAGCCTACAGCTATTACAGAAAATTCAATTTAGAATCTCCATTAATGTCTTATCAAACTAACTCTTGAATGTGTGTAGCAATGGTGTCTTGACCACATCCCTTGGAAGTGACTCCAGCTACCCAATTCTTTCTTCTAAGATCATTATTCTCCTCCTCTGTTGCAAGTTCTGATCGAATTTCCTCCACTTGATTTAATTTCCTTCTGCAT
This sequence comes from Ifrita kowaldi, assembly GCA_013398055.1. Taxonomy (NCBI): domain Eukaryota; kingdom Metazoa; phylum Chordata; class Aves; order Passeriformes; family Cinclosomatidae; genus Ifrita; species Ifrita kowaldi. The sequence goes on from VZRS01014568.1 coordinate 74,856, forward strand.
GTGGAATTATCATTTACAGAAAATACATATTTTCAGATCCAAAAATGGGATGAAATACTGTTACAATTGGTCTTAATATATGCAGTTCTTTGTAACGTACATTATTACTTATTTTGGTTCCACCCTTTTACTACAACAGCTTATTGAATGATAAAGTGTAAGTTCAGGAACTAATGATATATTTTAGCTGTATCCTTCTGGATGGAGAATTGTTTCAAATTGTAAAACAAGATTAAAAACTGGAAATTATGCTACAGCTGTGAGATTCCATAATGACTTTAAAGTGCCTTTTAAAATGTATTGAAATTATGATTTGTTTTTTTAAAACAAATGTGAGATCTCGGCTGTTCCATCCCCAAATTTCATAACCCTTTCTTTGGTTTCTACCATTAAGTGCTGTGTGGCAGGAAGATAAATAGTTGAAAGAAAGAGCAAATCTCAGACACCACTCATTCTTCATATGTACCCAAAGTGTTCTTTTTCTTCAACAATGGAAAGCTAACAGCCTATTTATCTTTGAAGACAATCCTATTATTTATACAGTATTTATCAAGTCTTCACCATATTTTGAAATACAGGGATGTTTAACTCTTCACAGTGCTTGAAATACACAAGGGAAAATGATTACAAAGGCAACTCCAATGCATAACAACTAATTCTTCCTAGAATAAAAAAGTTCAATAAGCATCCGTCATATGATATTGTCTAGTTTTGGTTCAGTTTGATTGATTTAGATAACAAGAGGAGGAGCAACTGGATAACTTCTCAGATTCTTCCTCCAGAAGAGAAAGCAATTGAATCTGGAACTTTTGCGCCAAGGTTTGTGTCTATTAATCATCTTTTCCTATTTCCCACTGCCTAACCATGCAATGACTGCCCATTAAGTGGAGGCCTAACAGCTTCTGAAACAAGAAGAAAACATGATTAGTGCATAACCATGGTTTTACCTCTCCTCCCCTCTGAGCCCTACTCTAATAATCAGTGTATAGGTAATGAATCAATCACAACAGGTAATGAATGAGTCAGGTCTTAAACTGTGGTGGGAGAAAAACCACGAATGGAAGTGATACACTGGTAGAAGAGGGTAACAAAAGAGGAAAAGAAGCTTCCATTACAGTGCATGAAAGCGAACTGGCAGCAGGCGGACCAGTCTAGTCAATTTATGTCAGATGCTCTGTTCAAGCAGAGACGTAATCTACGTCAAAGGTTGCAATTACCCATGCTAACCATGTTGCTTCTTCTCATAAACTTGCAGTAATATCAGCTGACTTGGAGCTGTAAAGGCACATCCTGGTTCATCTTATTTTTTTGGAAACAAGATTAAAAAAACGGGAAAAACATAAGAGTGATAATGATATTCAGTCTAGAGTTTTGCAGACAAGTCTCTCATCCCACAGTAAAAGAATTTAGGGAAGTGTAAGACAGAAATAAGGGCCCAAATCACCTTAGCTATAATAACCTGTATATGTTAATCAGAAGAATAAAACAAGGGCAACCACAGCTGCTACAGCTGCCATCTAAACCTCATTACTGTGCTGTAATATCACCTGGAGCAACTTGTTTATTTCAGCTCTACAGCCAGGGCTAACACTGGGGAACTAATCAAGGACTTCTAAACCTAACTGCCTATCTCTGTGGCTACAGTAATATCTATAAATATGATGGTACTCAACCACTACCCCTGTGAATTGGACAATATCATCTATTATACCCTGACCAATAATAGTTCACACATGATTATGGGGAGTTATTGCCAGTGCATTGCTCTCTGGTCTAGTTTACCCAGAATTACAATAACAAAGTAAGCAGAATTTAGGAGATCTGGATTCTCACTGTTTTGCATTCCTACTGCATTTTTTATTCAAGGAATTCAAAGTGTACACTGCTTAACTAATTCAACCTTACAATGCCCCTGAGGTGCAGGCAAACAAGTTTAGGTAAATTTTACAGGTGTAGAAACAAAATCTAATATTTTTACCAAAGAAGTTAGTTACAGTCTTTTGCAAGTAAAATCTGACTCAGAGGAGGATAGGAGATGGAACCTACAAATGCATTTCAGCACTCATTGACTTTGGGAGAGTCTGGACAATTTACACCAGCTGTGTATACAACCTTCCAAATCCTTGCCGCTTATTGTCAAAAGCCCTGCCACAACCTCTTCCTAACAAGCAAAAAAGTGGAAAGTCTAGCAAGCTATTTTCTATGCCTGCGTTAGAGGAAAGTGTTGGCAGATTCAGCTGGTTCCTGTAGATTCGTTCTTTGGAGCAAAACGGTCAGAGAAGTTGTTAACTTCTCACTTTTTTCCCTTGCCAAAAGCAAATGCATCATGGCACACCTGAGTTTCCTGAGAATGACTAAATTTGTCTTTTTTATCGTGCAGCTGAGATATGGTGTGACGTATTTTACTGCAGAAGCAAGTGAGGTACCAGCATTTTTTCCTTTATTCTCCTCCAAATAGCTGATCTGTGGTACAAACATCCATGTCACAGGAATGAAAGAAACACGTGTTATTGCTTTACCCTTTGAATGTATTGTACCTGCACAGGTTAAAGGAGACAAACGAAAAAGACAAACAGGGAGCTGTTTCATGGAATGAAAGATCCCAATAAATATATTAGGCAAAAATATCTTTTGAATGGATCCCATCTGGTTCTCTAAGACAATATTATAGCCTGCAGTGAGTAAGGGCTCTGTCAGTTGGAAAGACAATATTAAGTAGAGCAAAAAAGTAAGGCCTTTTCCTTCAGTAATAAAAAGAAAAAACAAGTTTCACCTTTTCTGAGCACTTTGGGTACTTCAGCATGTGTTCTTTTTGGGGATTCTTTGCAACATGTCATTGTGCAGAACAGCAAATTGAAGGGCTGACATTTTCATCACAAACACATCATTTTACTGGAGGAAAATAGGGAACCTGGATGTAGCACTGTGCAGTAGTTTTCTCATGTATTAGTGTCTAATCTCACAAACCCTTAGTGGCTCACAAAACTTTAAAGATGACAGTTCAGGAAAATGATTCCTGCCTGGTGCAGTATACTGAGAGAAAACCTGTAAGAACATTTGGGTTTACAAGCCAGGGATATCTACCAAGGCTGTCTTTGAAAGTGAACAGGTATCTTGCTATGTTTTAATTTTATTATCCTCTTTTTGGTAATCCCTGTCCTATTTCAACCTGAGCATGTAGACCAGGAGAAGTGGCAGAAAGCTGAAAAACAGTATAGTACTGTCAAGCTGTCATCAGATGACCTTCAATGTACCTTCCTGCTTTTCAATACACGGTGCTATACTGCAAAAAAATCCCTGCTCTTGCCTTCTCTTTGTCCTGTGGGTTCCATCCTCTCTTTTAAATGAGGAGCCTGGGCAGACTGATTTATCCATCTCCACATTAAGTTCCATTTTTCCCAGACCTGGATACAATTTGGACTTTAACACAGCATAAGCAGCTAGTGGCTCGTGCAGGGTTAAATCCTCTCCAAACCCATAGGTAACATGTGACCAGACAAACACCTCATGTTTGTTGAAGTGAAACATTATTCCGCAGCTTCTCAAAGTCATGGGTGATTTTCTACACTGTCAATCTAAGCTGGGTTTAATATGATAAAGAGCTCTGAAACTGCACTCCTATAACAGGTTGAACATACTATCAAAATCATTTTGATCCAGTTCTCCTATCTCATAAACAGCTGGCATTTGGCATGGCTGAGTGGATGGAGACATTTCTGAAATGACTTTAATGACCTCATAGTACATCTGCAATAGATGAAACTTAGCAGTTAATCATGATTGAAGCTGGCACCTGAAACAAAATTCTCACCTCAGCTTTGTGTTACGGTTGCAGCAATATCTTCTAGAGATACAATTTGGAAGCATTTCTGCTCTAATCTCAAAGGAATGCTAGCACCATAAAATAATTGCTTTGGAATAAATGGATTTACAAATAGTCTGTGCTGTGTGAGGGTAATTCGGGTTCACTGTTCTTATTAGTGTTCTTCTGAGAAGCTCAACTTCAAGCTCTACAGGCTCCCTTTCTCCTAGTATTTTTCTTGTATTTTAATTGTATCAGAGAGACGAAATTGCACTAATTGAAGGTAACTCTCAGCAGCTGAGCCATTTCATTAGGATGGCATCACTACAAAGGGCCAGGGACAGAGAGAGTTGGTGGTGCCTTGTGCCACTTATTTTGTCTTTTAACCTTAAAGACAGCGATTTTTCTGGGTAATTTTTGTTTTCTGAGTGCATTTATTTTTGTGAACAGACTTAAGAATATTCCTTCAAACTATACTACTTTTAATAGTATCTATGCCAAATTAAAAGCATAGACATGACAATGTAAATATCCATATTTTCAGAAATTAGATGTCATAGTTGCTTTACCTGATATTAAACCTGTCATATTAGCAGGTCTTTCGTAACATTTTCCATGTGCAGTTGTCCATCTTCAACTTAGGAAGCAATAGTCTATCCTTATTGTTATGATAACCTCTATTAATATACACTCTACACTGCCCAAACTGATGAACACTTTGTAAATGTTCACAGCACATTCTGAACATTACAGACATAAAATCACTTTGTCTTTGTTGGAGAAGTCTCTGTCAGTCACCATAATCATTTACCACTTTCCAAAAATTTGTTCAGAAATATCCTTTGCAATTTTAAGGCTTGTGATTACCATTATCTCATTTTCGATAACTCGACTTGTGAATCTGTTTTGGCTCTTTACAGGCATTTTGAAATATCAGGATCATACTCTGCCAGTAAAAAAAACTTGTCACATAAACATATTTTCAACTTATTCACTATACTGGACTCATGTTGCATGATTTGGGGAAAAGAATGTATGTTGTTTTCATTGCAATTTTAACTTCTTTTCCTATTTTTTTTTCTGAAAATGCAATATACCCTCAAAGTAGTTTGTGACATTTTGAAAAATATCAACTATTCCATGATGGCATTAAAAAACGTTCCTTCAAACAGGGCAAAAAAATAACCACAAAAAGTTGAGGGATAGAAAAACCTTCACAGTAAAACAAGAGTTTAAAACTTTAATCCAGTTATTTGAGAAAAGGAAAAACAGTGACCTGACAAACTGTGCTTTCATTGCCAGAAAATACTGGATACCTAAAAGGCTTTTATGTTAATGGAGGAAAACATAAGACTAACTCATAGCTGGAAGCAGAAACAAGAGAAATTCACATGGGAAGGAGGTGCATTTTTTAATGGTAAGAGCAAATAACTTCCATAAGGACCAAGACACTTCCCTCCCAATATCTCCATATCAGACCTGTGTGCCTTGCTGGTTTGTTTGTTTTACCTTTGGTATCTACTAATTTTGCTTCAATCCTGTATTATTGAGCTCAGCACAGATGCCCCCAAATCAAAGCTAACAGCCTGTGATTGATCCACCCAAATGACCACATTTTCTCTTTTTTTATTTACATTCTGTGAACAGATGACAATTTGACTAGAATGTTTTTCTTTTAGGGAATTTAGGCTACACAAAAGCATCATAAATACAGTGAAGTGCCTAAACCTGGAAAAAGCTGCACAAACAAAGTCTGGCAGTAGCGGAGTCAGACCAATGGAGCGAGATAAGCAGGAAGGATGGCTTTGCCATCCAGAACTACAAACTGGGAAAGCTTTAACTGGCATTGCTGAGACCAAAGAATTAGTAAGTGTCTGGCAGCCTTTGGCTCTCATGGCAGATGATGGCAGAACCTGATGGATGCTCTACCCAAGAGCATTTGCTCTTAGAGCTGTACTTTCTTCCTTCATAATTAGACCACATTTCTGTGGGTTTTTTCTTTCAGTCATGCAGACATGTTCATTTATGAAAAGGAGGTAAAACAAAGGCAATAAAAGAGCTTGCATACCCTGTTCTGGGCATTCTGAAACAGAGCTCTGGGCACTCTGAATCTTTGCAGAATCATCAGTAATGTGGCAGAAGGACAAAGAGGAACCACTGGTATCTGAACTGTTGCTTATGCTGGTGACAATTGCTTTTATATTTTGGTGATATAATGGTTTGCATTTGCCTCTCAGTCAGACACCCACAAAAACAATTACAATTAAGCTTAGAAGACAGATTTTTTTTCCCCATTAGATGGGAATAGGTCTGGAGTCAGATATTGCTCAAGCCATGCTTTCCGGGAAGTCTTGCTTTCTCCATTTCCCTTGTGGATAACATGTAATACTTGGCATTCAGGTGCAGGGAGAGGCAAGAAAGGGAGTAAAATTCTGGGTATCAGGCTCAGAAAAGCAGCAGGAAGTGGGGTAAAAGCTAGATCTCCCTACAAAGGACAAAACACTTCAGAGAAAAAGTAGAGAGGAAAATTACTTTGTGAAAGAGGAAAACACACTTTGCGGCTGCAGAAATAGTGAAAAATGGGCAACAACCTGTACAAGTTTCCTTTGAAAAAGCCACTTCCTAGTCAAAGCAGAAAAAAATTATAAAATGTCTTCCAAAGGAGACCTTCAATAATCTCATCTGCCAAAAGCTATCAATAGTTCATCTGGAAGGAAACAAAACGAAGAGATATTTTCCTCTCTAGTGTTAGCTGATGGGAGAAGTTACCAGCCTGCTTTTATCAGTCACTCAATTTGCATAAGTGACAGCAGAGATCTGTGTGGTGGATGTAAAGTTTCTTCACTGATGGCAGCTTGCTGTCTTTATTCAGCTTGCTTTAAAAATACATGTGCATATATATACATACACTTACATGTGTGTGTGTGTGTGTGTGTATATGCATTTATATATATGTGTGTGTGTGTGTGTATGTGTGATGAGTAACAAGATCCAGTTAAAGAACATTACCAGCTTTCAAACCAGGCACTCATAAATAGCCTGCTTCAGTACGAAGTTTGCTTGTTCAGAAATATTCACACAAATCTGAAAGATGTGATTTCAAGTGTCTGTCAGACTTTTCCTGTGTGAGCTTGGGTGAAATGCCAAGAGAGGAGTTCAGGTGCCTAACCAGTCCTCTAGTGCCATTTGAGATGCAGGTAAGAATAGCTTTGGGTGCCTAAAATGAAGTTAGACACCTGCTTCTGTATCTCTCTTCATTTAACTCTTTGCTTCAGCAACACATTGCTCTGACCTAAACCAACAATTTTCTCACCAGCAATTCCCAATAATCACCATAGTATGTGACACCATTCAGCCACGATAGTGCTGTAGGGCCCTTTAGGCGCATTGACCTCTTTATGCATATGAATTCCTTTACTTTAAATCCTTTACTCTTTTTTCAAATTTTTTTTTTCTTCAAGATGACCTGTCAAATAAATTGCTGACATATATACAGGAAAAGCAGATTTTGATTTGCTGAGCATGAATTGTTCGTGAGCAAATGCCATAGTAGAGATCAGAGGTTTGCTTCCTAGTTTCCTGTTGCCTAATCACATGGGGTCAGGTTTGTTTAAAAGAAAGAAATAGGTGGGGAAGGAGAGGAGGAAAAACTTCTTAATTTCAAACAGAAAACTGATCTCTAGAGTCAGATTTTTTTTTCATATTCACAGTATCAGGATACTCACAAAAGTATAGTGGGATGGAGTTATACATTTAAATCCTTTTTAAAGCAAGATTCAGTTTTCATTTATTTATCAAGCCATAGATAAAGTGTTATTCTTTTTCCAGTGTTATGTCTACAATGCCCCCACCTAATTGTAGCATTCTCACAGCAGCCCTTCCTCATGAATCACCTTGGAAGAAGATAACATAATATCTGCTCTTCAGTTCCTAAAACACAGCTGCAGCCTTCCAGAGAAACCACACCAGCACTGCCAATAGACTGAGAACAGTCCAGCTAAAAATGCGATTTTTTTTTTTTTAAATAATAAATGAATAGGGTCTGATCATTCATTTTTCTCATTGTAACAGCTTGTGGGAGCATCCAGGAAAAAAATAAAGCAAGCAAAGGATGCTAAGTGGATAATTCAAGTTCACACTGAAAGAAATGTATCAAGTTGCAAATGGTAAGTGAGAGAAATCTTGCGGAAGACATCCATGCTGATAGCTTCACTGAGGGCAGCAGAGTCATAGGGAGAGCAGGAGCACTTAGCCTTCACTGAATGTCTGGGCACTTCTCAAACCCAGACAGCTCATCCCGGCTGTAGATGTGATTCCCTACACCTCTGCTACATCTAAAGCCAGCTGAAGGTCCCTCCAATTACTCTTGTACATCATGACGTTTTGGTGAAAACAATGAATTTACCAGTCATGGAGGCCATAATGTGAGGAGGAAGATTCACTTACAAGGAGCTTTGAAAGTTAAATGGTCAGAAACACATAAATCAGGAGGAAGCCCAGTCAAACCCTTGTTCTCTGTCCAGAAGTAAATTGCAGAATGCCTGCTGGCACTGGAGTGTCCTAGAAAACACAGGTTTGGTGATTATACAGTGGCACATGTCAGCTATTCAGAAGGGCTGTATGTGAGCAAGGGTGACCCAAGGAGCATTTTGTCCTTTCTAACCTGTCAAAAGAAGCTCCCTGGTCAAGGAAAACCTCTAAAGAAGAAAAGGGGATGGAACCATGACAGGTGGCAAGCAAGTGCACACACAGACAATGTGTTTGATTTATGCCAACTTAAAAGAGCAGTGTTTAGACTCCAAGTTAAAATTATATACTATTATGACAAATATTTTTATTGCAAAACAGCACTGTCTTCATCATTTTCAAAGCTATTCAGATTGTGTCTCCCTATTCAGATTGTGTCTCCCTTTTTTTTCCCAGAAGGCTATAATTTGCTGGTACTTTCATCCTGCTGAAATTCAGTCCTGCTGTATTCAGTGTGTGTTTTCCTGCCTCTTTTAACACTGGCTTTAGCACAGATGTTTGCTGGAACAATTAACTTGAATCTAGTTTTGTTTACTTATTGTGATTACACTGGCAATTCTCACTGGTTGCAAGACATTTTCTTCAAGTATGATGAGACTTTTGTCCCAGGAGGAGACTTCTGGGAGAACATTTCCATAGTCTGGAAAGAGGTCATCTGTTTTTAAAAAAGGAAATTATCATTTCTCTCTCTTTACAGGGAAAGAAGGCATTGGGTTTATGCTTAAAAATGCCCTGGAACTCAAAGCAAGCAGTCTCTGCGAGTATGCCCCTAATCAAGATGTATTAATACCTTTGGCCCTGGTTCAGCAGAGGACTGAAGCAAGTTACACATGCAGAGAAAGCCCATGTCTCCTCCAAGCTGGTGTTGAGTATATCCCAATGTTTGCTTTTCACACAGCTGAATGGGAGCAGATTCTCTCCAAAAATATAACTTTGCTTGTGGTGCTGCATTTCTGAAAAACCTGAGAATTGTGTAAGGGCTGCAAGGAAAGGAGTCCATGGATGCCATAAATTTGATTAATGGATGAAATAACAAACAGAAGGATGATTTGCAGTGGGTATTGAATGGTGCTTTTTTTGCCAACTTTGTAAGATAACTCTCGGGTCATCTCTGAAGTTCCTGGATTCCATTATAACTCTCTTCATTGAAATACATTTGTTATTCTCAGGCCTAGCCTAATGAATTATCCAAATCTTTCTGAATGTGTTTTCTCTGCTCCTTATTATTCATATTTTTTCCCATTTATTATTGTCTGCAGTGAAAATCTAACTTTCAAATCCCTGCTCCAAATCACTGATCTAAGCCCATCATCTTTGTAGCAAACCAAGCATATATCAGAATTAATGGTCAAAATCATTTGCTATATGCTATACTTCATTTTTCTGTTTGTTAACTTTTGAATTTACACATACAGCAGTGGTTTGATTTTCCAGCCTGAAAAACTGGAGATGTGCAGCGAACCTGAAGCTGACAGACAGTGAGATGCTGCCATACCCCCTCAGGAATGGCCTGATATCAGGCCTACCTATGGAGGGTAAAAGTCTGGATCAGATTTTGATAGCAAGGGTGTATTTTCATGCAAGTCACAGTTTAGAGGTCAGGTAACCAGTTCTGAAATATGCCTGTCAATTTGAATTGTCTTCCACAGTTTTATCAGTCTTGGAAATATGTGAATGATTGATAATAAGAAAATGTTTGAAAATCCTCAGCCTTTTCTCTTCCAATTTGGAAGTGAATTTAAATTGTGATCTGATTGTAAAGTACTGGAATGGAAATACAGAGATGAAAATTCAGTATCTTGCTCAGTTACACTTTTGGTGTGCAACTTTGAATAAGTCACTTAACCTATGCTTTGCCTCATTTCTCAGCAAGGACAATAAACCTGGTCTATCAGTAAAACAGGGGAAAAGCTTAAAAGTTAAAATGAAGTAACAACAGAGTTAGATAGACACTCTACATCTGCTTGATGTCTAAGCCACTGTGATAACAAAGTCACCAGGTGGACAGACAGGTTTGCAGGAGCACTCTCAGAGGGACAAAAGGCCAGCCAGGTAAGCCACCTTAGGAAGGAAATGGGGGAACCCGAGGCAATTCTTGCCATGGACATACCTGCAGTAGATATTTGCTGGCCCAGCCATCTGCCTGCATCTTCTCTTGCAACACTCAGACAAGGCTGGAAGAGAGGAGATCCAGAAATATTCCCTGAAAGGGCCCTAGGATTCAACAAAGACACCAAAGAACAACAACCTGAACTCACAACCAAGGCAAAGCTGAATGTGCAGAGCTGGTTTTCAAGAGTACCCTAAGCTTGAAGCATCTCCAAGGACCAGGTTTTCTACATCTGTTGAGCAGAATCAAGGAATCTGGAAAATTTGTGACATCAACTTTGCCACCAAATGGCCTCTAGCTTCCTGTCTATCAAAGCCACAATCAGATCAGACATACAAAATATTTTCTGTGACAATAAAAAAAAGCTCTGCTCCTCATACAATGCCATTCTCACACCACGTCAAATTGCTTCTTGCTTCAAGGACTATCCTTCTGCTGTAGAGAAATTGCACAAAAAATATGTAGAATGAATTGCAATTAAGACTAAGAGAAGGATAAAACAGTCCTTGGTACCATTTCACAATCTTCATTCTGGTGAAATGCAGCTGTCACTTTTAGCCACTGCCTTTCCCACAAGTCTGTGTTAAATATTAATGCTCAGGTACAGTCTACCTGATTTTTGTCTGAAATACAGGGGCTTTCAGCAAGGAGAACTCAGAAAATGGTAGTAAATGAGCTATAAATAGAGGTCATAGAAAAATTCACAAGAAAAACATGTCAGGCATTCTCTAGAATAAAACAGAATGTTCTCCTTTTTTCATCCTTTCATTTGAAGTTAGTTCTGCTTTGCACTGGGGAAGTGAGGGTTGGAACTAGCTGACCTACAAAAGTCCTTTCCAAACAAGTTGTTCTACAATTTCATGATTTGTAACTTTGCTATTAATTTTTCAAATTAAAACAGCCAGTGTGAGTGAACACAGCTACCAAGTTATTTCACTAACTCATGCTGTAGCTGCCTAATACTATACTTTGTCAAACATAACAATATACAAGTACAGTTCATGAAAGTTATTCCATGTTCCTGCTTGCACTATGTGTGATATAGAGAATAACATCACATGAAATCTGTAATGAGATTTGTCTCCATTATTCTACAGGGTAGTCGCCAGATTTTTTGAGCTATTTCTCTCCCAGTGTATCTTTTTGATCCTGCAATTTATTTCAATCTTGTATCATTATTTTGTTTTGTGAATGCCTCATCAAAGAACCTCTCTGTGTGTTGTCCTTTTGTCCATATAAAAAGCCTGAATGATAGTTATCTATTTGTGCTCATTTTGCTCTTTACTCTTGCTCTAAATCTTCTCTACTATGTTTTACTGTATCCCACTTGTTTACAAGAAGTTAATAACTTATATTAAACACCAAGGATTCTCCCTCCAGCAAAATTAAGTTACTTGATATGACATTTCCCAAAACAGAAAGAATGGCTAAGTGACAAAACATCACTGAAAAAGAAGGGGGAGTCAATATCTGCCTCTTAGTTGTGCTTCTAAAAATCTGCCCTCAGAGAGTTGAGAGCATTGCAAGGTCAGGTCTGATTGCATGTGTAGACTGTGCTGAGCATAAGGTCTACGTAATGCATATTCATAATTTTACTTCTCAAATCCTAAGCATACATGTCCTCAACTAAAATTGGCAGGCTTTCTGCCTCCAACATGCAAAGAAGATATATTTTTTTCTTTACAAGTGTTGGCGCTGTCATTTACTAATGTAAGACTGTGTGTGACACTTTGTCAGTCATCCTCTTTTACTTGAGGTGCTGGGAGAAAAATAGCTTGATGATGAAAAAGTGGTGCCTAAACTCTCTGTGACCTGCAGGTTCATTATATTGGTGTTAAAAAGTCTTTAAAGTGGATGTGGTATCATTAGCTCCTCTTGAGAAATGTGGCCTTTGCACATTTGTAGTAAACCTAAAAAGATGCCAAAACCTCGCCCATGCTGGAGCCTCAAAGGACTTCTGCAATCCTGCTGTTTAATAACAGTATTGCTGTTGAACATCACTGCAGTCAGTTGGTAGAGAAGAGGAGGCAAAACATGGTCCTGGAGACAGCACAAAAGAGAAGAGGTAGTTGGAAAGCAAATGCCACAAAGACAGTGACCACAACCTTTCACCTGCATCTGCGCTTTAATTTCCCTACTAGTATCACCTTTGCATGATATTGTGGTCCTGTAAATACAGCTGGCCAAAGAGCAATTAACTCCACTTGACTCTAATTGAAATGCAAGGGCTGGGAGGGTAAAGGGAACCTGACAACCAAGATGCCACCACCATACCATCTCATTCAAACCCCTATGATCATTAACCTCCGCTCTATCTCCCAAATCATCACAGACAGCACAGCACTTCAGGCTTCCAGGTCCCCCAGAAGCACTATTAACATTGTAAACATCAGTACATTGAGCCATCAGACTGACAGGACTTTCCCAGCAGAAAAGGAAACCTAATGTATGTTGACACATGAAGGGCACAGGAGTGGTGGCGCAGCCCTTTGAGGATTGCACATGCCATTTTCTCCCTTTCAGAACTGTTGAAACCATGGACTGCCCTTGCCCAAAATGGACAAGTCTAAGCCAGATGCTGTCAGTTCCTTTTACTATTGATAATGCTTGAGCGGGCTGAGCTTTGTTTGATCTTTTTTTCAGTCTTCTTGTGCAAATGGAAATGGCACTTTTTTTTCTAGTTGTTTTCTCCACTCCACACTGTGCAGTGATGGTCTGAATGTGCAAGAGGTACCAGTCCCTGCAAGAAATACCAGGAACACAGGTAGGTAAGACTTTGTAGAATTCCTGGGTGGCTTTTTTTCTTTCTACTTAAGACAATCTGCAAGTCCCAGAGCAAAATAAAATTCTATGTGGGCATCCTCAGATCAAACATGAAATATTCATGCTAATGTAGCAACCTGCTGTTGGGTTTTGGAGGGTTAGTTTATTTATTTATTAACTTATTGGTTCTGTTTTTTTTTTTTAATAGAGTTAATTAGCTCTACCAGAGACAAAAGTTAATTTGTTTAGCTGTTGAAGGCTTATCCTCTATTCTACAAGCATTTTCATCATGTTCCTATTACTCTTTGTTAGAATTCAGGCTGTTCTCCTGAGATGGTTAAAGCAAGTTAGCCTGACAGGCAGTAAAATGTTTGCAGATACCTTAGCAGTCATGTCCTGCAATAGTTGTCACCAAAAGCAATTTTAGAGGCAAGTGGATGCCTAAAAATAAACTTTTTTAATACGGTTTTTTTTACAGGAATTTGTATGATCACAGTTGGAAACTATATTATGCCTGAACTACAGCTCAAGTCTAAAGTTGAGCCAAAGTGAAAGCCTGAGTACTAAACTGTTATTAAATACTAGAATGACATGGAAATAACTTGACAAAATTTCTCATGGCAAATACTGTACTTCCCATGATATCAGATTACTACTTTCTTTTTCCATTGCTAAAAACACCAAGATGAAAACTATTGGAGATGAAGAACCAAATGTAACTTCTTTCCATTGATCAAATTGCTGTTGCTGTTATCATTTACCATCAAAACAAAGAAACCACAAGACACATTTGGGAAGCAAGATTAATTTCTGTTAGTAGTTCTCTGTCTAGTCCTTAGGCAACTTTGGTTTAGCTTTTAAGACAGTCAGTTGTGATTTCACAGGTTCCACCTAAAGCACATACATATCCATCCATCCTCAGAGGAGCCTTTGAGGAACCGACCTGCTTAGTTTTTCTTAAAACCTAAACTGTTTTGATGATTTGGTAAAGCACTGAACATCTTTAAACAGTGATTTCGCCGTATGGTTCCTCTGTCAAATTAGAGTTGATTTTCAGCCCTGGCATGTCTCATCTACATGGATCACAAGTCCTTTAGAATGGTGACTGTCATTCAGTGTGTGCTCAGAGTCCCAGGCAGCAGATCCATGTGTGAGTGGTGGGACACTATGAAAGTACTAACAGTATCAGAGCTGTGATAACAGCTGCAATTTCTGACAGCTGCAGGAGAGAGCCAGGATGCAATTTCTGAAAGATACAGGACAGATGAGGATGAAGGCCAGTCTTCTGTGTCTTACTCCTACAGGATCAGAAAACTTCTTGGTAAGGCAACTCTTTGGGTAACCTTGTTCAGGTAGCTTTCATAATAGAGGACATTAAAAAGGAGAGATAAATGTGGGTTTGGCAGCTGCAGTCATAAAAATGCAATAAAAATTAGAACTGTGCTTGCTCACATTGTCCTGTGGAAATTGACAGCCAAGTTTCTCAGGTCTGGTCATGCTTCTCTCACATCACCGTACACAAGCATTGACATTTCTGTCTGTCTCAGCTGTTTGGACGCACAGCAAAAAACATCAGGGCTGAGTGACAGGAGCTCTCCTTTCCCAGGAAGGTCCTTCACCAGGACCTGTCCTGGGGAAGAGCACAAAAACACACGTGATGGGCCTTTTTGCGCTCCTACTTAGAGGGAGAACCAGCCCTGAGTCAGGCAGTGTTTATTACTACCAGTAATAACTGCATCAAATTATTTGGTTTGTAGCTGTTTTTCTAAATCGAGTAGAAACTGGGGAGAAGTGACTTCAGACTGAAGACGCCGTGTCTGACAGCCAGTTCATAAAGCAGATCTCCAGGATGGGCATGAGTATCATTTGTAGAGGAGCTGACAATGGAAGCACCCCGGATGTGTCTTCAATATGAACTTCTGTAAAAAGCAGGTCTGTCCAGAAACAAAGTGTCAGCTCAGCAAAGTCCTTCACATTTTTAGCTCCCTTGCAAAGAAATAACAGGAAGGAAGTGACAAGTTGCAGGTACAGAAAACCTACCTGGAGTTGGCAAAGGGGCTTAATAGGACTGGAGCCAAAATCCTTGGATATTAACACCCTGCTGATTTAATGTTCAGTCAATTGCTCTAATAAGCGGTGACCTTCAAACGGTTGCTTCGTTTCTCTCCATAGGCAAACTGTGTAGTTCCCTGCCTCCCTTGCCTCTCTGTAAGGTGTTGCAATACCTTAGGCTGGAAAAAAAATTTTTGGGATCGGGACTCTTGGAATTATTTTGACCTTGAATAAGCCTGGTTCCTTCAGAAGGAGCTGAGTTCCTAAGGCTGCTAATAATTTTCAAGGCCACCCTTATTTAAAGCCCATCTGACCTCATTTATAGGAGCCATTCTATTGAAAATTAGATGATTGTGTGCACTCTTTCTGTATTACTCAACCTTATAGTCAGCCTAAGAACACAAGTCTGGAAGGAAGGACTCAAGTGATTTTAAAAAAACTCCTCAGTGGGGAGAACAGACTCAGCTTCTCTTTTGTCACATAACAGCTTACAATTTTTCACAAATGACTAAGCTCAAGTCCTTAAAAGTGCAAAGTGCCTTACTGTGCTATATACAAAATGCCTACATACTTTGGGGCAGCTGGGTTTAAGTCCCTCAAGCTGTTCCTCACCTATAATATAAGTTAATAACATCTTCCCACTTCAGCAGACTGTGCCAGAAGCAGTTCATTACTGCCCTCAGGTGTGAAACCAGCTGCAGGCACAAAGTCACTGCCATAAAAGACTGCAGCTGTAGGAACAACATAGTGTTAGAGAATGACAGCCTGTGGGGGCTGTTAGGTGGGCTGGAAGATTGGCAGCATGGGAGGGCAGGAGCAGTTGAAGAAAGTTGTGAGGATTCCTTCGTTTTTCTGTGAATACCAGGTTTCTAGGTCAGGATTCAGAGCAGGGTCTATAAAAAGAGAAAAGCAGCAAGAAGTATTAGGGGTTGGAGTGGAGGGAGTGCTCATGCTAAGCATGTAGTCCCAGGGTTGAGTTTAAAAGGTAAATGGTTCTGCTGTCCATCTACTGATTTTTCTTTTTTCCTGGCCACAGAATGCCAGGTTGCATTATACCTTAGCCACAAACAAGTGTCCTAGATATAGGTGAAGCTCTTTGACAGATAGTTTGAGTTACAAAACTATTTTCTTCTTAGTTTGTGCAGGGAAACTATTTCCTGACCCCTCACAGAAATAACTCTGTCTGCCTTGATTTTTCCTATAGTCATCTCAGAAGGGCTTGTTTTCTCTTTTTGTTTATAAAAAATACGAGAAATAGTTAAGGTTCTTTTAAAGGGCCTCTATGGGAATTTGAAGCACTCACGGACAGAATGGAACATCTGTCAGCTTTCAAGCTGCTACAAGTAACTTTACATTCCCCCTGTACATACGTTATGCTCCTGGACTGAGCTAGTGGTCACCGTGTAGCTTGGAATTAAAAAAAAAAAGTGAAAGAATATCATTAAGTTAGTGGACATAAAACTGTTCAGCAACAAAAGGAATTCTTCCTGCCTCTGAAGAATAAGACACTTGGATATCGCAGCTACCAGCAATCCCTAAAGCAAGTGACATCCTTCCTTGGCCAACTATTGCTATAGCTCCGTTGTCTCAGTTACAGGCGAATGAAATGTTATCTGAAAGTCCCTGCTTCACTCTTATCCTTCAGAAAGAAGTGAAATTATATGAGAGCAGCTAGAACGCTGTCACTTGAAGTTTACATCTTCAGCATGGTAGGAACTGAGGTACAGAATGCAACTCTCTTGAGGGAAAAAAATCTTTTTTTTTTTTTTTAACAGTAAAATTACATGTTAATCAGTAAGTTCTTCTCTTAAAAAGCAAACTTGGTGTTTTGCCAGTTAATCAGTGGTGTTTACTGGGAATGTTCTAGCAAATGCTTTTGCTGCAGCACAGCACCTGTTTAAAATCATCATTTTCATGGAAATCTAGCAATCCAAAAACCATTTCCATGTTGGGGATGTTTCTTTTGGTTCAGTAGGAGAACTCTGAATGAAAATTTGGGTACTGAACCCAGAATAAGTAGGAGACTGCAGTCTTTCACCTTCCTTCCCCCAAGCTGAAGATGGTAGAGAGGTATTCTGGTTCTTCAAGCTCAGTGACTGAAACCTGAGACTCCCATGTCTAATGGGAGGGGTTTTTAATTCATATGCTCTCTGGATTTTATTCAAACTCTTTCTTCCCTACCTCTTCTGTCAAAACAACTGTTAAGTACTTTCTTAAAAAGTTTTTCCTCTAACATGCAACAGAAGGAACACAAATTGATAAGCTTTCATGTGAAGTGTTTTTCCCCAGCATGTTCCTATAAAAAGCAGTATATCTGCAACTGTGCCATTTCTTACAGCAATCTCGTCTGGAGGTAAATCTGTGACCTCCCATGCCCATTTCATTATCTGTGAGATTTGTCTCATGAAAACTTTTTGAAGATGTCTTGTACCTGCTGTAGCATGGCTTTTGGAAAATGCCCCTCTTGTATGCATATCTGTTCCGGTTGTTTGCAAGGCCACTTCTCTTCAAGCCTTACACTCATCCATGAAGTGCCTCCACGCCTCAAACAAATAAGCATATTTTTGTGCTCTTCATTCATATTGAACCACAGGACTTTCCCTCCTGTGCAAAAGGAAGAGTCACCATGCCCTACTTCTGTTAGTGCACCATAAATTGAGCCTGCAGCTACAGTTCCTATGTACATTCCACTGTTAACTGTTTCAAGAACCCACTAAAAAATTATTATGAACTTTGAACAGAGAGTCCTTCCTGGCTGCAAGAACCAAAAAACCACAACCATCTGTATTTACTTTTCCCTCCGCCATACATTCAGCCCTTCCATTTACAGAGAGATATTGATATCAATTCATTCACTTCCAAGAAATTATGGCTATTCAGTGAGCTGGGATGGGTCCTTTAAGCCCCCTGATTAGGTAATCTACTAATAAGCAGTAGATTTGTTTTGCTGTCACTCACCATTAACAGTGGGTCAGTTACTGTGTGCCTGCATTGGCATTTCATCCAAAGGAATTTCTGTTTGGGGAAGAGAAAGGTTTTGAAGGGATGATGCTTTTTTTTTTGATGGCATCACACAGCCTGTGCGTGTCAGAAAGATGGAAAAAAACCTGGGCCCCAGGGCGAGAGTCTGTTCAGCTCTGATAACATGTCTGCTGACCTTTAGTGCAACAGGGAGTTAAGTTGCTCACAGTCTACAGCAGCAGCAAAAGATGGATCCCCGGCTGCTCTCCAGCCCAGGCTGTACAGGGGGCCATGAACAGCAGCTGCTTCTTCCAGCTAAGTGAGGTGCAAGTCTCAGGATGGAAGACAGTGAACAAATCCCTGCCATAGACCCATCCCACAGCAGCAACTCATGATGTATTTACAGTCCATTCACAGATACATCTTGTGGGTGAGAGAAGGGAGAAACAATTTCTCATGGGAAATAAAGATTGTATTTATTGGAATGTTGTAGTTGCTGCTCTGTATATAATTCAAACTTAAGGAGTCTCTCAGAAAAAAAATATACTTCAGGATCTCACATTACATAATGCTGAGAAATTTCAAGTCTAATGTGGGATGCAGAAGACTTCTGTGAGGTTTTATAGCAGAAAAACCTGAGCCATTTCTCATCAACATAAGATTTATATCACATGGAAGGTAAAGATCAGTTACTATTAATTCATTCAGGGAATAAAAATTATAAATACAGCTAATTTATTATATCCATGGATAAAATCGGAGACCCACTGACAGTGCAGAGAATTTTGTCATTGAGTTGAAAAGGAGTGGAATGCCAAGCATTTTAAATATACATACAAGCTCGTTTAGGCAAATAAAGCAATTATTTGTCATTCATATTCAGAGAATAGACTTGCCAGTTCGCTCTCTGAAATTTTTGTTGCTATTACACTTTTGCATAATTTATTGCCAATTTTGTTTACATGTGCTGTGTTTGAAAATGAAGCAGCATGAGAGCAAAGAATATTATAGTTTGCCAGTTAAAGAAAAGAACAGAGTGTGAGGAGGCTTTTTTATTTCTGCTGTATTAAAAGTGATAAGTTAAATACAGGGACTGAAATGCCTTTCCAGACTTACATAATAAATATAATATTCATCAAACCTCCTAGCTAAATATTGATCATTAAACTCCCACATTAAAGACCAGTCTGTGCTCACTTACTCCATAGGAAGGAGTCTGGAGGTGGAAGGAGTAGTTTCTGAAAAGTTTGTGCGCTCTCTCTTGCAACTGCTTTCTTGTGCTGATAGAGCGAAATACCAGGGGGAGAGAAATGTCCCTCAAATACTTTCTTCTAAAGAACTGCTAGGAGTAATACATGGATATGTCCTTGCTGTGAAAGCTTCCGATGTGCTTGGGGCCACCACAGAGGATGGTTGTTGAACAGGACACTGGAGGAGCCCTGGGCATTCCCAGTGCTTTCCATCCCAGCCTAGTTCCATGTAGGGGTCCATCCCAGCACTTCCCAGGTCTTCTTCTGTGGTGTCATCAGCACAGCTCTGGCAGCATCACCAAGCGAATAGCTTTGTGGAAGCAGAGATTCCCCCTCCGTGGGTTTACAGCATGAACGGTTCTGTCAGCTCAGCCAGATGTCTCAAGGAAACACCCCAACAAGGGGACTGCACTGTTGGCTCCAGAGTTCTCCCCCCCCACCCCCAAAAAAAGGGAAATTTTCCATTAAAAACTGCTTTCATGTCTTTCTGTAGGTACTGTACCCAAAGAACATACAAGTGTACTGAGTTGTTCAGCATTGCAGACGCAAAGAGGGAGAAATGCCCAGAGCAGCACGTTACCTTTTTCTGTAAACTGAGCATGGAAGATCAGTGCCTCTGTTATGTGATGATCACACACAAACCTGCGCACCTCAGGAGGCACAGATGCGGGTATGGCCAGAGAATTCAGGGAAAACTTTATCTTTCATTGAGGCCAACAAATGTTTCTTACAGGCAATGGAAATCAACTTGCAAAGAAACAAGTCCCTTGAAACAAAATTTCCCCTTCGGCAACTACAGTCTAGCACACAGTGCCTTTTGCATAGATGGGCTAAAGAAATAAGCACAGGGAAGGGAGATGGGAGATCCTGGCAGAAGCACTGGTGGCCAAAACGCACAATTTTCCCCATCTGTTGTCCCATCAGTGAATTGAAGGCCATAGTTTTGTCAGAAGGGTGCTGTTCTGTTTAATTAGGTAATGTCAGGACAGTGCTTTGATTCTATAAACACCATATAATTGCTAAGTGCCTAATTCCTCACACCCTGCACTGCAGTGGGAAGAAAAAGGGTATCCCTTTGATCTCCTGTGCAGGCATCCAGACCAAACTGCTGTTCTGACATCCCTGGATGAGTATTCAGGTCCAGTTACTCAACCCTTGAAACGCATCCCATTTCTCCCCCTGCCCATCTGTCTGCATGGCCCCATGCCCTCCTGAAAGCATCCTGTGTTCATGCGAGGAGTTCACAAGTGCCAAGAGGAGAGTGTGCACAGCCAGCAGTGCCTTTCCTTTGAGATCACTTTGTCAGGTGACAAATCCATGATGTGTTGGCTGTGGTGGGCAGTCTTTCTGTAACACCTGAGTGGCAGTTTCCAGCAGAAATATACTCCCATGGTCGTGTCTTCTCTAAGAATTAGGAGCAGTAATGACTTGCAAAGCCTCATTTGTATTAGTCACAAATTCTGCACCATTAGGGCCCAGTTTGCAATTTAGCTGGTCTCATTTCTACTTGAGCAAAGAGCCAGGACAGCCTTTTTAATTTTGTTATGGTGATACTGCTGCATAAATAGGAGAGATTTGGATATCAGCTGAACCATCTCAGAGCTCTTTTGACTAAATGGACTTCAAGGATTGTCAGACAAAAAGTAAATACACCAAGTTTCAGATTTATAGCGTAATGTTGTTTCAGCACAAGAAAATAATCCACACAGTCACAGCATGGATTTCCATCTTCCTCCATCGGTCAGATGACATTGTGGTCTTGAGGCTGCTGCTGCCCTTTAATGCATGCCCTTGAGGCTACTGCATTAAAGGCAATCTGTGCCTCAAGCAGCAAATACAGTCCCTGGATCAGTGCCCAGAGATGAGGCAGCCAGGGGCCATCATCGTGGTAATAGTAGAGTTAAAGAAAACTGTAGATTAAATAAACCCAGACATGGAACCAAATAGTTGCTTTCTCTGCAGTCCTTAATCCGGGGCCGACTCCAGCAAGCAGGGGTGACAGCATGCACCAGTTGGAAGTTTCTGGCCTAGCTGTTGTATGTTTTCATGTTCCTCCTTCCCCTGGCTCCAGACAAGCACAGAAGATGCCCAGAAGCTGGGAAAGGACATGGCCAGTCAGGTGTGATCCAAGCTGGGTGAAAGAAGCACTGGGGATCAGCAAAAATCAATGCAGATGCTTTGCAGGATTTATTTCCCTGATCAAAATACTGGAGCGTTCGAACTGGGAATATACTTATAGTTCAACTATTGCTAACAAGAATAACTAGCACCAGAAAAACATGGCCATCAGCAACCAGCCACTGCCAGCTCAGATAATTCCCTCATGCCACCTCTGATCTTCAGCAATTATTTTATGAGTTTGGAGAACTGAGGATGGTGTGACTCATGCAAGTATAATTTATTTGGTTTTTTTCAGTCTAGTGTTTTTGCCAAGAAAAGCTGGACAATCTGAAGCAAAATATTTTAACAAGTAGTAGGAAACAAACGAGGCAACTGCGATTTTAGGAACAGCTTCCAGCCATCCAAGAGATCTGTATGGCTCCCACAGCCGGCGTGCTGGGCCCCACCAGCTGTGTCAGTGAGGAAAGGGAATGCTGCGAGGATCCTGAGCATCGCTGGGTCCTTGTGAACTGGCTCTGTGTTCCTGCAACTGGGTCTAAACAAGAGTGAAATGAGACCTAATAACCTTTCTAGATCCATAAATCTGTTCTGTTCTAATTTTCTATTGAGAATAGCAATAAAGCAATAAAATGTAGCCCAGTGGTTTAAAATAGATAAACCACATCTCACTGGTGCAAAATCATTATAGCGCCTGACCATAAATTCTTGCACCAGTCTAAGTTGTTTAATGAACTTGAGTACTTAAATTTAATATTGGCTCAGCTTAATCTCAGGTGATATTAATCACTAATTAATACTTTTTTGGGGGGTTGTTCATGCAGAAAGTATAACAGCTCTAATTACCACTTGCTTGATAATGTGCCTTTATCTCTATTTTAATGGGGCTACCCAGTTTATTTAGATGCAAACATCTAAGGATTTTTACATCCCCAAGAGCAATTGCTCTCTTAAATACTTTCAGTGATACAGTTACTTTAAGGCAATAAGCAGTGCAAGAGGAGCTAGCATGAAATTACATTATATCTCCAGAGCTTTGTAGTTATATAAGAACTCTTGGCTTATTCTGTTAATTAGGGGAATATGTTTACTGTGGGTTTTTGAAGTTATTAATTATTTTCATTAGTTTAAAATTCTTTAAGTGTCATCTCTGCATACTATTTCTATTAGTAATTCAGTCTAGGTGTGTACGGGACTTTACGCATTCCTATCTTAAGCAAAGGATGAGCAAAATATAAAAGGAAGGAGATTCAGTTAGTCAGATGTCATCCCAAGCTCCTACACTGTAAGTATATATGCATTTATATATATATATGTATGAATGTATGTATGTATGTATGTATATACTAGCCGCACCCAAGAAGCATGTGAACAAATTAACATTTTATGCCACGGATTTGCTACACTAAATCTAGCAATTTTTCCAATAGGTTTATTTCTGAAATACTAATATTTCTAGCCCACATTAATTTATAAGTGTCCCTTTAATGTAGAACACAGTACTAATTAGAAATTTTCAAATATCAAAGGGAAAAACCCTCTACTTATACTTTCTGAGACTGGACAGAGTATAGCATAATGCACACTTAGGTAAAGTTTATTCTTGCATTTAAAGGATTAGAAGATGGATTTCTCTCTTACTCTCCATTATTTCAATTTCCATTATTTCTGACAAAAGCTTAACTGTCTTTTAAGCTGCTTGCAAAATGAATTTTATATATATATATGATTAATGTGTAAGACCTTCAGTATTTAGTTGTTTACTCCTCCCTTTCTCTGTGTGAGCAGGTCAGGTGCAAAAATACTTTGCTTCAGAAAAGGTGTCTGAAAATTAATTTATTAACATTCATTAGGCACTTGTAATGAAATGTAGCAGTGGAGTACAAAGAACTGTTATTTTCTTTCTTTACATTCATCAGACTAAATTGGATTAATCAGATTGGAAAGAGTAATAAAATATTAGAGCTTGTTCTTATCTCTCAGCTTCCTCCCATCAGTTATAAATGAATACACCGGATGCTACCTGCTGCTGTGATGCAGTAACATTTGAGGCACTCAAAATGAGGCTACTTTCTCATTTTGAGGCAGCAAGTGGTAACAGAAAAATCTTATATTCTCACTAAGCTCTACTGCTGGCCAGCAAAAGAAAGAGAACAACTGTAAACCAGAGGCGTTTCAATTTTTCTTCGTTCTTCTTTTTTTCTGCGAAATCAATGACTGTGGAATTTTGAAATTCCCTCATAACTGCCAAACCCATTTTTCCCCCTCAGCCACACATCTGACAAGTGAAATCTCCATCCCCCCTTGCCTTGCCCTTTGCTGTGCAGAAGGGTAGGCAGCATCATCTACCCTGCTGAGGCGTGGCTGCTGGCAGCACCGGGCTGACCCTGCTGTGACCTGCCAGCGTTCCACTCTCCTCTCGAGGGGTGGCATCACCTTGACTATCGTGCTGTGAAACTGGCGTTCGGTCCTGCTGCCCACCCCTGCCTTCGGGTGCAGAGGAGGATGACACTGCCTCCAGAAAGGAGCTTGATCTTTCAGGATACTGGAAGGGAACTGAGTGTCATATGAGATCTGAATTAGATTTTTTTATTTGACCTGTCCCTGCTCAAAAGAGCCCACTTGCAGCAGTGAGAGCTTTCTCTCTGTGTTGGCGTTTGTTCCTGTGTGGCTGTCTTTCTACAAAGCCTGTTTTTATCACCTGTCTAAAGTGATGTCCAATCAGCTTTTCAGTTTTGTAAAGAGGATTTTTCATGGATCTTTTGTCATTCACATGTGGTGAAACACTTCAGATGGGGTTAAATCATAGTTTTCTTCATTTCTGTCGAAGATGAGCACAGAAGGATAGTGCACCTTTCCGGCTGTTTTCAGCATGGCCTTTAACTGATGAGAGGACAGAGACATGTGAGGGAACACAGAGCTCACTTAAAGAGTTAAATGTACCTCTAGGATGCCAAAAGCTCAATGGAGATAGACAAGTGTCTTGTAGGTGGACCCACAGGACCACAGCCTGTGGGGTACCAGAGGCAGCAAACAAGGTTCCATTCATCCAGAGAACAAAAAAGAGTTGCATGGCCAAATATGGCTTAGATCATGGCATATTTAGAATGACTATTTTTTCCTTCAAGCGCCATATAAAAAAAAATTAATTTTAGTTTTTCCTCAAGGCCTTCAGCTTCTACTTCCCTAACTGCCTTATCTCCCCATTTTACATACACAGAAAGGAAAATCAGCTAAAATACTCATTCTTGCATTCTCACTCTATGAATATTTCCTTGAGGTATTTTTTAATGTTGATGTTCCTATCTCAAGTCAAATAACCCAGGAGACATCTGGCCATTCTTCAGGGCTCTCCAGACGTGTGCCACTGCCTCAATTTCTGCATCTCATGTTCTTTGTCTTTCCATCACATTCCTCTCAGAAACAGAAACTCTGTCAATCCCAAGCCTTCACAGGGAGCTGACTGCTTCCTTCCTGAGCCCCACTGACTTTCACTGAGCCCACGGCTCTTGCACTTTGAGCAGTCCATAACTTTTGTATTTTTAAAATGATTGGTCCTCCCCTTCCTTTTTTTTTTAACAGCTCACAGCAGGCATGAAACTCTGTGAGTTTCATGAGATGGTCAGCAGGAGTACTGAGCTCATGTAAGTAAAAAGAAAGGAGTAACTTCACAAGTCTTCCTCTATCTGGGACCGAATCCCTTGAAGAAGCACAAAAGCAATATTCACTTTTAGTGTGGAGGGTTTTTCATCTTCACTTACTCTTCATGCTTCCCAGGGCCCTGTTTTGTTCTAAGAATCATTGAAGTCAGGCCTGTTCTTTGGTCTGTGCCTAAATTGAGATCCAAAAGTCTTGATGCAATCATTCTGAGTAAGAGCTGTAACTTCAGTCAGCCAGGTTAAAGTGAGATGACTGAGCAGATCTTGGTTTTGGAATAGATAAATACATTTTCTACCCACAACACGCCATGAATATCATTCATTTCCACAACACCTTCCAAATATATTTGTGAAGTCAGAAGGGAAAAATTATATTCCCACTATCCCAAAAAAAAAAAAGTCTGTGAGAATTTCATCTTTTAAGAAGTTTTCCTTACAACTTTGAAATACAGAATCTTCAAGACTATTAGGAAAATATTTTATTTCAAATATCTTTCAGTTAAGAACTCATTTGAATTTCAAACAAAATACTGAAAATAAAGAATATTGCTGCTTAAACATATTCTTCATCTGGGACAAATCAGATCAACTGTAGAAGACACCAGACCTAATAGCTTGACCAACACATTCCTAAGGCCAAAAGTGTGTCACAGTCATTAAAATTCACGGTGGAAGCTGGAGAAATTCATGCCATGATTATTTTATATTAAGCCTATACATTCAGGATGACATAGGACCAAGTTTTGAAACAAAACTCTTCAACCATATTTGAAGTTCTAAGAAAGAACACAAGCTTTTACAATCTAACAATTTACAGTAATAAAGAGTTTGAAAGGCAAATTGTACTGCTGTCTCACTCCTGGTTCAAGGAACTCACACGTTCCTAGCAAATTCATCATGTCTCAGTTTTTAGTTGCTACCTCTTGTTGCGGAATTATAGCCAGCTGCTCTGAAACTTTCTTCTCTCCCTGAGGTTAGAGAGGTTGCGTTCCAACAGGACCTTCCCCCAAGGAACCCGCATTCCCTCTGGGATGGTTTCTTGCAGGGAATCTAAGATCCTATGAGAGCAGAAACTCAAGATGTTGTAAATGCCATAAATGGGAGCAATGCTGCTTTCCTACTCGGAGTCACATCCCAGTTCCAGCTAGTCAGGGGTGTCCTCAGTTTCCCGGGGATTTTTGCAACCAGGGCTCAAAATGTCATCTTCCATGGCAAATAATCATAGTGTGACCATCTCACATGTTTTGAAACACCATCTACTCCTCTTCCTGATGTAAAAAAAAAGTCCACTACCGCATTCAAGGCAACCTTCCTTCGGGGAGTGAAGTCTTCAGGAAAAAATGTCAGCATGAATGTAAAACTGGAACAAAATTAATATTAATCCTTCCCAGTCTCCTATGTTTTCATGTATCTCCTCATTTCTGCGTGTGGGCTCTTTTGTATTGTTTTTTGAAACAGCGTTTTCTAATTGTAAAGAAAACAGACTTGGGGCTAAGTGTTGGATCATTGTCTCCAGTGAACTTTTTCATTTGTACCTTGTGCCCTCTAGAAATTGAGCCTTGGAAGTCTCAGACATTGATCTTTTCTTTTCTCTTGTCTGTGTAATGCGTGTTGCATCCTATTATAGAAACAAAGGACGCACATTTGCTTTTATCTGCGCTATAGAGTCAAAACACCACTGTTCATTGTGAGGAGCATCGTCAGCAGTGGTCTCCTGCCAATTCTCCTCCTCCAGATTCATATTCATTTGTTAGGTCTAATTAAAGACCCGTGGTACAAAGAAGCTTAGGGCTGCTTTACATTCAAGCTCCTCTGCTTTTGACTGATAGTACACCTTTTGTGTGCAACATTTTAGGTTTGTGTAGAAATGTCTTACAGTGACAGATTGCTTATGTACTTGCTGGCTACTGTCCATTTAATTTTCATTATATGTTTCATTGTATACTTCAGAGAGAGTTTGTTAAAGGTTTGTAACTTGCTGAATTTACAGTGGGATTTGGAAGCTCTGGGGATGGTTGGGAAAAGCCTGGTATCTTCCATCAAATTATCCTACAGCAGCTTTAAAGAAGCTGTGGAGCCTGAGCAGATAACACTGATGTAAAACACAATGCGACTCTTTCCTTTGTTGCAGTTCTCTTCTTCTTTTCCTCTCTACTATTGCACAAGAGCATTCCAAAGAGGATATACATTGTGTAAGGACTTGGAAATATGCACTCAAAGGTCAGACTGGGCTCTTCCCAGGCCAAAAATGTTCTGGAAATTCTGTTAAAAGCCTTTTTGTGACACTTCTGTCTTGATTACCTTGAAAACCTGATCATAGTCAAGACAGCCTAGAAATTGGCAGTCATCTTTCAGTTTTGCATTGCCTGCAGGTGTCAGAAATAGCCCTGACCATACTGCTGGAGTGTTACAGCTTCAACTCCTGTTCCACAAAGAGGTTTGGTTCTCTTGGAACTACATATTTAAAAAATCAGTGCAATGGGGAAGGGAATTCAAATCTATTGCTTAAGATTTTCCTTTTTTATTTAATCTCTTACTAGGTGAGCCCCACCACGACCAGGTAGAATCTAACTCTGAGAAAACAGAGGTTGTTTTAAGTCTTTCAAAGAAAAATAATGTCTCTTAGTAAAATTAGGGTGAAGTTATCAAACCCTGCATTTAACTCCATTTCCCCAAAACCAGGAAGCCAGTAGGAAATTGTGGGAATTGGAAAGGACTAATGAAATAATTTGGCAGGGCTGAGAGCAGGAAGAAACTGTGTTTTCGGGAAGAGAGCCTGTGTTTGCATTTCAGTTGCTCCAATTTTCATCCTGGCATCTCAGTTTAACCTGCTGATGAATGTGTGAGTTTGTGTTAAGACAGTAGACTGCAAACTGAACAGCTGAAGCACAGGTGCAAATTCCCTTCTGCTGCATCAGTCACAAGAGTAGAAAACTCCAACATGGAGTAGGGCAATAAATTCTTACACCCTGATTCCAAGAGTCTAAAGAATATTTGTTTCATGTTAAACCTCTTGCAGAATATCCACAAAGCTGAAGAGTTAGTCCACAGGCTTTCTGCTGAATGTGTTTGCAGATCTGGAAAAATGAAGAAAAGAGATGGGTTTTTGACTGTGTTGCACTACTGTGGTAATTGTATCAGTAAGGACAGAACTTTGCCTATAAGGCAAAGCAGAGATGAGGTCTGATCACACACCCACTGCCATTACACCCTGTTAGGGATACGCCTTTCTAGGGATAGCCATTTATCATAGCTGGCAGTAGCAGCTGCCTATCTTCCCACTGAAACACTGATGCAGTGGTGACAGCAGTGTTTGCACATGTGTTATATCAAGAGTGCACAATGCCATATCTGTGCACCCTATGTACTTCTCTGGAACTTTGCCCTGGGTACCTAAATAAAGAGCGTTATCCTGGCGTTTGAAAGCAGAGCAGACATGAGCACTGCCAGGAACTACTTGTGGCCACTGCTTGCTAAAGCACGTCAGTGTAGTTACTTCACATCATACCTGGGGAACACTCTCATGCTGCATCTTTTTTTCCTAGCTGATTAAAGAGTTAAAAGGAAATACATTGGTTTAGGAAAAGATAGATTTATTCCCACAACAGGTTTTGCACCAGACCAAGCCCAGTTTGGATTGCTCGGTTTGGATCAGCCCTGAAATCTCTCATTCTGAGAAGAGTATTTCATCCAGGCAGTCTTGTCCATATGGGCCAAGACATAAACATGATGGATATTGAGGCTTTAAACCTTAAATGTTAAACCATTTTAGTTTTAGAGCTTTCAGACCCTCCTCTTATTTCAGCTAGGAAGACATTAGGTATTATTTTATTGGGATTCTTCTCTGAGAGAGCTGCCACCGGTGCCTCTTGGTCCCTCAGAGGCCACCAGTGTCTGCTCATTATTTTTGTTGATAAGTGTTAAATACATGGTTGACTTTGAAGCGAGAATCTTAAACTATCCAAGACAATCGGTTCTTGCTCGTGATAATGTCAGCTTGAATATAAAACCACTTGATTTATAAAGATTTCTGTTGTGCAGCTGAATTTAAAAAATAGCACACTCAATGCCTGCTGTCCAGACTGTAAATAAAGCAGAGTATAATCACTCTGATAAGAAAGCACTTTTCCTGCCCAAATGCCATAATTTTAACTAATTTATATTTTGGTATCTCTTGTGACTTAGCTCACCAATAACAAGTTACAAGCCACACAAGTTACTCCAGAAGATTTAGAAAAATTCCACTAGGTGTTTTTAGAGGAATAAATGTCTTCACAGCAACTGAATTTTTGGCAGGAACCCACAGTTGTAAATCTATCTCCAAGGTGCCTGTAAGGTAAGTGCACTGACCTCTGTTGAGGTTACTATTTTGTGCCCTCAGAAACGCAGGTTCAGCTCCTGATTCTGCCATAGGTTTCCTAGTAGAGCCAGATTTGAAACTAAACTCACTGCTTTCCAGAAGAGCATGCAGCACTGGAATATTGATTCTTTTTCTCTCCTTTTTTCAGTTAAGAGTTATTTAAGTATTTCATATCAAGTGGAACAATTTCTAATGATTTAATATTCACTAGGGGAATGAGACACTATAGTCTAATAGCTGCCTTGCTCTGCTGGGAGGATGGAAGACTTCAGCACAAAATCTCTACTATGTAAACCTTTAATTATTTTAGATAAAGCAGAAGAACTCTTGACTAGGTGAGACTAGGCATATATCCAAGATCATTCTCTCACCTAAGTACTAAGCTTAGGAATGCCTGGCCCTCACAGATACTGGCAAAGTGAGCGTTTTGCTCCATCAGCACTGGGAATTGGAAAAGACAACTTGTTGCTGGCTCATAAATGCAGTATTTGCCCAGAAGAAAATTGTTCAGCCAAGAATGGCAGGAGTGTCATTCTAAAGCCTGGCTCATATCTCTTTTGCAAATCCCTTTATCGAAACACTGTAAATAGATATATGGAGATAAAGAAGGGAGTTGGGATATGGTGCCATAGCCTTGGATTTTGCTGTGTTGGAAAATTTAAGGCAGGGGCAGAAATGTCCAGAATGTACCCCACCCCTTCAGCAGGCCAGTGATCTTCTTGAAGGTTTCCAATGTACTATAATCAAACTAAATATATTCCCAGCCTGGTTTAATATTAAATGAGGACAAGTTACAAAAGTAGAGACTGCTGTTGAAAGCAAGAAAATGCAACCAAAGAAATTCAATGTAGTTTGAAGCTGCTTTTGCCAAAGACGTAACAAAATCCTCTGGACTCTTAGCTTATGATGATGCTGATAGCAGCATCTCCTCTACAGCAACAGAGACATATGGATGCAAAATGCTGTTGGAGAGGAGAATCAGTCCCTAAAATTATGCATAGGAGGTGCATACAAAAAAGGATGAGGAGAGGAACACTACAAATAAAATTGTCTACCCTCAAAAGACACATTTCTAAAGCAATTGGCCAATTGCTTTAAGTCCCCTTGAGAAGGAATGAGTTTTGTCTGCTCAGATTTCAGGAAATAAATACAATACAAACCACATTTACTTTGACAAGTTCAAAATTACGAGCATCAAGGGCCCTGCCTCTGAGCCGTGTTTTTGCAAAACTTGACATTTTTTAACTTTCAAGCAAGCATTGATGGAGAACTAGAGTGGAAGCCATGAAATCTCAGGTGAATGTGAATGAAAAACTAACTGGACTTCAATCTGCTCTATCAACCATCTCTTCAGTTTCTGGCAAACAAGGAGTCTGAGAAAATAAGCATTACACTAGTAGTATTTTTATTTTCATCGTAATAACTCTCAGCTTCCTGAGTCTCATAAGTGGGAAGAAAGTCCTAGGAATGTAAGACTGTCCACAAATTGATTTTTTCCTGTCATTTTCACTTTCATCAAAATGAAAACAAGGCATTATTTGGAGCTTGAAATATATACAGTTGTAGCGGGTTGGATTTGGAAACCAGGCGGAAACACCAATTCAGTGTAGCGGTTTCACTTAATAATTTCTTTTGTGTGAGACAAAAATTAGGAGAAAACAAAGCAGGCACAACACCTACAGAATACGAAGAAGTTTATTAACAGACATAGAAGAAAAACAAACTGCTGTGGTGTAACACATATCTTCCATGGAAACTCACAGATTGTTATACTGTAAGACATGGACCATTACATGGGTTTATTAATTTTTTAAGGATAAATTATTTTGGTTTGAACACAAAGGTTTTTTCGCCACTAGCCCACTAGCCTTTTAAAAGCTTTTTCTTCTCTCTGCTTTTAAATAGCTTGGCATAGGCACTTTCACAACTTTTACGAGCCAAAACGTGAATTGTCCATCTCCCCATGTAATTTGAATGGTTTAAAGAGATGATTTTACAGTTCTTTACCATGGCGTGCAGGGAGGTTTTTCGAGCTAAGCGCGAGAAGCGCCGCACCGCCCTCTCTTTTTTTCGAAGCCATTTTTAGCTTCGCTTCACATGACTCACTTTTTTCTCTCGGCTTCTGAAGTTGCCATGTTGCCAGTCAGGCTCCAGGGTGGAGAAACTTCTGTTTTTCCCCTTGTTCTGCTGGCTTCACAGTGTTTTTTTCGTAGGGTGGAGAAACTTCTCTTTTTCCCCTTGCGCTGCTGGCTTCACAGTGTTCTTTTTTTGTTTGGCGTGGAGTGTGCTGGCTGCAGGCTCCGCTGGCTCCCAGGAAGCCGCGTCAGACGGCTTTAAAGTTCCCCCTTAAGGTTGCCCGTCCCAGCAACCCAGTCCGTGCTGCGGCGCTGGAAGTAGGGGCAACAGGAGGGTGCCCGGCCTGGCCCGGCCCAGCGGGCCCTGGGCTCTGAGGGCACCCCTCCGTCCCGTCCCAGCACACAGCTGGAAAAGGAAAGGAAGACAACTCCCCAAAAAAATCCCGCCTTTCCACACAGTTTAAATATGTGACATTGAGAGAAATGTAATTGGATTAACAGGTTGTCTGTCAATTCAGGTCAACCCACTACATTAGTTAAAATAAAAGAATTGCACTTAGAAATGTCATGTTGATGTGTTGTAGTGTGAAGCTTTTTGCTGTCTCTAAAGTCCCTTTCCATACTGCATCACGCCTGAGCTGTTTCAATAGTGCATCAATTTTGAGAAATATAAATATCAATGGAAAGGAGATGTTTCAACATAATAATCTTCCTCAGATGCTGTAACTTAAAACATTAGAAAAAAGAATCAAATCACAAAATATTTTCAACAGGAAATTCTAGATCTCTGTCCCCATGCTCCTAGAAGACAAAACTCAGAATTCATACTCTTGTTTAGCTTCATCAATGAGATTCTGCATCTTCAAGAATTTGACGTTAAAGCCTTTCTATTCATGTTGGAAAAAATTTTCCTTTTCACAGTATCCCTTCTGCCTCAGCACCTAATAAAAACTTTGCAATGTTTTTTCTGTGTGGAACAAAAGTAGCATTTATCCAGCAGAAGAGTTTGATAACTGTAGCCATTGTTAACTGTGATTATGGTTCCTTGCAGTTTGACAATGCAGGCCTGTTCCTGCCCTGAATGACAGATAAATAGTGTTACCCAGCCTGGTCTGGATCCTGTCTTCACAAAGTTATCCGACAAGATCAGTGTAAAAACTTTGGTGCCTGTTTTCCTTCAGCTTTCCCTTTACTGCAGCACGGAGTAATTTACAATCCAGAGCTTGAACAGTGATGTCAAAGGGATTAGGAATCTAAATCATTTTCTCAACCTGCTTTTCAGCATCAGCCTGTATGACCTTCAGGTTTTGGCCTGTGCTTGCTCCCCTTATTGTACTGAGATGTCAGCTGGTAACAGAGAAGACAGAGTGAAGACTTTTCCCTTTCTTCCCCCTGCCTGATCACTTGCTTTCTGTAAGTGGGAAAGGAAGAAGTCACAGGTATGCTACTTTCTAAAGTCAGGCTTTCTGCATAAAGCCCACGAGAGCAGAAAGCCCACGGGCAGTCCACCTCATTACTACAGTTTAGTTGCTTTTGCATTCCTCCCGTGATTCTTGTTTTCATGACTCATTCACCCATTACTGAGAGTAGAAGAGAGGAGTTTAAAGAAGGAAAGATTATTTTAACCTGCTGGCAGTAAACCGCTTCAGTCAAGTTAATTATAACAGTTGCACCAACCTGTGGAGCAAGTCAAACAAACATGAAAGAGAACAACATGCAGCCGAGATAAAAAAGAAACCTGAAAATGCACTTGTCTTCAGTTTGCCACTCATGTGCTTTGATTTGCCATTCTTCTCAGACATTTTAAGAATATGCTCAAATATTCTGACAACCCTGCTAATTCTACCAGCTCAGTGATGTCTATTTGAAACTTTGGACACCAAGGTAAGCAGACCCGAGCACGTACAGCTGCTTTTAAAAATACCCAGAGTGGTTAGTTTAACTGTGTAACAGATATGCACATGCAATAGTGTTTGTTTACTTATTAATGTAGCCCATATACATAAACATGTACACATACACACATGTATGCTCACACACACGCAAACATGTATATTTAATTTCTTCAAAGACAATGAATCTACAAATCTAAAATGGTCCTTGCCCAGAGTACAGAGGAAAAGATACAGTTTAGTGCGGGGAGGAAAAAAGTATTCTTATGACATTAAATAGGAAATTCAGTCATTTGTTTTGAAGAGTTCATGCCATCTGCTGTTTCCAAAACACAAAATGTACCAGAACAAATGAAAGTCTTGTTACTTGTGTGACTGTAGTGCCAGCTTCACAAAATAGATATTTATATCTCAATAGCTCCCTTGGTGCCACAGCTGAGTTAGACAACAGCCTAGCTGGTATGTTTTCATGTACTGAATCAAAGAAATCCTACAGGTATGTAAGAAAAGCATGATTTTTATATCAATTAGCTAAACTGACTTTCTCAGCACTAAAGCTTTCAACAGTAAAACTGTCGACATAAAAGCACCAAGCCCCAGCCACAGTTAGTGGAAGCAAGCACAGGTTCCAGGTACTGACTTGTCTTCTGGTGTCTTACCACAGTTGCATAAAAAATTCTGGTGCAATGGCACAAGGCTGTTGTCCTAGATTCAACACATCAGACCTGTTTCCTTACTGTAGAGTACATTTTAAAGACCTAATTTGCAATATATTCTGCCTGCATAAAACCAGAGCAATACCACAGTGAATCATGTCTCATATGGGAACAAATCCCGCCTTGCCATCACAGATATATTAAAGCCAAGGGTGAGAAAGAATGACAGCGATGGCAGAAGCAGCCAGGCAGGTACAAAGAGGAAGGACTGGAGACCCATGACATGATCCAACTTGAGAGGGCTATCTGACAGCTTTATCTGTCCACAGCGTAGATGACGGTTTCTGAAACAAGCATGGTGGGTTAACTGTGTAGTCAAGGAAAATTCAGTCAGCATAATTAATGGAATTTAGATTTCATTTATCCATAGATAAACCACTTATTCTGTGCTTTGGCAGGCCATACCCATCTGGATTCACAATTCACAAGCATCTGCTCTGCTCCTACCTGAAAGATTTAAGCTGTAATGAAGGTTAAATCCTTTACGCTTTCAGCAGTGATGACTTGAACCCCCTGATGCTAAAATGAGAATGGGAGTGGGGCACCTCTCTACTCTTCAGTCTTCTCTATTCTAAACAATTTTGTGTCTCTCATCATTTTCACAAGCACTCACCCAGCTTGTATTTTGAGTACAATAATTATTTAGTCATAGAGCTGCAAGGAATAGGTTAGATATTCTCCTGGATAAATGCTTCTAGATGAAAAATAATTTAAATCTATCTGACAAGAGGGTAAGAAAGATTATTTGTGGTTTTGCTGGCCAGGACGCAGCGATCTCTTTTGCTGCTGTTGCAGAAAAAGAAAAAAATAAAGATGGCTTGTGCTGTAAATTTTGTTTCATACTTGTACTAAATTCAAACTCTTCTTGCAAAAAATGTGCACTGAAGTAATGGAATGAGAGGTTTAATAAATACAGGGGTCTAATGGAAATAGTATAGCCATGTTTAATTAATATCTGTAACGCTTCAGAGTCAACACAATTCCTTTTTCTTCCCTTTGCTGTGAGAAGATAGGACGTTTTTACCATAACTTACTCCAGACTCCTATATCAGTAAACAGCAGCAGAGAAACGTATCTGCTGAAAGAAAGCTCAGCATTATGCAAAGAGTGATAAACTTCTCAGAAGGTGTTTACAAATGCATTCAGTGAAACAGAATTTTAATGAATTGTGCCACATAATCTTGCAGTTAATGAGCTGTAAAAGCCTTTGCCAATTATAGTGACTCAAAACTAACTCTTTTGGATTCCAGATCAATAATGGGACTACTTCTGTACATTTTTATTTTTTTAAGGAAAATAAGGATCTAAGAAAAACAAAAGGTATGATTGTCATATTAAGCATCTCAGAAATGTCCCTCATTATTATAACAGAGCTATCTATATTCTTGTTATTTGTAATATCATCCCTCGGCTGCATTAAAAGAAACAAGCCTTCTGAGATCAAATGGCACCAGTATTGTAAAATGCCAGTGGCAAAACCAGGAAAGACTAATGACTTCAATAATAAGCAGGGATTTTTTCCATGAGTTATATTAAATTCAACTGTAGTGCATAATCTCTTGGAAAACAAAAATTATCCTGCTCTGCCTTTGCTATCCACCATAATTGCTCTGATGTTACAAACTGGACACATTAAAACTCTCTGAGGACTGGTTCATCTGTTTCTGTCTTATTTTAAGTGAAGGGTCTGCAGACACTGCGTTTTTGTTCAGGTGAGGTCACTATTCCTGCCTGGGAACATGACATTTTAACACATCAAAACCGTCACAGTTCCCAGGAACAATTTAATATTGTGCCCAAATAGTTTCTGTGACTCTCTATCCCACTAGTAAAACATTCTTTTAAAAAACAAAGGTTTGGTTTAATATTTTAATGTCTTCAAAATCTAAAGGAGATGAGACCAGCATTTATCAACTAAAAATGTGGCAGTTTTATTGCCTCTGATCTCCAATTTATTATGTGACTTTTTCCCAGTATGATTCTACTTTTTTCTCCTCTAAAGATTTTTTCTCTTACTCATGCCTCAGTGTGAAGGATCCATTAACAGAGGAACCACATAAAAAGTAATTCCGAGGAAAAGCCTTATAAAATGTGAAAAATTAAAGCTGTGCTCTGATCCCATTAAGAAAAGAAATTGCCTTGAGGCATCCACTAAATATGTGAAATCCATTTCTGCTGAAGGGCTTCAGAGTTTATTCCTCCCTTACAAATGCAATTTCACAGCCCAAGTTGAACGTTTAAACAAAGAGAAGCAGGATCTTTTCCCAGTTAGCGCCTCTTTTCCTTGATCGCTGCCAGGTCACCAAGTGCAAATTTACATCAGAATCTGAGATTAAATGAATCTCAGCCAAGAGGCTTTAAGGGCATTTCTGCTTGTGAAGACTGTAAACCAGGAAATACTCTCAGTATGGAGTGTTTACTGTTGTTATTATCAGTATTTATTTTCCTCAGCTTTACATAGACAGCCGGAGAAGGCTGAAGGGCTTAACATCTCCTTTCCTTAAGGGGTTAGTTTAAGCTCCCTGGTGACCCAGCTCCTTCTAACGCTCTGGTTCTGGTTCTGGAGCCTCACATATTTCATCTCCACAGCCCTATACACAGGACTAAGGGAGCAGAAAAAAAGAAAAGCATGAGCAGCCACCAAGGTAGATGTCTTGTCCCTGCTGAAATCCCCCACCACCATGAGCTTATTTCCCCCTGTCCCATGGCAAGGTGCATCCGGCATGAGCTTGTGGGGACCCTACCCCAGCTCAGAGAGGCTGTGAGGAGGGAGCAGTCCTTCAGGCCTGCTGCTGGAGAAAAGCTCTGCTTAGGCCCCTTGATTGAAACATCCTCGGAAGCCCTGCTTTCTCCAAAAGTTAAGGAACCACATGCTGCTGCCCCTGTCCTTGCTGACACAAGCCACTGAACCAGGAGACTGAAAGCAATATGGTAACGACCCTGTTGACTTCAGAACATTACTCCATAAAACTCAGTGAATCTTGGACCAGGAGAGCA
This sequence comes from Ifrita kowaldi, assembly GCA_013398055.1. Taxonomy (NCBI): domain Eukaryota; kingdom Metazoa; phylum Chordata; class Aves; order Passeriformes; family Cinclosomatidae; genus Ifrita; species Ifrita kowaldi. The sequence continues at coordinate 112,138 of VZRS01014568.1, forward strand.
GGTGGGAAACCACAGTTTTCCTCTCTTCCGCACTTGAGATCCTGCTGTTGGTTGAGGAAATGTACTTTGCCCTCCCCTCAGTTGCAGTTTACTATCCAGCAACTGAGGTTCGTTCCCTTTTGCCCAAAGCAGTGTTACCAGCCCACCCACCCCTGCTCCCCTGAGACAACAGACCAGTCTGGTGGCCTCTGGCAGAGCCGTTTTCATCATTCTGCTCCATCCTATAGAATGAAAGATACCTTCAGTGCTGCAAACGACTTCAGCGGTGAGAACTAACAAGCTGTCTGCAAGTGTTCCAAAAATCCTAAGTGGGAATTTGACTGTACAAAATGAGAGGAAGAAGTGGGTTTTCCCTGTGAAGTTTTCTTGCTTAGTCATAATTTCAAGATAACATCCGGAGAGCAGAAATAGCATCTCTGAAGGGTATTGGGGAAACTCTTTTAAAGTATGTAACAAGCAAAATAACTGCAAGCCTGATGAAAATTCAGAAGGTTTCTAATCCAGCTAGGATATATGAAAGAGCCCCCTGCCCTCTGGCATATTTATTATTGGTTGCTATTTCTCCAGTGGAAATATATGGTAACATTTAAGCCCATTGGCACAAAACCTGTCCTTCAGGAGCTGTTTGCCAGCCCCTCTGAGTTTATGGTAACGTAAACTGAGAAATTGTTCCAGGGCCTAGATCATGGGTGTTACCTCTTCCCATCCTGCTTCCAGTGCAAAGATCCAAAAAAACCCACTTTGTTTCACATTTTAAAGGAACTGGGACAGGGGGAGGGAAAGCTTTTCTGGCTGTAATAGTGATGTTTTATAAAATGAATGGGTCTGTTCTGCAAATAAGTAAGACTAAAACTGCTAATGCAGTTCCAACAAATCAAAGCACTGAGTGTCAACACATCATCAGAATTATCAGTTCTCCTTATAACTCCTTTACAATATGTTACTTGGCTAATATTTTCCCTTCTCACAGCTTCTGAAGAGTTAATTATAATGTGGTTCTTTCTATAAAATTTTTCAATTTTCTTCTTGCTGAAACTACTGGACCTTGTCTGACAGTCCTCTAGTTTCCAAATTTCACATGTGTTTCTCGGGCCTGAATATTTTATAACGTACATGAAAATGAACAAATACCTATATTCTTAAACTGCTTGCTGAACATTTGCTTTTCTGTCAAGCTGCTTCTCAGTCCCTTCACTCTCCTATTTAAAAGAAAATGCCAGTAATTTTTATGCATATTTTCTATTATATCACCGTTACTGACTGTTTGATCCATTTTTTTGCAAGATGAGTAAATACACATATTGGGAGTTTTGTATAAAATTACTTTCATGCCAATAGTGGAGGCACATTTTAATTAAGCCAAAGTAAAATATATCTGAGAGAGACCCACATTTTGACATCAGTTACAGATGAGCAATCCTATCAAAGGATATTAAATTCCACTGATGCTACAGAGCAAAGGTTCTTCCCCTGTAATTACACTTTAGAAATTATGTTTGTTGAAAAATCTAAACTGAGAGCAGGCACAACACCTGAAACTTTGGTTCAGCTTCAGTAGGAGAGTTGAATGCTCTAGTGTTTAAGGTAGTAACCCAGGACTTGAGGTTTCCAGCTTAAAGTCTTTATTTCCTCATGGGTTTCTGCTGTGTGATCTTCAATGAATCATTTAATACCGATCTCTTTGAGGTGTTGCAGAATTTAACACCTGCTGTTTTCAGGGGAAGTTAAGATCTGAAAGACCTAAGACATTGTCTCTCCATGCCACAGTTGCCCTGCTGTGAAATAGAACAGTAGCAGGGGTAAGAGCCTTACCTGGTCAGGTATTACAGTCATGAAAGCTGGTACACATTGCATTTAAATTCTGCTCTCATTTTACAGAAGTGCATGCAAGCACAAAAAATTTAATACATGGTAGAGTTTCTTAGGACCTTGATAATTTCTGAAATACTATTTCTTTAATGTTCTATATTCTCCTTTCAATGAAGCATTAACTAGAACAGCAAAATACCTTCCTTTTTGACCAAATAGATTCATTCTCTCTTCTGCTGTGAAGACTGAAATGGTTTAGATGGACTGTTACTTGTAGCCCTTCACCTGGAAACATTTCCTGACAGTGTAGGGTGGTAATGGTCACTCTTCTTCATGGCTTTAAGTACTCTTTTTCCAAAATCCTTCTCTCTTCACTCACTTACCACCCTTTTATCTCTTATGCTTTTTATTTCTGTAGTATTCTGTCTTTTTTTATATCTTTGCCTCCCCTTCTCCCACCACCCATCTCTCTTTGGGTGTTAGATATGGTAACATAGAGTTTGGACTAGAATAGATGGTACAACTGCTGCAAACAAATGAATCTGGCTAAGACTTACTGGTAGCCTGAAGAAAATCCCACATATGGAATTTGCTGTAATTTTTAACACAGAATAGGATAAAAAAACACAGGAGCAGTCTCTTTTGCATAATCAGATCAGCCTCCTCTCTTTCATAACTGCTCTTGCTGTGTTGTCATCCCCACCCTCACCCCCACTCCATGCCCTTCACCTCCTTGTTGATCTTCTCTCACTTTCCACTGCAAATCCTCTCCTTTATGTGAGCATCACTCTCTCATGGCCTTTCTCAGGCAACATTATGCACAGTGGACTCCTCCTGTCATCCCTTCCTACTCAGTAGAATCACACCACTCTCCTCTTGGCAGCCTTCACTGTCAGGTTTAGTTGCCTTGCCAATAAAGCAAGACATCTCCAAAGTGAATCCTTCCTGGCAGCACTCCCTTTAAGGATAATAATTAGGAGCCTGCACTTCAGAGGCAAAATCAGTGAAATTAAAGGAGCAAAGCTGTGGCCAGCCTGCTGTACAAGGGAATGCTGCTGTCCTTCCATCTCATGGGAAACAAACTTGGAATAGCTCCGCTTTTGACTAGGTCCTCTTTTCACATGTTAAATTTATAATAACAATTAACAATAACAAATTAATAATTACAATATAGCCACAGAAATAAAGCAACTATGTATATAGATAGAATCAATGACATAAAGCCACTGTTGTAACTATGGACTGGGTGGGTTTTCCTGGCCCACAACACTGACAGAAGGCTGGAAAAATACTGAGTTGTGACTACCCCTCAGTTCATTACTCCTTCTCCACTCCCTCCATGACCTTGGCACAGTTAGTGTTTAACCCTGATGAGAAACTCCCTTGGGCACTCTTTAATTTATTATTTTTTAAGAAAATCCCCCAAATATGTATTTCAGGTGCCACCATAACAAACATTTCTCAGCACTGGATCAGCAATGTTGGTGGCACCCGCTAGAAAATTTGGTTTGTTTCATTTGTAAGAGACAAGGCACTTGTTAAACTGGAAGTGAACTTGCTTACACAAAAAAATAGACTAACATGAGTAGCATGTTTATATTATTTGGAGAGCCATGTTTTGGAGGGATTTTGAGCATTTAAAAGGAAAAAATCTTACAATGGTAATTCTTCAAAACCGGTGCAGCACGAAAGAAAAAACATTTGATCCCTCTGTGCTAGGAAGCCACTTAACCAAGGGGACTTATCACAGCTAAGCATTAATTGGTGAAAATCTGGGAGAAACATTTGCAATTGCAGGAGCTGTGTTGCTGAGAAGACGGCTGATTTGCCTAGGGACTTTGCTTAAGCACTTTGTAAACGACATTAATTAGTTATTTTAATATTTGAATTACCTTTAATTATTCTTGCATTCGACAACTTTGCACGGGGTGCATCATCCTATGTGTTTGTACCAGAAAGCATCCATCAGTTGAATAGAAACAAAGACAAAGAAAGAAAAGCAGGACATTTCTTTTCCACTTTCATCTTGTCTTTTCTAGCCTGATAGCTTAAGAACCCCTTTTCCTCATTTTCTTTCAGAACTCATAAAGTTACTTGTCTCAATGTTAGCAGGTTGATTAGGATTATTATTTTTTACAAGATAGAAATTGTTCCAGCCTCAGTGATCTTTCTGATGTCTTTAAATATACCGCCTAATTTTCACAGTTTTACTGTTTTACAGATCTGTCTGCAGTTGGCAAATTTCAGTTGTGTGACACTGCACCCACAAATACCAAGGCGCTACAGAACAGATCAGTAAAACTGGGAAAAGGGAGAGATAAAATGAACACTCTTCTCCAGTTTAGAGGTGAAAAAATAAAAGACAACAGCATCCAGTAATTTCACTGCAACCCTCACCAAAAAAAATAATGCTACGTCTCTGACATGCCAAGGCTCAATAACTATGCCTATCACAGTGAAGCTGGATTCACTAAGTGTGTCTAGAGGCTACTGTCCTCCAGTAACAATAGATTTCCAAACACAAAAGTCAGTAAGATTTTTATTGCACTACAATAGCAAATATTTAAATGTACCCAGAAACTAGAGGCAAGGAATGACTCTCAAGATATGTTGCTGCCATATTAAGGCCAGTGTAAGCTCTCTGCAATTAATTATTTTTTACCATCATTATTCTTTATTTAAAATTCATCTTTGACACTGTGTCACTTTGAAACTCATGGTCATGCACACAACTTAATCAACCATATTCCAGTCCTCCTCTTGCTTGCCTAAGTCCAGCTTTAAAAGTTCTTTGTCTTCTGGTTCTTCCATCCTTAGGAGGTGATTATGACCTCCTCACCATCTTTCTGTGTGTACTGTGCTTCACTGTCTCCTTGCCCTGCACCATACTTTGGCATGATCATATCTTCTACAACAAATGAAACTATCATTCTCTGTCACATTTATCAGATAGATTAGGACAACCTAGATTTCATTCAGACACTGTTTGTTGTAGGTCTTTATCCAATCTCTCCATCTACATGTGACCTGAATGAAAGCATGCCTTGTGGATACTTTTTTCACTGGGATTTTAAAACTAATCGAAGACTCTTAATTGAAATGAATGAAGACGACATGTTCATTCATCCCTATTTTATCAGAAAAATTAACTACACATGGAATTAATTTATGGCACTTTGTTTACATTTAACTATAAATGAATATGAAAATTGAGTGACATGTTGGAAAAACATGGAGATTAAAAAAACCTGCATGGGAAAATATAATTGCCTGCCAAGAATCTATTTGTGCAATTTCAGCATCAGATAATAATCTGATTATTTTCAGAACACAGGAAGAGTTCTGAACACATTTCATTCTGTGTTGTTAATGAAATCATAAATATTTTTGTGCATGTGAATGTGTGCTCTAACATGTTTGTGATTTTCACAAAGTTTAAAAGTGTCCTAATTTGGAAGTGTCTTCTGATGTCTGTGGTTGGATCTAATTTCACCACTCCCACATGGTTGGAGGGTGAAGATGTTGGGAGTTTTTAACTACACGAAACATGCTGAAGAACTGACTATAAAGTGGTAAGAAAGGAAATGGCTGTTCCTTCAGATTCCCATTTAACAGCTGCAGACAAGAGAAACAGAAAGAGGCTGAAAGCTTCAAGATCAGAGGGGAAGTTGGTGGAAAAGGTAAACCTCCTCTGTCTAGACTCTCTAAATCCCAATCCACTGCCTCCTAATTCTTGTCATTTAGTATAAGGTTGAAAAGAAACAGTTTTCATGCTGGAAATGCCTCTGGGTACTATCACGAATTGTACCAATTCCCACCCTCACTCTGCCCTGCCCAGTGTTTTGCTGCTGGTAACTACTGGAAAAATTTTGCCCATTGTTCCCAGGCAGCAGTTCATATTTCCTCATTTTGACTAATTCTGCTTTTTCTCAAGGTAGATTTCATTAAGATTCTGATGGGTATTAACAGGAATTAGTAACAGTGATAACTAGGGGAGGTGGGGGAAAGAAAAAAAGAAAGCAAGAGAGAAAGAGACCTTGCATGAACACAGCACAATTGAATTGATTTCAGGGTAAAATCTCCTGTTGCAATAATCTCTTGCTAACTTACTTTATAATACAGAATCTCTTCCAATTACAGAAGTCTGAATTTTGTGCTTTGTTGGTGAAACTGATTCTAAAAATTAAGTTGGAGTCCTGTTCTTCGTCACCATCCCCGAAAGTGTTCACACTTTGAGGGCGTTGGGATGTGCTTGGCAGAGTCAGCTACCTGCCAGTGTTCTCAACAGATTTTAACAGAGAATACTGAACACTGAACAGCAAGCTTGATCCTTTGACTATGAAAAAGAGATGAACAAATTAAATCTTCTGAGAAGAAGTTTGGTTTGTTTTGGTCAAGAAAAGTGTTTAAAGCTGAGTTGAGTTTTATCAGCTTTGCAAAAATAAAATGTATGGCACTTGAATGTATCTCCTACCATCTAATTTATGGTGGATTTTTCTAAGAATTATACATCTGCATTGTGGAATTCTCAGAAGCATGAAGCCTAGAGACTGAAGCAGAGGGTTATGAACTTGTTTTGAAAATAGGAAAATAGATGAAAGTTTGCTGTTCTTCATAAGTAGATTTAAGTTTGGAAAGCCAAAGGTGTCAAAAAGCCAAACAATTCAAAATGCCTTCACTAAAATCCTAATCCCAAATACCACAAGGAAAATGTTTCATGGCACGTGGTGTATCTGGCAGTGGCCATAAGTGCTGGAAATATCCATCTGTATGAAAAGAACACACTCTGCTGTACCCCCAGAGCTGCCTACCCTGACACCAGTGAAGACTCAACTGTTTCCTCATCACCCTGCACCTCTCCCGACAAAGAAGAGGGACTGACTCTCTGCCAGGGATGTGCTCACTGGTGCTGAACTGCGGGATGTCTTCCTTCCAGCTTTACTGCTAGATGGCTGCTGATTTTAAAACAGTTGATGCTTTGTCTCCTGCCTCAGTTTCTTCGACTCTGATAAGAAGGTAATAAGGTTAATTTCCCTAATTGCTAATTTCATGCTTATTTGCCCTGAAGTTTTCAGGCAATAAGCCCTGTTAGAGTTCAGTGCTATTTTCTGCACTGAATTCATAAAGGCAGCCCTTTGCTATACAGCATCTTTTCCACTGTTTCACCATTGATAACAGGTATAGAGCCAACCAACATAACTTTTATGTTTCCTCTATAAAGAACCCAGAATTGACCCAGGGTATTTATTATTAGATGCTGTTAACATCTAACAAATCAATTTGGGATAGGTGAAAAATTACACTTTCTTGTAATTAATTTCAAACATATTTGAAGCATTCGTTGCTTGAATAGAATTTAACTTCATTTTTAGTTTGGTTTGCTTTGTTTAACTTTTGAAAGATAAGCAGTGTCTAATCCGAATAATGTGTTTAAGCACTTTGCGCAACAAAAAGCTAAGCATGTGTTTAAATGCTTTCCTGAAATGGAGCCTCCAATTTTTCCTCAAGATCTACATGTAACCTCATTCTTTCTACAAGACTGGGATTTTTTTTAATTTTTTTAATTTCATGTATCTAAAACTTCATTTTAAACTGTGTCCCTCTTAACAGGTAATACAAAATACATTTTCCTCTTTTTTGCAAAGTGAGTTTGCTGCAGCCTCTGTCATAAAGCAAGTGAGAAGCTTGAGTCTAAGCTACAGAGTAGCTAATTCCATTTAATATTAATAATTAGTCACAGGTGTCTTGGACAATATGACCAAATAAAAGCTGTGCTCAAAGAAATCCCAGTCCTTCTAATTTCAAGACTTTGATAGGGACTTTGCTCTCGAATGCTCAAATAAATAAATAAATGAGGCCAAGGAATTCATTTGAAATATTAATTAAAATGCAAATTAAATCCAGATTGCATGGGCTTTAAAAACTGTTCTCTGAAGTTCCCATGAATATAAAGCATGTGACAAGCTACTGTTTTAAATGAGATCTACATAAGCATACATTGTTGAAAAACTGCTTGGCTTGAAAATAACCTTACCAACACCATGAACTGCGAATAATGAGAGAAAACCTTCAGCAGCAACAGCTTTCATCACTGACAAGGCTGTCTGTGAGGCTTTGCAGCATGGAGGGAGGAGGGTGGTGTGACGTGCCCTGGCCACCACCACTCCTGCCCATCTGTGTTGGTGGCCGGCTGCCGCCTGGCCAGGCAGGTGGCCAGCTCCAGCGGGATGCGGCGTGCCAAGGTTGATCGGCTCTGGGAGCGCTGGTGCTGCAGAGCTGCTGCCAGCCAGGGAGGCAGGACAGCCCACCCCCCGGCACCACTGCCCTGGCGTGCGCAACCAGGCCAGCCATGCTCAGGCATCACACACTCCTTCCCATTTGGAGTAAAGGAAAGCAGAATATACCCAATTCTTCCCTCCATCAGTGAAAAGATGTTCCGTATGACGTGCTCCCCTCCTGAGTCGGCCAGCCTTGCTCACAGCACATCCTGGCACTAACAAGTGCCTTTTTCTGTGATGTCTCTCCTTGATTGAGTGCTGCAGATGAATTGCTGCAAGAAAAAGACAGATGAAATAAGTGCACCACCTTAAGCAGAGACTAACGCAGGCATCTGGAAATCCTCTCTTCCAACATTGTCTCAATGTAAAACAGTGCTTCTGACAGATTACAATTTCTATTTAATCTGTTTTCTAGTTCATCCCACTCCCAAAATCAAGCCTTGTGTCTATTGGGAAAGGGTTTGTTTTACTTCTGACCAATAGAGTTTTTATAGTTTACCTGGCCACTACTTCTGTCCCTCTGCCAAGCAATATAACCCTGTTAACCAGTGCGGGGAGCAGGATGTGGGATGGCCCAGGCTCTGCTGAAACAGGCTAGGGCCAAGTCACATCGCCCAGCTCTTTATGAGGAAGATAAATGATGTTCAGAATACAGTGTAAACAAGCAATCCAAATATCTCCCTACAGTCTTGGGAACACCAGACTTTCTGGAAGAAGCTTGTACAGCATGAACACCATGAAAAAGTCCATAAGGAAGAGAAAGATTCTGCCTCAAGAGCTCCAGTGAAGCCATAATAAATAATGCATAGGGCCACATGCTGAATGACAAACCTAATAAGGAACATCAAACATCTGAATGTCCTCTGAGCCTCATCCATCCCGCTTGCCAAATGGGCAGGTGCTCAGAGAAATGAAAGAATGTGACGATGGACAAGAAGAGCCTATCAAATTGCAAAAGCTCTAGGAGCTGAGTTCAGGCTACAAACCTGCCCTGTTCCAGTATTTGCTAATCTGTAGATGCAGGACTTGGTAATGAAAAAATATTAATGTGAGTTTGAGGTGTGGCAGATAATATATGAAATTTATACTGCCCCACTAGGGAGAGCTTCTAGGAGCACAAGTGTAACACAATTTAGTTTCCATACCTGAAGAGTTGTTCTCCCAGCATTTTGTCAGCCACTGAAACCATTGGTGTCCTTGTCCATTCATCCATAGCTGTAAGCTCTACCAAGACTAATTAATCCTGCTGAAAGATCTGCCTCAGTGGGAAACACCATCTAGATGTGATGCCCTTGCCTTTAATTTCTGAGCAGACTTGGTTAAAAGAAAGTCAGGTAACTTGGCACAGAAGCGCCCTTTGTTTTCAGAGAGATCAGACTTTAAAGTATTTTTTCACTTAATTGAAAATAAAATTTCCCCAGAGTGCTGAAGTCTGCTCTTAATGCATGTGCACAGCTCTAATTAATGCTAATTATTTGCATTCACCAAGGGGAGAAGTGTATTACTTTAGGTGCCTACTTGGAATACGTTACCTTAGCCCTTCATGTGACTCCAAGTGGTGCACTCGAATGGAAAGATGCAGCTGCCTTGAGAACCAAGTGTCTGGTGCCTGAGGATAATCCAGATTGAGTGTAGGACAGGATGTGCTACACCACAAATAGCATAGCCAGGCTTCCTGCACCACACAAAGTCTGACTCACAGAGCTTGCACACACAGCAGCACAGAGATCACTGCAAGTTCATTTTGCCTCTGCACATTTGGGCAGGGGACCCTATTCATGAGACGCTTACACCGTGCCCAGCCAAACGGGCCGTGAGCCTTGGTGTCACAGTGCCTCAGCACAACCAGTCAACAAGCACTGCTCAGGCTGGGGCAGCACAAGAGATCAGTGCTCAACCCACAAACAAAGCCCAGATCTCCGGAGATCTAAGCTCAAGTTTTATCTACTCAGCTACACTTCATTTTGTGGCAGGGCTGAAGTCCCCAAAGGATGTTTCTTCCAGAGCACCACTGAAATAATGAAGCACGACAGATTTATTCCAGTTCAGGAATCTGGTCCATACACTTTCATTGTAAATAAACTGCAAAACCTGGACATCTTCCATGCTCTTGCCCACACACGCAAGTTCATCCAAATTCATCAAGCTTGCCAGCATCTTTCTAGATGGTTACCCTTTAACTAGGGCTTTATTGGATAACTGTAACCCAATTTGCTGCAGCTGCGTGACCCTGGCTCGCTTTTGGAATGGAGCAAGCCGTGGGAGGAAGTGCCAAGCAGGAGCCCACCTGCCAGGCAGCAAGGGTAGCTAGAAAGGACCAGTCTGAACGTGCAAAATCAGGTGGCAAAGATGTGCTGTTTGTTTTTCCTAATGACAAAATTAGCACACTGATAATAATCAAACAGAGCTATGTGCAGTGGGGGGTTATTTAATTAACAAACGTCCTTTTCCGGGTATGAGCAGGACACAGGCACTGTGCTCACCCATGCAAGCTGTCACTCATGTCCCTGGAAAACTCATGTGCAAACTGCCTTCAGCTTCCTTCGTCTGGGTTTGCTCTGGAGAGGAGGTGGATCCTACTTGTGTTTTTTATTCACATATTCTCTTTCTGCACAATGTGATATTTTTGCTCACATCCAAGAACATAGATCACATCTAATAGAATAGGTTGCTTTGAAAAGCCCAGTGGAAAAGGCTTTCTTCCAATACGTGCCCACAAAGTAGTGTTGGGGATGCTGCCTTCTGCTACTTCTAACTACAGTACATCTTCATATCTCACAACTGCCTGATCAAAATCGGGTTTTTTCCTTATTAAGTTACCTGTGGCTTTAATATTTAATTGAGAGAAACATCTTAGTCCTTGACTACCTTTATGTAATACAGCAGCTTCACAGGCATGATCGTGCTCTTTGATGCATCCAGCTCTGGAGACCCATCCAGCAGCAGAAGTCAAGAGTGGTGATACAAATTATCTTCTCTGGGTTTGTTATACATCGAAGGAGTTGGTGCAGCTGCTCAGAGCTGCATCAGCCCACCTGCGCCATCCCTGTGAGAGGGAAGCTGGTCAGCAGATGTGTAACAGGAGAGATTTTTCTGCTGTATACTGTCCTTCAGAAAGAAGGCAGGTGAGGAAGAACAGCAGTAGGCACCTTGTACAAAAGTCAGTTCAAAGGGTAGCAGATGTTTCCAATTTACCCCTGCACAAGGAACATCATCGCACTGAACTTTCCTACAACAGACTCATAAATTCCTAACTCCAACAGCTTCCATTTTAAAAAAAACTCGGAGGAAAACATTCAAGATATAAAACTCAGGTTTACTTTTACTTATTAGTGATTTGCTCTAGAGAAATCCTAAGCTCAAACTTGCCAATTTGCTGACAACTTCTTCAACAATCAAGGTTATTCAAATGTTAAGTTTTCCCTCATTTTATGGAGATAAAGTCCAGATGTTGATTAAAAACTTGTATTTCTTCAAACATTATGGCTGGTTGGAAATAAAGTTTTAGGTTTCCTTTGCTTCAACTTTGAATTTTACTCATTCCGCTTTGTTCTGCTTTTTTTATTATTTTTATCAGCACTAAAATCTATTCCAGGCAAGTACAGATAGCCAGAACCAGCTCTCAGTAGTTTGCAGGGTAGTCAGTACCATGAAACCAGTGACAAGGCAGCATTTTAATAGTCTTTCAGTGAGGGCAGTTGTGTAACTAGGCTTGAATTTCTCTAGCTAGCTTGGCCAATTTGGGGTTGGTAAAAGATGGAAGCAGATTTAAGGGAAGAAATTAAATGGATATAGACATATATCAGCTCAGGAAAGGAACATTCCTCTCAGGGGCTCTAGGGGTGTTTAAAGAGCCTTGTGGGATTGTAGGAAGCCTATCATGGCAGTCATGGTTGAGATGGGAACACCTCATCAGATAAATTCAGTCACAAATCTGTGAATCGGCGGTGCGGAGTCACTGAGCACCTTCGTGATGCTGGGACAGAGACAGTCAATGAGATGAGATGAGTCAGGAGAAGTGTGACAGGAAGGTGGAGGAGGATGTGAATAGATTAACATTCCAACCAAGAATTGCATATTCAACATTGTAACTATTCATTAAAGGGATCAAAGAGCTGCAGGTAAAAGGCCAGAAAAGAAAGGATTAAAGTTATCCAGGTGCACGTGACAAGATTGCACTGGAAAACTGCAGAGTGGGATTTTGAGAAGTGTGGATAGGAGCTAAAAAGGTAGGATCAAAGCTGAAAACTATTGTCATGTAGAGCCAAAGAAACTTGGAGGACAGAGTTTGTGATAACAAAAAAGAGAAAAGTGCTGAAGTCCAAAAATAAATTGAATTTGGCCAAGAGGAGACAAGACACAGGGCAGACGTGGGATTAAATGGATAGCAGGAGTCAGAAGCAGGTTGTGCGGCTGAAGACAATGGAAACATGAGGTGAGATAATTCTCAAAATGATCAGAGAATTGCCTGTTTAGATGGGGCTAAATACAAAGAAGAGGAATGTTAAGGATGGAGTCAGTAATAGTGAACACAAGGCATATATGGAGGCAAAAATTTCTAAAATTATAATGTCATTAGGGATGTTGGCATAGTAAGTACCAAAGTAATAAAAGCATTCTCTGCTGTATTTGGAGGTAGGGAAGATGTTGCTGAGGCTGGAGAGAGTTTTCTCTCTCTCTCTCGCTCATTCTTTTTCTTTCATATGTGATTTACTAAAACATATGCAATGGGTAATGTCTGTTATCAGCAATCAAACTTGGGGCAAAGGAATAGGGAAAAAGAAGGAAAGAAGAGAGATCCAGAACCGTGTATTCTGCCAATTTTGTTGTTCCATTTGTCGCAGAAGAAACTCTGTAAGAAAAGTCTGAAATTAACACATGCACAAATACACGTATATAACTTTCAATTCAAAGCACTGAAAGTAGTAAATGCTCCAGAGATGGATATCATGGGTTTTGTTTAAGGCATAATCTCTATTCCTTTTGAGTTTATGGAGCAGGAAGAGCTGTTGAAATTGAGTGAAAGCTGCAGACAAAGTCTTTAATCAATCTCCAAAGCTGTTTATTGCAAGTATAGTATAAAGCAATAGAGATTAATGTTGATTTCTATAAATCACAGCAAAAAAGCATCTTCTCTTTCACTGCCAGAGGTGTAAATATCTTCCCTTTTTTCTCAGATTTAACTGTAACATGCTGGCTGCAGAGGTTCTTCAGGGGAAAAGAACACAAGCACAGTGTCAGTGCTTCTAAAACAAGTAAATTTAAAAACAACTTGTATGTTTATTTACAGAACTGGAAACTGCTGGAAGTTTTAGGCACCTAATTCCTACTGAGCAACCTTGAAAATGTCAACCCATGTACAGAAGAGAGCTGCCAATTATCTACAGCTACCACTGGGGCAGGAACCAGACACTCAACAAGGGGCTGATTGTCTTTTTAGGGCACATCCCACAGATTCCAGGCAGTGAATCCAACAGATGTATCACCTTTTCCTTTGTGAAAGTAGTAGTTGGGCACTTCTTATTACCACCTTCTATTTTTTAATAGAATTTTATTTTATTGGTTTTGTTTTGGTGTTTGGTTTGGTTTGGTTTGGTTTGGTTTGGTTTGGTTTGGTTTTTTGGGCAGAAGGGGGAAAAATAAAGTGAGTGAAAAACGAAATTATAAAAAAGTCCAGGGGGATATTTAAAAAATATCTCTATCCATGTGGAGTCAAGCTTATTTCATGTTCAATTACGGCCTTATACTATAAGAAATGGATTTAGAGCAGAGAGAACAGAAAGCCCTGGGACAGCTCATGTGGCAAAAATAAAATGCAAAATGGAAAGTTATTGCCATATAAGAGAGTCAACATAACATCTGTGTTTTCCTACCACTCCTGCCAGTGCCACTCTCTCATCATTAGCTGCTGCTTGGACAATTCTACCAACACCTCACAAGAAAACTTCAACAGCTACCCTTTTACTCCTGTCCTGATCTGTATGAGCTGCAGTGCATCTTACGCAGCTCCACAAACTCCCTGCCCAGAGAGAGATCCTGCCTTTCCAATAAGTTGGCCAAAACTTCTTGTAATAACTGTGAAGAGAAATGCTCTTTCCTCCAGGAGGAAAGTCAGAGTGTTTAAGCAAGGCTGTTCCTCTGGAAAACTCTCTAAAGGAATCTTTCCAGATAGAGTGATTGTAACAGGGAGCTGATAGAAATTATCCTCTTGGGGTAGGCACTTAAATTTTCTGGGGCACTTCAGCATAAATCTTGTGACTGCAGAGCAGTGGGCAAAGAGTTTTGTCTTAAGGAAGATCGAAGTAGAAGATAAATTCATTCATCTAAAAAGTAGGGACCAGTGTCAGTCAAAATACTGCATTGTAGCAGACACAAGTGAGCCTTCAGAGAAATGTCGTCTCACCTGAGGTCTCTGCACTCCACCTGGAGCTTTGCAGAAGGCCATGGTAGGTTGCAGCAGCACACAAAATGCTGAGACATTGGCAAAATGTTGAGAAAACGCATCATCATGCTGAAACCTGTCTCACGAGATGCTTTCAGAAAAAAATACGAACTTCCCTTTGCTGAACATAAAGTTGTGCATAGACTGAGTGAGAAAAATGTATTTATATGTTCATCTCATTTTCTGAGCTCAAAGGCAGAATAGTGACATACGATTCAGTCACTGCGTTTGGAGGAGGTTCCTACAAATCCCCCCTGATATGCCTGAATCATTTTTTCTATTATCATTCTTGTTAAACAGTTGAGATGTTTGAATGGAATTTTCCTTTGGGATTCAACACCAAATGTTGAAAATATTACATGGATTAAAACCCAGTTAAAGAACTTAAAGCTATGATATAATGTTTTACTGAGTCCCACTCCAAACTGCAAAGCAATGATAAAGTTACTAGAATATCCAAACTGAACTCAAGAGATTTTCGCTTCTGACGTTAGATAAAAACTTTCAAGGAAAGAATAGTTTTATTCCAGAAGCATTTAATAATGCCAAGATACTTGTTCTGTTTTAGTTAATTAAACTTAAGGAACATGAGAGTGGATAAAAGTTCATTAAATAGGTACAGGCTGATGGTGAATTGGAATACTAATTGAGCTTTTATGTGCAACAAAAGAGATACAAATGGAAGTGCACAGTTATTCTAGTGAATGCCTCACATAAAAGGCCCCAATGGAGCAGAGAATGCATGAAGAAAATTGGATTGTAAAATCTCAGAGATAAAGATCAGTTCTATGAAACATGATGCCCCATTGCTTGCTTTTCTATTTTGAGAAGATTCCTTTAATAATGCCAACAAATGATGCAGTGACTGCTGTAGGTGCATTTGAAAGGTTCACAGTCTGATTCAGAAGTGAGGCAGTTAGATTCAGGGCTTTAAGTACAGTAGGGGATATGATGGGACCTTCATGGAATGTTTGAGTATCCCTGGCTTAAAGAGCATGAAAACCTTAGATTAGAAAGAGTCACATATTCTGACGTTGTTCTTTAAACTCTTGAAGTGTAGTGGCTATTTGGCTTGGAAAACCTTTCCCCAATTCAATTTGCAGCATATCCCTGAAATGTATGTGAACTATTCAAAGTTAGAGGAGAAGAAATGGGGGTGGGATGAAATGAATATACAAAAAATTGGTTCTGAAACCTGGAGAACACAGCTGAACCATGTGCTTCTCCCTGGTTTTCCCCTCCAGTAGCCATAACTGGCCATGTGTTGGAGGAGATGCCTTGCAACTCCAAACCAGCTTCTGAGATTGTCCTTGTGATTGAATCTGACTTTTCACTATCAATGGCAGTGGTACTAACAGACTTTCTTAAAATACCAAAAAGAAATTGTGAATACAGCATTTCCCACACCTTTTGGAAGCCAGCTCACCTAAGAGCACTAACAGCCAGTAAAGAAAATTCTGGAATGGCAGTAGCAAATGCTAAGAATCTACACAGATAATGGCTGAATTTCAGGGCATTTTTCTCTGCCTGAAATAAATGTTCATTGTAGGGCAAATAATCACTTTAAACTGTACTTTATTTTAATTATATGTTGAGCCAGAGCTGTTCATATATTAACCTCCATATAGAATTCTCCAAATATTGTTATGTGGTCACATCAGATGTAATTTGAGCTGCTCCCAGAGTTCACAACAAGATATTGAATCTGGACTTATGTCCTCTGTGTCCAGACAGCACCGTCTCTATGCATGTAAATTACCATTAAAAAGCCCATTGATCTATTTGAGTTTTTCAGCTGTTTTGTAAGATAATTCTGACTGTACAGAGACATCTCCAGACAGCCTAATTCCATCTACATTCCTGTGTCTTCAGTGGTGTCTAGCCAGGAGGAATCATTAGGGAGTCTAGTGGGATTTCAGATGTTGGGGAAATGTTTACAAAAGTAGGGAGTGCACTGCCCTGGAGTGGATTCCCCAGGAAGGGCAGGGAGTGCTCCTTATTGAATGTGGAAGAGGCAGCTGGTAGGAAGATCATAAGTATACATCCTGGCACTGGGAGAAGGAGGAACTACATGATCTTTGATCTGCCTTCCAGCCATATGGGATGATCATTGCACAGTCATGGTGGTTTCTGTCAAAATAGCATCAGGGTGCCTCACAACACAGAAAAAATTCAATTCAGATGTAAATATGAATCCTGTCAAGTCCAGTTTAAAGTAGATGTAGATTTGGCATTCCTGTCATAAAAATATAATAGACTTTAAAATACTGTGCCAAATTATTTAGGGGGTTTTATAGATTTTTCTCAGACTTTCATGTCATATAGGAAGAGCCGTTAAAAATTCAAATGGTGTGGAGCCAAGCATTCAAAAATAAAATCCACTCATTTTGTGAGCCATGTTTCAACCATGCACCAACACAAAGGGAGACTGCCATGGATTCAGATAAGGCAAGAGGCATGAGGTCACACCTGCCACATGTGAACAGAAAATCTGATCCAGGGTGTGCACTGAACCCAGAGTTTCTCACTGAAGCCAAGATTGCTCCCAGTCTTCAGCCTGTGCTAGTCAGAGATGATAGGCTCAAGAGCAATTCAAACAAAATGCAGACATTTTCAGGTCTCAGTAATTTATCTACAAAAACAAACTCATGTGATCGGGTTTTGCCTTGTCCTTTCCAGCAATTCCAGTTTAACATGATGCCTTGATCTTCCCATCTCCTCTAGGCAGTGATACTCACTTGAGTGAAATTCATTTACCTGTAATGACAATCTACACATATGAGAAAGGGAAGAAGGAAATTATGTATGAGAACACTCTGGCACTGTTAATTTCCACTACTTGGTAAAACCCAAATACTACAGACACAGCCTCAATTGAGCTGTGAAGGTTATTTGATTTCTTCATGTTCTGCTGATGGTTTACCATCTGTTGTCTTGAGAACAATGCTAAAGGGAGTATTCACACTACTAAAATGCCCCCTGGTAGGACGTGTTTCTCCGCTACTGCTCCTTCCCTCCATATCCTCTCCTTCACACCATCTCTAAGTTAGCATTCTTCCATTTACTTTGATAATCTTAATGTCTATTCAATCATATTTATTTTCACCTCGCCGGCATTCATATAACCTCTGGCTGTGATCTTATCAGCTCCCTGGGGAAAGTATTCCTGCAACTGCCTGTTGAGGAGAACTCCTCTCTCTTCTCTGAAGAAGCCAGTCACCTTTAGAGACAGAACACAGGATTTGGTAGACCACTGCTTTGCTCCAGCAGACAAATCCCTCTTGAAGCAATTGAAGCTGGCTTTGGGAAGTGATTAAATGAGGCACTGCTAGAGGAAATACAAAGTGTTGCAGAAAGCTTTATTTGATACAGAATGGCTTTCCTTCTGAACCAGCAATGCCCAAGCAAATTCACATCATTTTCCTGCTTCAAAAGCTATGCAGCTAAAAGGAGAACAGAAAGACTCTCATATCCTTGCCAATGCAGACGTGCCACTTTACTGTATTGCTGTGTCCAAGATAAGACTTTCAGAGTGTTTGAGGTTTAAAGCCCCAAATGTGGTGTTCTGCTGCAAAGCACGATGCTCTCTTTGCTGCTATCACCCTTTTCCCCTGGTTATTTGCTATTTTCTCCAGCAGCTTCTAAATGGAAAGGTTTCATTATCAACCCAGATCCTCTGAGGACTGAACAAGACACACCTATGGCTCTAGAGTAGAAGCTGTCTCTTCATTTCCAAGCCTCTCACATTGCACCAATTGCAGCATCATTACCCTTTTGCATTTGCAAAGATGTTTGTGCAGCTCCATCCTGCCCCTTGCCTGCTGTTACTGCTTCTCCAAGCACTCAGGCTTAGCTCAACTTTGTGCAGACCTCTCTGCTCAGCTAGTCTGAAGGAGTTTGGGTGAGATCCCTCAAAGTGTGGCTTTTTTATAAGGCAAGGCTATGCAAAAACAGCAGTGCCCAAGAAAATGACAGAATAAATGATTTAAAGCTACAGCTATCAGTCCGACGGTTTTAACTTATAAATAAAGTCTTTTAATGGCTTCAGTGGAGGCAGGATCAAGCTCTTAAAGTGTATAAATGGATACACACTCAAAGCAAGTATAACAATCCTTTATTTTTGTTGAGGTAGAAATAAGGCAAAAAGAAGGAAAACAAAGCCAGGGTTTCAGCAGTCATTTTTTATAGAAACTATAGAGGATGGGAGGGTTGATATGAGTAATTAACTCACATTTCATCCAGATTAGCAAAGCAATGGATTGTTTCTCTTTGTTTACACATCCCTTGCCCTGAGTTTCTTGGGAAGCTTTGCAAATATCCTTCTGTAGTTCCATCCTGAGACAGGCTCTGCACGGGGAGCTGTCCACACCACAGTTTTCAAGAAGTGTGGGGGTTTCCTGAACTGCTGCGGACAGCAATGCAGCAAAATTCAGTTTGCAAAGGCTCGAGAGATTTGCAGCTAATTGCTGGGTTTCAGGATTTTCAGAGAAATGCAGCTGCTGAAGTGATCTACGCCAGGCTCCCCCTCTCACACTTTTGCCCTTCTTTTGACCATGTGGTGACACTGTCTCTGTTAAGGATTTTGGAAAGAAGTCGAGTAACTAATGAATGCACCAGGCTGCTCCTTTAGAAGACTTTGCATCTGATATGGGAGTTATAGTTATTAACTTCTCTGGCAGCCCATCATTTAATTTACCTGCTACTGACCCCTTTTGTGCATCCAGAGGATAATCCAGTCCACAAGAGCCCTGCTATAGCTGGTGTGCAGGAGATCATTGTCCTATTCCCAATTTATCTAATGTAATCACTTCACTGCCTTGCTATAAGAGCTTTATCCCATCAAGAAGCTTTGGAATAATGTGGAGACATTAGAGATTAGAATTTATTGATCCTGAAGTTCATAAATTTAATGAAAATCATGATTCTCCAAAGGAACTTAATCTTCATTTGTTCTTTCAGTGGAGGTGTCAAGATTTAGTTTATGATTCATTAACCCATTGCCCATTGCTACTTTTTCCATATTCAGCTTTTCAGGAAAAGGAAAGATACCTTGTGTGCACTTACATACAGCACTTTCTCTCAGCTGCTTTTGTTTGAGACACCAACTGGTAGTCTCTGGTTTTGAAGTGAGAATGGAATGTGTTTTCTCTTACTGATTTCAGTGGGATCTGGCCCAGGATCTTTCATGAGACTCCCACTTGGCTACAAACTCCTTTCAGGTAGTTGTAGAGAACTTCCCTGAGCCTCCTTTTCTCCAGGCTAAACACCCCCAGCTCCCTCAGCTGCTCCTCACATAACTTATTGTAGGAGAACAAGAATGGGCTGCAGGCAGCCTCGACCTTGAAGAGTCAAGAGCTGTGCTGAACCAGGCATTTCTACTAAAGACCAGAGACCAGCTGACCCTCTGGCAGGTAACTCATAAGAGAGAGGAGAGGAGAGGACCCCAGACAAGGATTACTAAGAAAGCAAGCAGGACTGAAGCAGCTTTAGGTGATAGCAGCCTCCCTTGTAGCTCTGGACTGTGAGTCAGTTTTTTGTTTACCATCAACTTATCCAGACTCTTCCTCAGCTCCACTGCCCTTCTCTGGACTTGCTCCAGCACCTCAAGGGCTTTCTTGTAGGGAGGGGCCTAAAACTTGATAAAAGTTCTGTCTAATAGCAAGGAGTTGGTCTCATTGCTGTTACTTTCTGCTACACCCTGTGTAGAAAGAGAATTTGACTGAGTTTATAGCCAAAAGTTCAGCACCTCTGGCTGCTGTACTCATCCCTAACCTTGGTATGAACCCTTTCAGCTAAGAGGGGATTTTCAGCTAAGCAGCTGAACTGAGGAGGGGTAAGTGATACTGCTCAGATATTGCACAGTTAAGCTATAGAGAACTTACAGGGAAATAGATACCCATGTTCAAGTCTTCTGTACTCTTAATAATCTGTTCTCAAAATAACTCTTCATATTTCTGTCCCACCATGCACTTAATTAGAAGACTGCATTTCACAAACCTTTCCCATTTTAGATGCCTGTTATTTTTTCCACTTGATAAAACCTTGTGATGAAGTCCACAGTCTTTTCAACACGTTGAGAAAAATCCATAATCAAGGGGAGAAAATAAAAAAAATAAATAAATAAATAAATAATAAAAAAAAACTATACGAGAAATGTGGAGAAGAATTGTAAAATCTCTGACATTTCTTCCAGAAGAGCTATATTTGACAGTGAGATTTTTTTAAAGAAAAAGACAATCCACATAGGCAAAGTGGCTATGTGACAGCTGTTCACATCTGCTCTGGAGCTCACAGAAGTCAATGGAATCCTACTCATTGATTTCGAGAAACTTTAATGCCCCCTTTGATCTCCACTTACCCCTTCTCAGCTCACGAGGCTTTTTCCCAGCATTTATGTAAATAATGCAATGCAAAGCTTGTCTTTGACCTTCTTTTGTCCTGCACTTACTTTGCTGCCCAAGAATACTCCTTCATCTGGTGTCATGAAAAGCAACCACATGTAGATTCTGCTGCCAGGTCAACGTACTTCTTTTGGTGACTGTAGTTTTCCTCATGAGCAGAGCTGAAATATCATGGAATAAGGGCAGCCTGTCTGCTCCCTAGGCAAGCTCACCAAGGGAAGCCACAACCAGGCAACAAGAGATGCGACAAATGGCTTCTTTCATTATCTCACTACTATTCTCAATTAAGCACCCTCTCACAGGACTGGTCTTTCCGATTAAAATCACAAGCAGAAAATAAGACCACATAAAAATGAAAATGGCTGAAAATCTTGAGGTAAAAAAAGGATCTTGAGTTACCAGTCAATAGAAAAACTCCTTTCTGTGTAATTTTGACAGAATTTGCAAAGATAAATGCCTCTGGGAGGGCCACTCACTGTACTGGGTCACTTAAGACTAACAAGAGTACTTTTAGAGTATAGCTTTTACTTCAGAAATTGACCCGAAAAATTCTCCTGTAGAGAAAGGGTACATGGTTGACTGCACTTTTTCTCACTTTGTAGCTTTCTCTCTCTCTCCCTACATACCTATATGGCCAACAGCCCTTAGCAATTTTTGTCTAAAATTCTGCCTATAGCAAAGTTAAAATTCAGGCTCAAAGCCCCAGGCTTTTTACATTCCTAAGTGTTTCAGCTTCAGTATTTTTTTCCTAAATTGCTGTGTTCTAGAAGCAAGGAGTGAAAACATCCATTTCAGCCACTTCATATGCAGACTGACCACATGCTTCTGCCTGTACCTTTTTTACAAAATGTAATCTCTGCTCAGTAAGTGGTTAAACTGAACTGTACAATCCACGTGCCCTAAGTACCTCAATACCAGCTTCACTAACAATAACCATGCACTTATTTTTCAGGTCTATGCAGCAACACAAGCAGAAATGGGTGGAAAGGCCATCTTTCCAGAGAGCCCAGCAGCAGAAGACAGAGGTGGCCGAGGCACTTCTTGAACCTTTTGGCACTGGGAGGGTCCAGCGAGCATCCCAAAACCTGGGCACTTAGAGCCCGATTCATTCAGCCCTGGTTAATGTCGCTGCCCCTGCTTGGGAAGGGATATTACATTTAAGGGTGATACAGCCATGAATAAACATCCAGCAAAAGACTGATGTATGACCATAACCTTGAGAACTACACAGAAGGGTCAGAGGTGTCCTGGTTAATGCTGCACCATGCTGTACAACTGGATATGTGTTAACAGAGAAAGTCACAGCAAGTGTGCTCAAAAAGTCACAGCATTTCAGGGTCTTGACTTTTTTTGGCAGCTTGACACACCAATTTTTTCTATATTTTGTGACTGGTTGTTTTTACTATAATGCCTCTTTTACAGGGCTCTGTCAATGCAAAGCCACTTAATGTTGTGGATTTGCTGGGTAGGGAGTAGAAAATTGTATTGCTGCAAAGAAAGGTTGGTCTTTGCCTATAGTCTGGAGGAAGGCTTGCAGACCTATGTGTTGCTTTATGTGTTTCAGTAAAAATGAGTTAGACTGGGAACATCAAATACATCCAGCATCTGAACAACAGCTGTACTAATTTCTGTGACCACGGCTTTGTGCAAAAAATGTAGATCCAAGGAGTAAGAAGAGAAGGGATTTTTGACTGCAGACCCTGAGCAAGGCTCAAGTGGCAAACTCAGCATGATCTCAAAATTGTAGCTAATTTTAGCTGTCTGAATGTAGTTACCTCAGATTGGGAGTGTACACGGCAGTCTATGTCCAGTCTTTGAGGCATTTCTTATAATCAAACACAATAATTTCAGTATTTCTGTAACATAATTATTTCCCTATTTCCAAACACCAGGGAATCTCTGGAGAAAATCTCAACTCTACAAGTTGACTAACCGGACAAGTTAGTCCAAGCCTTGCCAAAAGCTGAGATCCTGAAAGGCTGCATTATTAGCACTGGAAAATGATGTCATCAGCACCTCAGTTCACATCTCCTTACAGTGTCCTCCAAAAGCTGTCACAGATTCTGCACTGAATCTTGCATTTCTCACCTGCCAAAAGTCAACAAGGGCTGAGCAGCAACATAGGATGAGTCAAAAGGGAAAAATGAAAATATAACAGAATCGAACTTAAACAAAGGTGTGCAATGGAGCAGAGATAACTTATGTTGGGAGAAAAGCCAAGTCTGAAAATATGTTTAGCATGCCTGAGACCACTATTTTCCACACCAGCAACAACTGAGAGACTGGTGGCATCTTTGTGGGTTCATCTTTTCAAGTAGTGCAGCTAAATTATGCTCACCTATGAGAAACAATTTAGGGATAATGTAATCATCCTGCCCGTGTGATTTACTACAGATTCCATTGACCAAAAAGGTCACTTAATTCCTCAAGCACAGATAACTTGGTAATAGTCTATGGCTGAAAAATCATTTATATATATATATGCATATATATATATGTGTGTGTATATATATATGTAAACCCTTTATTTACTGTAACAATAAACTATAGTGATCTGATCAGGCATCACTGCCTCAGCAGAGGCAGCCTGACTTCATAAAAGTACATTAAATCATTGCTGCTAGGATTATGAATAACAGCTTATGGGAGTCCTCAAGAAAGTCCTATGACCATTTAAAATGAGGCAAGAACTGTTTGTATGCCGTTCTCCTTCCTGGTAGAAAAACTTTTAATTTATAAAAGCGGTGCATTGTTCAATATCCATTGTGTTTTCTTCATTAACTCCAAGGTTTGCCTCATTTCATTTTTCCACCAAAGGGGAAAAATATATTGAGCTGTCAGTGATGTTATCTATGAAGAGAGGCTGCGGAATTCATATATTGAATCTAAGCTTTACAAACAGTCAAGTAATGGGAAAGGCTTTGTAATAAAACACAGGTAAAAATAAGCTTGCAAAAATCAAAGGGAAAAGAAAAGTCTAAATTGTTTATATAATCAGTTATACTCCCCTGAGTTGCTGATCTGTCTCTTCCTTTTGAAAATTTTCTCTTGTATTTTCCAGAGCTGGTAAATCAGGGTTTGAAAACAGCTGCAGAAAAATTGCTTCACAGATATTTTCATCCAGCTCTTGCCCATGTGAGACAAAGCTCAGACGTGCACATGCCTGGACATACTCTTTGATCTGATTTGGTTTTGGAAAACTGAAGCAGGAACTGAGCAGCATTGACTGGGTAAGATCACAGAGAGTGAAAGGAGGTTTCTGTGAAAAGTTGGGGCTTGGTCATTTCATTTGATCATGAACCATTTGACAGTGGAAAACCTGCAATACAAAAGAAAGGAGATGTGGTTGCAGACAGGCTAGTAGTGAGAAGAGATTGGAATAATTTCCATGAAAATGGCAATTGAACAAGTTTGAGTGAGTGGCAGAACTCTGATGCTGGGGCATGGCGGGGGGCACCCTGAGAGGTTGGAGGAACCTCAAAAGTCTTGAAAACATATCATTACGGAGGTACTACCAAAACCAGTTGAGAATATAAAGAGGATTTAGATGATCAGAAGGACTGAAATGAGGTCAAAAAGACATTTAAGACTTTGGGAATAGCCATTTCAGCACAATAAAAAAGGAAAGATTGAATTTACAAAAATAAACCTCTTACATGGAAATAACTGAGGCAGAAATCAGGCAGCAGCAGGAGCTGGAGGCAGTGTGGGGGTGAGATTGACAAGAGGCTTTGTGGAGAATGGCCATTGAGTAAAATATTTCCTACAGTGAGGTGACAAAGAGCCATAAAAAGGATTGAGGAACACGAGTGGAGGTGTTGAACAGAGTGGGAATGGGAGAAATGACAGACTAGTGCATTGACAAATCCATAGGTGACTTTGGAACCTGTGGCACTTCTGATAACTTCAAGTTACATAATAAATACCTTGATATATTAAATTTTTACACAAGACACTCAGAACACAGTCTCACATAAGTCAATGCAACATGTTCCTGGGCAAGTCCTTTCCAAATTTCATCCCAACTGTCTTCAACTCTTGGGATAAATGTTAAGGCACATCACAAAAATAGTGCAAACTGAGATAGGAATATTACAGGTCTGCCAAACATTTGCCTGCCAAGCTGACTAGAGAATCAATATAAAAATAGATGAAATTGCATTTACTTGTATGTGCTGTGTATTCTTTTCACACACAGCTCCCCAGCAGTCTTGTCTTCTCTCTAATTCTCTCTTTCCCTTCTCTTAAATCTAATTTTCTTTGCAGCAGCTCAGCTCTAGATGCTACAGATTTTTGTTTGTTTGCTTGTTTGTTTAGTGAATAATCAACCAAAACCTCTAGAGCATATCCTGTTCTAATCTAATGCGAAATGTTAAAAGCTGCTTACCAGCAAATTAGCTCTTTCCAAATTATGTGCACACCAGATCCTACAAGTCAAATAAAATTAAACTGAAGTTTGGTTTCCACTTTGGTAGAGATAACTTAGAAACTGGCCTTGGGACACACAGTCAACTAACTGGCTGTCTGGCGTAATGGCACAAAGCACATCCTGTAATTATGCCCATCATTTCCTCTTAACCACTCATTGGTGCAAAATGTGCACTTCAGAGTTGTTTACCTGCTTTTTCAGGGATAAGGTACACCATGAAATTCTACTGACCAAACAGAACTGCAAGTCACAGCTTATAACACACTGCATTTTTCAACCCCTTCTAAACTTCATTTGAAGCATCCTGTTTATTTGCACAACCGTGTGCTAGAACAAGGTCTTGCAAAGAATTTGATGGTTCAGACATTGCCTGGTAAAGATTTATTTGCTGCTTTGATTACAAATGACTTTTTATTCCGAAGTCTGGTTTTCTCTGTCTCACAATCACAGCTTTTGTGATGGAAATGCATCAGGAGAAACAACTGTTCCATCCCTAAAGGCTAAAACCCCACCTCAGCTGAAATCAAGGGTCATTTCCCATTCACCCCGTGCAGCCTGTACAAATTAAATGCAGGGAGAAAATAATGGGACAGGTTAGAAAAGGGAGTTTCCTCACTTTGAGAAGCAGCCTGCCTGTTTATCACCATTCACTCCAGACCAGAAACCTTCCACAATACAAGAAATTAACTCAGAGCAGATAAAATGTGAGAGAAAGATGAAGAGCAGGACACTGCAGAGTTTTGTTATTAGTGATGCCAAGCAGTCCATAAATTCACCTTTCTTGATACCACTACGTGAGATTTGAATCTCACTGAGCTTGGTAGAACCTTTGCGTTCTCATGGGCTTTGCGTCAAGTCTGTAGTGTATGTTACTACCAACATGTGTAGTTGTAACACAAGTATTTGTTAATTTGTGCAGGTTTTGTAGAACAAATGAGTGCCACTAATCAGCCAAGGTGATTTCACAAGGACAGAGCAAATCCACATGATGTGCCTTTTCAAAGGACCAGCATGTTGTCTATAAAAAATTCTTAAATTATTTCTAATGGTTGAGTTCCTTTAAACTAGATTGTCAAAATACACCTAAAATGCACCTGTGAGGCTGAAGCTATTCATAAATCATAATAAATATTTTCAGCTGGAAAAAGATTTTAAAGTGTGACATTTATAAAATTATAGAGGAGAGCTTCAGAATAGAAGCAGCTCCATTTAGGGTACACCTGAAGGGATTTTTTTCCAAAAGAATTAATTTATGAGAGAAAAATCAGATTAACTAAATTTTAATGTGGATTTTTTTCTGGGTTTTTTGTTTTCTTTGTTTCTTAATTTTTCCAGGAGTTCATGAGTTTCACTGCTTGGATCCTAGGTGAAATGCCATTTTTATAAACAATATGTTGCCAGAATATATGCTTAATAAAACAATGTGGTTTCATGATATACTTTTAAGACTCCTAGCCTTGCCAGTGATTAATTCAGCCTCTCTGAAGTGGAATGCAAAGCAGAGTATCAAGGAAGAGAGATAGTAATCAATCAATATTGTAAATCACTACTAAAATTCACAGACAGCATAAAAGCAGAGTAACAGAAACATGTTTATATGGAATTCATGTCAAAGCAGTACTGCTCTGGCACCCTGGGGTTCAATTATATCTACAGTGGCTCTATGCAGGATTAGCCTCTCATCTCTGGCAGGGTGGAGAGAATGGGAGAGGAGAAGGAGAATGTCACCCAGAATTGCAAAACCTTGGATGAAAAATGTAGGTGTGAGCGTTCTTTCTGGAACTTTAAAGTGAGTTTTATTCAAATGAAACAATCCAATAAATAATACCTTGCAGCTGACTTTGAAATGTTCGCACTGGCGCTACTGAATTCTACAGCTGCAAACTTTCACTCTCATCATAAATGACATGCCATAATTATATTTTTACATGGTTCTCTATATATGTTAATTTATTTTTTTTAATTTCTCTTTCATTAATGGCGTTTTTCTTCCTTGGCAAGATAAGGTGATCTGAAAAATGCCCACTGGCTTATTCAGTGACCCTGTTTTTTTTGGATGACAATACCAATAATAAAAACTAATTTCCTCCTCTGATTTCCTCATATGTGCAAAGCAAAAATTACTTCTGCCTGTGCTTGAAAGCTATTGGGAATGCAAAGGCCATCAAATAACTGGTCTAAAACACATGCATATTTTTTCATCTTCTCTTTAAGAGCTCACTTTTTAATCCATTAACAGTCACGAACAGCAAACCAAGTCACGGGTGGTTTAGGCTCCTCTGTCGTGGTATGTCACTGCTGTAATTGATTGCCAGTTAACTTGTGTTAGCAAGCCAGTTCAGTGAGCCACAAACATTCATCTCTGGGAATAAATGTTTGCAGTCTATACTAGCATTTACAAATGCATTATCTAACCAGAGTTAATTCCAGCCATCCTTTAACAAAATTAAATCTAGTATAGAGAAGAGCTCTGTTATCACTTTTCCTTGTACGTCTGCTTCTTGGAATGTTTAGATGTGTTATTTGTTACTGACAGTATTGCATTACAGACTCTCACACTGGGGCTTCCCTGGAGCTGGCCTTGTCTGTCTCTCCTCCTTGGGTTTTTTGGCTGCCATGACTGCATTTTTCTCTGTGATACCTCCTGAGAGCCCTTCCTGAGCCCACGTGTGGGTCAGCTGTCTAGCACAACTCTCTGTTTTGCCAGTAGGGGTGGTCTGCTCCTCTTCGTGTCCACACCTTGATGTACATCAGCACCAGACAGAGGGCTGTGGAATTATGTGATGTACTGTTTCTCTATCTCTAAATGTACCCCTCCAAAATGAGGGTTAAGGAAGGGCATGCAGACACAGGAAATGGTTCTTTCCCCAGAAAAATTATTAAATGTCCAGCTGACATGGCAGGAAGGTCAGGGAGGAAAGACACAAGACATATTCTGTGATCCTCATTTTTTTATTGTTAAAGGAAGACAGGGAAATGGCAGAGATAAGGGAAGTAATAGGGTAATGGCAGGAAACCATCAGGAAAAGGTGAAGAAAGAGCAGGTTAAGCCAGGATGGCAGCCAAGTGCATTTTCCAATGGATGTGAGAAGTGGTGCTCATGCTTTCAGTGCCATCTTCCAAGGCTGTTAAGCACTGAGGGAGTTAGTAACATGCAGTAGTAATATGTACTAGCAAAAAGGTCATAATAAGCAGCCTTACATGGACCAAGAAGAGCCTTCACCCCCAAGCTCACTGTGAGTATCCCAAAGAAGCTGTGGAGACCTGTGCTTTAAAGCCAAGACACATTTACTACTGGGCCTCTGTGTGAAAGGAGAGGTTATGAAAAGCAGCACTGCACAAGAAAACGTCTTTAGGAATGAGCAAAGAGGATTCAGTGATTTGACGAGAGGTGGTAAGCCAGGCTTGTACCTGTATAAACATATAGTTTGAACATGTTTACAACCCCTTAAAGCAGAATTTGGTTTCTCTTCACTAAAATGCCTCCAGACAGCCTCAGGGCTGCTTAGGTAGGGACATAAATGGTTTGTGATGCTGAGGGTCCCACTGACAAATTGCCAGGAGGCTGAGTCACGCTTAATTTGCATATAAATTGCAACCATTTTTATCAAATATAAATGCACACAATCATAATAGAGCATTTGCTTATTCTTCCTTCTCCTTTGAGAGATGAATACAAATTGTTTGCCTTTAATATTAAATAGCTGCACCATCTCAACATTGCAGAAAATGGAGGAGAAGACGCTGGCAGAGGAACCTAACTTAGGATCTTGGCAAACCAGGTCTCACCAAGCAAAGGTTTAGTGGATATTCGCATGAACCATCTGATACCTCCAAACAAACCAAAGGTGAACAAATTCAAGCTAAGGGACCTGCCAGGTTAGTTGCACAACTTCCAGAAATTTCAGACCAGATGCAAAACTTAATTGTACCTGAGATTTATACTGAACTCAAGCCTGATTACTCTGGTAATTAGGGCTCCTGCAGCTCTGGATTGAAAGGTCCAAGCTTTTTTACCCAAGGAAAGTTCTGGTAGTGGGGGTGCTGGCTCTGTTAATATCACTGGACTTGTAGTCACAGTTTTAGGCAATGGGATAAACACATTGCTTTAGACACTAAATTTTACTGTCCCAGATTCCTGAAAATAATACCCTGTACTTCTCCTGTCCTTCCTGTGCTTGCTGACCAGGGTTTGCACAGTGTGAGGGCATTAATGCCTGACATTTTTACCACTGTGCAGAACTGATTCCATTCACAATGTAAACACTGTGTCTACTCTTAGCCAGACATTATAGTCTGTGGGGTTTAGTCGTCATTATGTTTGACAGTGACACAGGTTAAGAATATTGCTATTAGCTTCTAATCATGCATAGTGATAATAATCCCTTCTTATAAAGTGCAGAGGGCTGTGAAGAGACAAAAAGAAAACCAGCTGGCATGAGGCCAGCAGCAAGAAATCACCATTATAAGGCCTGAGGGAAGGATGCTGTTGAGTAGCACTTGGAGCCTGTGCAAAGAGATCAAGAGAGAAGGCATTAGAACTAGGAGGTAAGGAGAAGAATGCTGCCTTCATGAGCCTAGGACAGAAAAATTCATTTGTGCATTGGAAACCTGGAATTAGCTAAATGCACATCGGCAGCAACAAAGATTCTCTCTGTGTAGTGGATGAATTTTCATGGCCTCATCTTTGCCTCCTCCCACTGTCATGGAGAAGACAACACACAGGTTTTCCTTTTTTTCTACTGAGTTTTCTTTCACTCTTTGGAAGAAACTCTTTGTCCCTTTCCCTTTAGCTTACAGCTAACATTTCCTTCTCCCTTGTGAGGAAACCAGTATACATGTGGTTTCTTTTTCTTCGCAGTCAGTGCTGTGAAGATACCAAGGGCTAAATTTGGCTCTGAGGAGTGTGTCCTAGCAAACTCTTATAAATTGTAGTACTAGTTTCCTCAGGTTTGTGGCAAGCCTGTCAATTTTTTTCCACTGGCGACAATGGAAGAAACTACAGACAAATTGTTACCAGTACTGTATGCAGAGGAAGAATCCTTGTATGCAGAGCTCTGGAGAGCCCATCATTTACAGAAGTGCCTTTCCCCAGTCTCCTCTAATAAAACAGTGACCAAAAGGAGAAGAAATTTAGGTTCCACGGTCCAAGCACAACCTCCCTCATTGTCATCTCCAATCCTGGCAATGTGGTGAAATCAAATGTTCATACAGCCATACACCTTGAGGTGTAGATGATGCCAAATTAGAGCTCCACATGAAAATTTCTTTGCCAACTTCTAAATACCTAAGGATATTAACAGCTTAGAGCCTGTCTTCCTTCTTTCCCAGATTACCATATCAGTTGTCACAGCTGGGGATTTGGTAAAAGGGACATGTGTTTTCTGGATAACACAAAATTTAAAATGTCTCTCAAAGGACTATCTTTGAACCTGCTTTGTAGCCTTTAGCTCATTTCTTGCTTATTGTGCAGCAATTTATATCAAAACTAGTAGTCAAAGATGGGTTGCTGTGATTTACATGCTTCTGGCAGTGCAACAGAGCTTCAATATATAAATGAGAATAAACTCAGGTATTTCAAGCACCTGCCTGAGAATCAGTATTGGAAGACAGTGTTTCTAGCTGTGGCTTAGTCTCACTAGGGAGAAATAAATGCCATAGGCAAAAGAACACGAGACAAAAACACCAGGAAGGGAGAAAGTTTGCTGCTCTCCTCTTCCTAAAATTGTGGGATTTAATATCCTCTGAACACCACAAAGTTTTGCTTGTTACACATTTACACATTGAACAGTCTTGGCCTTTGGTATCACTGTAAATAGCATGATTAAATGGTACTCTACACCTCAAGTAATAGTGATCAATACATACAGCAACAGCCAGCAGTCTGACTTTTCATCATTCCAGAGCTGCTCCCTAAGACGTCTAGACATTTATAATTGCAACTTGTTGCTACACAAACAGTAAATTAGTGCTAAGGCTAGGAAAGAAAATGTTATTTACTGCAGAAAGGTCATTCTTTCAAAAGAGGTCTTCTGTCATACATCTGTCCTGGGACAATTTGTTACATGCAATATGTACGTTGCTAAATTGTCAACAGTTGCAGAGCCTATTGAAAAAAAATTTTAAACCCAGCAGCAAAAACATTAATTATACAAAATGTCTAAATGGAGAATTGAACTGGGAGTATTCTCAAGAGAAAAAAAATTAATCTTTAACTGCAAATAAGTTAAACTATGTGTGTCAAGAAGTCAAATGTACCCAACAGACGAAAGAAAAATCACAGAGAAGGATTCTTTTGGGCCTGGCTTTATGTTTTTCCTGGTCTCTATGGCAAGGCTGACAGTCCATCCTGAGTTGCTTGCTGACACAGATGAGGAAGAGGATCTTATACAGACCCCAAACATGACCAGCTACAGCGATACTTGCATGCTCAGGCAGAGCTGCTCAGTATGATGATGCCCTTTACCCACAGCTGTAAAGCCTCCAGGCAAGGACAAGCCCTAAGCCCCATCAGCTCTGTAGTGTGACAGGAGCCAGCAGCAAGAGACCTCTGGCAAACCTGCACTCTTCCCTCGGGGTGACCTCACTGCCATGCCTTCTCCTCAGCAGACCTTTGGGGACCTCATGTCTCAAGGTATTTCCACAGGGAGGTCCTAAGAGTCCTCTGCTGTGGCTGACACCTTTCTTGGGCAGCTTTTCTCAGTGAAGGGAGCCCTTTCATCTTCAGGTGGATGGAGATGCACTCCCCCTTTAAATGCTGATAAAAGCTCCAGGGCCCTTCCATTTCACCTTTCCACCCTTTGGCACATCAGTATGAGATGAGACTTGGCTGAGTTTCTTACCCCAGGGTTAAGATATTGAGTCAAATGGAATCAATAAATACCAGCTGCTGTGGGCAGCACACATGCTCTTTTCTGGGGAATAAGAAATGCTACTCTATCTTGTTGTTCAAACTAAACAATATCCCAGGCACTAATAGCATTTCTTAATGACACCACTATAACCTCATACTTCTTTATCACTTGGGGATTTGACACTATAACATTTTATATTATTCTTATCTAAGTCTAGAAAAAAATTAAGCCTTTCTTATTGTCAATTTGTAAAAAATTTCTTAATCCTAAAAGAATAGGAGAACCTCTTTTTCTCCATAGTCTATAATGCATAAATATTTTAAGTAGACTGGAAGATAGATATAAATCCTCAGTAAAAAAATTATTCACTCAAATAACAAATATTTTTAATGGCATAATGGACATTAAAAATAAATAAACTGGTTTTATTTTTTCAAATAATTTTAAAGTTGTTAGAAATACAAAATAATTATGACTATTAAATCAATACAAATTTGGTCTACTTTTAATTCTTGTTTTCTTCCTGATAGCTATAAGTTTTGGTTGCTATTCTAAAGTTTATGCAATCTGATTCTTTCAAGCAAATATTCTCCAAGTGATATAATATTTCAGATGGAATTTTCTGATAGCCTTGGTTTTTGACTATTTAGACACATCACTAGTAAATAAATAAACATGAAAAATTGAACTTAGTAAATGCTCTAGTGAGAAGATGGCACATTTTCCCTCACAGGCATGTAATAAGAAATCCTGTTTGACCAGTTAAGCAAGCAGAAATAAAATCTTCACAGCCTGTTGCAAAACTTGCTGCAGTCAATGGAAACAGATCTATTAACATCAAAGGAGTTTAGGTTATCTCTTTACTGAATAAGTGTTTGCGTTATTAGAATGGTCAGGGACAAGGGGAATTAGTTGCTACTGACAGGACAGCAATTCAGCCATCTCCTTTGTTATTCCTGCAGGATGCATTGCCTTTGGCTGTATGGGTGTTGAGAGGCACAAAGGCTTCTCAAAGACTCAGGACAGGTAATTTTTAATGTCTTTTCTTTTCCTTCCTATGAAAATGAAGGAGAATACTCTCCTGTGATATAAAAAGGCCATGTGTTTTCTTGCCTGCTACTTAGAAAATTCCTCAAAGGGCAGTTTAACTCCAGAAATTTAGATGTACAAAATTTCTTTGGATGGAAGAAAAGATGTTTCTCCACCATGCACACGCTGTATGAGAGAGCAGATCGGAGTCACACCATCCAAGTTTCATGTCCAGGTGACAGATCACAGCTCCTCCTGCTGCTCCTGGAGAAAGCTGGTTTGGGTGTGCTGAGTTGCACAGAGCCAGGCTCCACGAGTGACACACCTAACGCACCTGAAGTCACAGGGTGTGAGTGTCCACTTACATGTACATCAGCCCATATCACAGTAAGTTTGCTTCAGCACACCACAGAAAGGTTCTCAAAAGGCCTGCACAGTATAAAAGCACTCACTTTTGAGAATAAAACCCAAACACTTTTTAGCTTTGGTGCAGTTTCTTAGATAAAATTCCCTCAGTTATCTTCTTTGGCTACTCTACCTTTTGATGCTTCCTAGTCTTAAATGTCTGACCATGACTGTGGGTTGTTTATCAGTTCACAAATCTGTGTTCTCTTCAGCCACAAGTACATGCAGCAGTAGTTTTGTCTTTGCCCAGCTTCTGTTACCACCAAAATCAACAAATTTGCTATGACTTATTGTAGTAAGAGCCTATTGACTTCCCAAAAAAGGTACTCTCCTCCTTGTGCTTGACTCAGTGCATTAAGCTGTAAAACTGAAAAAAAAAATGAACTGTGTTTCCCTTGAAAAAGAAAATTGAAAGGCCTTTTTCAAAAAAGCAGAGGAAAGGTCCCTTAATGGACTTAGACTGCATTAAAGCTGCTATAAAATACCATACAGCTTATTATATTACTCCAGCCATTTTTATTGGATAAGCAAAAAAATACCCCAAACAAAAAGCCTCTAAAACTTCTTAAAATCTATTTTAATACCACCTGAGTTAACATTTAAGCAGTTTTTTTGTTTTCTATCTGTTTTTCTTCCTTTGTTTTTAAGTTATTTTTGTATTACTATATTATATATTAGGAGCAACAGTTTCCATACAAGGTGATGGCCACATAGCTTAGTGATTTTTCAGTCAGTTATGCCATGACACATCAAAGAAGCAAAAATATTACAAATCAGTTCAGTGCCATTTATATTAGTAGCAGTAGAGACTTTAAACGCATGAATCAGCATTGCACTAGCTGAAAGATCACACCTTGGGTGTATCAGGTACCACAGCAGGAAAAGAGACAGTGAGTAACCAGGTGACAGGTTTTGGGGTCTTTTTAACAGAGATCTGGCAGGAACTGGTGACCAGCTGAACATGTATATCTGGGAGAGGTCATCATCGCTGTGAGGACAACACACACAAACACACTCACTCATGCCCAGCACAAAATAAAGAGTCGGGGTTCCCTTTTCCTCCAAGCCAGGCTGATTCAGTAGGTAGATTTGGGGAGATGATTGCTTGGATTATCTCTCAATGCCCCATTCAACTTTTAATAGCAGGTATAAAAATTTTATCTGATTTTCTACTTTACTCTTTTGAAATATTAACCATTGATAAATTATTAAACTAAATATAAAGTGGTACAAATGTACATAGATTTCATAAAGAAGTCTGCTCAGGCAGGCTACATAATGGGACTGCTTCTGCCACCCGAACGGGTCAGAAACCAGCTCCTCTTCTCTTTTTTTTTT